>OX578146.1:136366699-136743958 GCA_951213105.1 Amaurobius ferox | reverse complement strand
TATAAAAACCAGTAATCAAATTCAAATAGAATTCCTATGCATATCCACAAAAAGCAAAGGCCCTACTCAGGAAAAGGCGCCAAGCCGCTCTATACTCCGAAGCAGATAATAATCCAAGAAAAAGAAGATTTAAAGGAATATGGGATAACCAAATGCTTTGCATTTAATGGTTCGGGAGGATTGCGACTCCCCCTCCCGTTTAAAGCTGCTTTTCTAGCCTAGGCAAACGCTCACGGTACCAATACAAAGCAAAGTTTGGTCCCCAATGCGTGCTAATACGAAGGCACCCGGATACGGAAGAACAAGACCAGCCAACAGAAGGAAACTGGACCAAAAGTGAATCCTGCCCATCTCGCTATCTTATACATGTTCATCTTACGCATTCGTGCAATCCTAGCAGGTACGCATAAACTTTATTTACTTGCAGTTTGATGAAGTAAACTGTCAAAATCCACATGATCCCTAAAAATCGATTTATAAAAATCCTTTAAGAAATATAAAGGATAATGTTTATATAAAGCCTCAGTTATGATTTTAATGTTGCTATTATTGCAATCCTTTTTAAACGTATTGTAAATTTGGTTTCTCTTAAAGTGTCCGAGTATGATATTTCTGAAATTATTCTTGGTAAGATTTGTTTTCCAATCGATGAGATGATTGATCTTAATTCTATATAATTCTCTTTTGTCATATAACGTTGTATAATGACCATATAATCCATGTTTTTTTATTGAGATGTCCAGAAAATTTACCGCTTCATTTTCTTCTTGACAATTTACTATTAATTCCAATTCCGGTGGGTAAAAAGTAAAATCGAAATTGGTGGTGTCTTCATAACACCCCAATAGCACATCGTCAACAAACCGGAAATATGGTATCTCTGACAAAATACGGGTTCCTTTTTCATATGTTGAGAGGTAAATATCAGCCAGGATTGATGAGCAGGCTCCTCCCATTGGAATTCCCTTTATTTGTCGGTAATAATTTTTTCAGTTATATAGAATATTTTCCTTTAATACTAGTTCAATAAGGTCAAGGTATCTTCGATAAGTAATAAAATCCTTCAAATCATATTCTTCATGTAATTTTTCCAAAATTGAGTATAAATTAGATAAATCAATGTCGTTAAAAAGGTCGCGGAAATAAAAGCTTTTAAAACATATTTTTATTACAATGTTTTAAACGATCGATAACTTCTATTCCATTCTTGATCAAGACAAGATTCTGTTTTTGATGTTTTCCATCACAAACTTGAGGATGTTCAATAGTCGTTTATTAGCTATTGTCAGATATGATCCAAAGCCAACTGTAACTGTACGGAACTCTACAGGCTCTTTATGCATCTTTGGGATGAGGATTAAATATGGAAATTTAACAGATTTTATTCCATTACCGATTCGTTTGTTCATAGCTTTAATCCTTTTGGATAGAACATTTCCATTATTGTGTACTGGGGTGTACATAGTACTGTCTTGGTAGCAGTGGTGAAGTGTATCTATGTAAAACTTTTTGCATGTAAATGCAAAATGTGATACCATCTTCTCAGTATAAGTTGTACCAAAATTTTCTTTTATAGTTTGTATAGCTGCAGGTATTGAAAGATTCCTTATTTTGTTATCTTGTTTGTTGTAATAAAACTGAAATTCTTTTGAAAAATTATATTTCCATTCTTGAAAGGCTAGGATAGGTAAACTGTGTTTTACTGCTATTTTATAAATGAATTCTTCTTGATCTTGATTGAAATTTTCGACTACTTGGTTATATTCTTGTGACCTGTATTTAGTTCCGAGTTTGAAAATATTTTTTAGAGTTTTATCTGAGATAATATCCAGATCACCTGTAATGATGTGATTATGATAGGGATCTTTATGTTTGCTGCATTCTGTTGTTTTAGTATCTAATTCTTTACAGATATTGTTGTAGTTGAAGAATCTTCTACCGTTTGTGCGTACAAAGCGGTAAGTCATTTTTACCTTAAGGTCCTGAATAGGTAAGAAAGTTTTAATATTGTAGAGTATCGATTTAAAGGGAATTCCATCAAATTTCTTATTTCGGAATGTGGTTATAAAATATTCCATGCTTTGCTTGTTCTGTATTCTGGGTTTTAATGTAATTTGAAATTTTCCGGCCCTTAATTTAATTAAGTCAAGCATAATATCTATATTTTTATGTGTTTCTTCTATTTGAAAGTTAATAGGTTCTTCCAACGTATATTGCTGTATGAAAGCCCATATTCGAGGTAAATATTTGATTTTTATACTGTAAATGACATCCTTAATCCAACTGTACCTGATTCCGTCTTTGGATTTAAATGATTCTAAAAATTTGGAGATTTTTTCTTCTGTGTTGTTATAGCTATAATGGTATTTTCCTCTTCCTCTATGCCATCGCTGTGACTTCCTTTGTATCAATGAACTCGCTAATGGATAATTGTCTATATTTCTACAATAATCTAAATTGTAGCTTTCTTTAAAATTGAGGGAATTCAATCCATAAGGGAATGTCGTTGAGTAATGTTTAATATGTGTGGCCTCCCACCACAATCTTTCCATCAATTGAGGTACTATATCAAGAATGGTGATGATGGTTCTAGAAAAATCATGTTGTCTGAAATGCCTAATTTCCAAACTGCTTAATTGTCGATCGAGTTGTCTTTTCTTACAGACTTTACTCCTGTGTAAATTGATTCTTATAATAAGTGGATTCTGAGTCTGTCCAATATATTTAGCTTGACATGTAAGACAAGTAATACAGTATATTGTGTTGTAAGATTTACAAAATATTCTGTTCTGATTAGCATGCTTCTTAATTTGAAGCGGGTTGGCCACAGGACACAGTTTGCATCTTTTTGAAAGGCATTTTTGAAATCCACAATATCTTATATGACTGTGATGAATAAAATCATTTTTAAAAAATTGTGATTCGGTATTAATCGTGTCATTATGCATATCATCACTATTACGGACATTTTTTCTTATTGTCGCTTGTTTTTCCTGGACTGTATAAAGAGGTTGAAAATAGCTTTTAATAGACTTCATCAATGTAGAGAGCAAAGGGTAATTGGTTATCGATGCCACAAATACCCTTATCAATTGTTCCACCGAGCATATATTCAGTGAAGAATATTTTTGCCAGTCACTTTATATAATAATATGTATTCATTCATGTTTAGATTCAACATTTTATGACTCATATTGAGGAGTATATAAGTAATTCGTTAGCAGTCTTGTACTATACGCCTCATAAATATGAGGTTTCATTGCCTTACAAGTAGAACAGGAAATACTGATCAAGGTAGCAATAAAATACTCTTTCAATTCAATACGTCCACATGTGATCTGTAATATTTCGTGTAACCATACAGTCCAAGAATGGAATAAGTGACATTTTCAAAGATTTTAGACTTTTTTGGAGTGATACTTTTAATCTTATTTACAAGAAATGCGTCGGGCGAGGTAGCCCATTGGTTAGCGCGCTGGAGTTGCACTCGGTAGGCCCGGGTTCGATTCCAGCCACTGCCAAAAAACTGCTGCCGTGTTCATGCGGAGTACGATCACGTTAAACATGTGGGTCCGAAAGTCCTTCCGAGAGGTTGGTGGTAGGGGAAGGAGGGTACGGTCCCTGTGGATGCCTCCCCCACTGGGTTCCGGTCTAAATTGGGTGGCACTTCCCGACAGTCCAAACAGTTACCTTACACCTTTCTGGTAGGTCGGACGGTCTGGGTTTCAACAACAACAACAAGAAATGCGTCAAAAGGTCAAGATAATTAATTAGTCCTGTTAGTTCCAATACATTAAAACATATATAATTATATATATATATATATATATATACAGTAGCAGTATGTTAGCTAATTTATACCTTTATCATTATGAAAAATCATTTACTTGAATAGATTATAATTTTTACAGATATGTTGATGATCTCATTTGCTTAGTACTGTGGCGTAGTGGTAGCGTGGGTTTACAGTCACAGCCAAATAACTCTCGAGTGACTTCAATTCTTTATTTTTTTACTGCAATTCGGTAATATACAATTAGGTCACCAATGTACCCAAATCAGAAGTGAGGCGAATATTCCGCTGAGGTCACTCTGACGTGTTCAAAGAAAATGTCCAAATCAATTTCCCTTGGAAAGTCTATGAGAGGTGATTCTCTGCCGAGGTTTCAAGATGAACTCTCTCTCGCGAAGCTTCGGGATGAAACTGACGCAAGTTCACGATGCGGTGACGTCCTGTCACTGCAAATGCTAGACTCAGGTGGTCTCAATTTTAGACTAGTGGTAGTCTATATGGATCGAGTCCTACAGGGCACTCGATCTTTCTTCCGTTCCCGTACTTAGGTCACGAACTGTCGCAGAAGGCTTCTGCTCAAAAAACAATAGTACAGGGCCTATGCCCGAGAAGCACTCTCTTTCCAAAAAGACGAGCTCTCTTGTCGAAGATCAGATCTTATCTGCTCTCGAAAACTCTGCTCCGGTCGCCCTCAGAAAAAGAGCCACCAGGGGACAATTTTCTCTCTATTTTTTTATACAGAAAATACAGAAAATTATCTCATATATAAAGATTACTATCCAGACAATTTGGAATTAATTCCTAATGAAGCTACTATAAGTAAAAATGTTAATTTTTTGGATTTAAATCTTTTTATTGATCCTTCTAATAGAATTGTTACAAATTTATATGATAAAAAATACTTTTATAATTTTAAAATTAATAAAATCTTACCATTTAATTCCTGTAACTCGATTCAATTGTTTAGAAATATTATACTCAATCAGCTTTTTAGAATTTATAGATTATCTGATAAAAAATTTCATGCTATGCATATCTATAATCTCAAAATTACTAGCAATTTATATAAATATCCCTCTTATTTAGTAAATAGTATTGTTAAAAAATTTAAAATAGCTGGATTTTTATAATTCTTTTCATAGTATCATATAATTCTATTCATAGTATCTTATATTAGCCAGACATCTCCATTCTCTTTTTTTTTCCCCACTTCAGCATTACTATTATTTGCCCCTCCTTTTAGTAGCTCATTTTGTATATTAAAACTTTTTCTTAACATTTCGCTTAACTGTTTTTCAATTCTTATGAACGGCAACAGTAAATGGTTTTTTATTTTTTCTTTACGAATGGCAACACTGGTCTCTTCTATCAGTGTTCCCGGTTTCGACTCGATTGTACATACGCTGTGCTTTTTCCAGGTATTCATATTTTCTTTTTTATTCCTTCTTTATGTATGTCGTCCAAGTAGAAATTGTTTATAGATATAATCTATCTATTTCTTCAGAAACATACATGTTTTGTGTCTGCTTCGTAAAATACTTGGACTTGAGAACGAATTTTACGAAGTGAACATTTCCATTTGTTTAGGCTTAGCCCTTTTCCCACGTGTATAGCGATATAGCTTGTTTTATTAAGTTTTTCTTTTTTTCGTTTCCATACCTTTGAATTTTGTTGATTTTCTGTAACTTGATAGCTTGTGTTTTGTATTTTATATCCATTTGATTGATGATTTGCTGTATTATATTTTATTCTGTGGGTGTTTTTAAAAAGTTAGGTTTATCGTGTTACATCTTCTTACTTTTCGTTTATTGGATTTTCAAACTACTATTAATATATATATATATATATATATATATATATATAAATATATACATATATATAAATATATATATATATATATATATATATATATATATATTTATATATATATATATATATATATATATATATATATATATATATATATATATATATATGTTGAACATATTGAACAGTGTGATGGATGCGTTGAATCTTCTTGTCTCCATTGTTCCTGGTCGATGATCTTGCTTTTTCCTGTTAAGAAGGTGCTTTTACCTTGGCACATTTGGGAGACCGACTATTGTATTGCATTGGTACCGCGTGAGCGTTTGCCCGGGCAGTAAAAGTTGTTTTAAGCGGGAAAGAGGAGCAGTCGCAATCCTCCTCTACCATTTTATGCAAGACATATGGTCATCCCCGTTATTTAGATTTCCTTTTTCCCTTATATATATATATATATATATATATATATATATATTGAAGATCGGTGTAAACAATAACAGGTGTAAACAAGGCATTACCAAGTTTCAGAACCCTTACTGCCAGTACAATTCACGACAGTTGCTGCTGTTACTCTGAAATCAGGACAAACGAGCACTGCTCCAATATCGTAACTTTTGTATTCCGTTCGAATGGAATGATATATGTAGTATTTCATTAATTTAGATTTCCCTTCAGCAATTTAAAATGACTTTTATTATGGAATAATACGTTTCCTTGACTTATTTTTTAATAAAGTTAGGGAGTAAAATAAAAATTGTAAGAATCAAAAATATTTCTATTAAAAGTCAACATTAAAAATAAATAAATGTCCTTTCATTTCATTTTATATTGTGTTGGTCCAAATTCAATTTCTAAACTCTTTCTAGAAAACCCTTTATCATTAACCTGGAAAGGCACAAATTAAAGGTTTCATTACTCCGAGAGCCCGGTCATTATACGAATGCATTTTATTCCAAACCCATAATGAAAAGTTCGATGAACAATGCAAAATTCTGGATAAAAAAATGGCTAAACAATGCTGCGGGGGGCGGGATAATGAACAAAAGGGGCGATTAGAAAACTAGATTTATTCTCCAAATCACTAGCATAGTTCAGATATATTTTTAGAAAATTCATTAAATGTTTAACGAACTTTCTCTAATTCCTCGCGCAAAATATCAGAATGCCTCAGTGGAAAAAAAATTAAAAAGATTTTTCTTGTTTTTCATTCGTCTACATTTTTTATCCAGTAAATTAATAATGCTGGCCAAGCGAAAAAGCACGTATATTGGAATAACAAACACGGAATTAAAAGAAAGAACGTATGCAAAGAATGGAGAAAAAATACTCCTTTTAATCATCAACCTCGTTCACATTTTTTTAAGAATATTTTTTTTTGCTCCTGCTAGAAAAGGGGGGGGGGGTCGATATTCTATTTAACGTACTCGTGAAGTGAGGCAAACTTTCACCATATTTGGTGGATAATAATGAACTGTGCTTTTACACGCATGGGACTGGAAAGGGGAAATCTGGAAAACGATGTCTAAAGCTTGGCCATGTTTGGTCAGTTCCTGAAGAATAAGAAAATGAATTCCTAAAATATGAGAAGAAAATCGATAATTTAACAAAGTAAAATTTGTCGTTTGAAAATCATTTGGCAGTTTTCTAATAACAATGAAACTAGCATTCTTGTTTGTTCAAGAATATGATGATTATAAGTAATTAATGGAGACATTGCATACCATAATAATTAATAAATCCTATTTGATTAAAAATTTAAATTTGAGAAGAAAATCGATAATTTAACTAAGTAAAATTGTTTAAAAATCATTTGTCAGTTTTCTAGTAATAGGGAAACTAATATTCTTGTTTGTTCAAGAATTTGTTATTTCAAGATGATGATTGTAGGTAATTAATACAGCCATTGCATACCAGAAAAATTAATACATCTTATTTAACTGAAAATTTTTGGCTAATCAAATATTTAATATATTCAATATTTAATAGGATATTAATATAATCAATTTTATTTACATTGAAACTTGGTCGAGATATTTTTTTTATTCCAACTAAAAAATTGTCCTCTTTCAAACTGTTTGTTGATGGGTATAAACGAATGTTAATGAATTTCCCTTAGATTTGGATTTTATTTACACAAATTTTACTGCGTTTAAAAATGTCTTTCGGAAGTGTGTTTATGTTTTCAGATTTTTTTGCAATTTAAATGCAAAGTAAAGGATCAAACTTTCCTAGCATAAAACAGTGTATTTTAATGGTAGTGTTAGAATATTAAAAAAACAAGCCAAAATTTTCAACTATTTTAAGTAGAAGAATGTACTATTGAAATTCAAATATTTTAACAAGAGTAATGTTACTTAAAATATTAGGTATATTCGTCAAAACATACGGAAAAGGGTTTAAAAAAAAAAGTTTTAAAAAATCAATCCTTCTGTTACATGGAGCGCTGAAAAGTATTTTAAGACGTACTAAAAACAAATTATTTCCACTTTCTAATACTATGTAATATAATAAAGAGAACGAATTGTTTTCATGCAAATTTTTGATTTCGATGTCAATATATGTTTTAAGACGTCCTGAATACGTTTTGACTATTTTTGGCGTGATGTCTGTCTGTAGCCGGTCTCTTGTGTCGGCCATATGTATTAATGGATTTTGATGAAACTTTGTTTTCGACTTTGTTATCAAAAAATCTAGAACTAGATAGACTTTTTTTTTAATTCAAAAGAAAACGATTTTTTAAATTCAAGCAATTTTATATCCTTTTAACATGGCAGCATAGGAATAAATTTGACATAATCATGCATAAATGGGTATATATATATATATATATATGGCTCAATGATCACGAGACTTAATAGTTTCATTGTTGTGAAAGGTTTTTGTTCGTGACGTCATTAGACCCCTCTCAGGGGGGGGGGGCAATTTACGCCCCCCGGGGTACATTGTCAAGTATGGTATCAGTCGAAATATTTTTTTCAAGCTTTTTAAAGTGGCAGGTAACACACTATAATTTTAATCATGTAGAACGAAAATACCAATTTTTCAAAAAAACATTATTGAAGCATTTACCCAAAAAAATGTAAAAAGAAAAACTACTAAAAATATTCTCTGGTATAAGAAAGTCAAATCAAGTCATACTCTAGTTATTTATATGTATGCAATGTTGAAGTAATAAACCAAAACGGGAAGTCACAGTGCTATCATAATATTACTTTCCTTATATACATAATGTACAAGGAAAGTATTGTGACGGGATCGAAAATTCGAAATCGAGTTTTCGACGGGAGAGCACGTTTCAAGCATCCCTGATCACGAATCAAACATTTTTGAAGTGATGTCTGTGTGTGTGTGTGTGCGTGTGCGTGTGTGTGTATCAGTGGGTCTGTGGAGAGGATTGCTGACGAACGATTGGACCGATTTGAACCAAATTTGGTACAAAAATTACAATCCGTAAACACTGGAAGCCTATTGTTTTTATACGCAACCGAATGTTTAGAACCAACCTAAATTTTCGAATGAAATTTTGAAAAAATCGTCAAAAAATCAAAACCACAAATAAAGTTACGTAAATAGGCATTTCTTATGTAATTTTTCATTAGAAAACGATTGACATAAATTTTAGAACGCTAACACGAACCGTTCTCGAGATATTGTACATTTTTCAAAAAAAGTATCAAAAAGTCATATAAAATTAAAAAAAAATATTTCCTTTTGATAAACATGTTCACTTTTCATATGTAATACCATGCGATAAATTGGGCGACATCATTCTCGTGGATCTAGCACGTTCCATTCATGACAAAGATACTCTGAGTAATACTTTTGTATTTGAACGCTAATAGTCATTTATCTGCTGTAAGAATAACTTACTTCTTAGTGCATAACGCTTGGCGAGATTTTGGCGACGCATTTGGCGGAATGTCGCCAACTTGGCGACTTTTTGAAATGTTGCCAAATTAACGAAAATCTCGCCAAATGGATAAAAATGACGGTAAATCAATAAAAATGACGACTAATTGTCGAAAATTCAATGTCTTGGAAAGAATATTCGTATCTGCTATAAGAAAACACTATTTTTTTACTGTAAAAGTAGTAAATTCATTACATTATATAAGGAAAGTCATGTGTTGCCCACATCAGATTTTTTTAATTTGTTATGAGTTATATTTCCATACTGTGACATAATTACCCTTGATAGTATTGACCACCATCTTATTTTCTAAGCTATAAATTTGTGCTTTTTGCCATTAGCAAAAATAACGTAAAACGTCCTTAGTGAACTTAAATTCATAAATTGACCTTTAGATGTTGACTTTTTTAACGGTTTTATTCATTTTTACCACTCGCATTTCTAAATGCCCCCTGGCGAAAATTTTCGAAAGCTGAATTTTTTTAGTGCAAACAGAAAATTCACATGTTCTGAGGTCGGCTAACGACCGTACCGTGCTGAAAACACCGGTTCTCGTTAGATCACCGAAGTCAAGCAGCATCGAGCGCGGTTAGTACTCGGTTGGGAGACCACCTGGGAACACCGAGTGCTGTTGGCACATTTCGGGCGCGGTAGCCCGGTGGTTTCCGGCTGGATTTGCACGCTGCCACAACTGCTGCCGCCGTGTTCCTGCGGAGTACGATCACGTTAAACATGTGGGTCCGTAAGTCCTTCCGAGAGGTTGGTGTTAGGGGAAGGAGGATACGATCCTTGTGGTTGCCTCCCCCACTGGGTTCCGGTCTAAATTGGGTGACACTTCCCGGCCGTCCAAACAGTTACCTTACACCTTTCTGGTAGGTCGGACGGTCTGGGTCTCAACAACAACAACATGTTCTAAGGTGTGTACTTACACAATTGAGCTGACAGTCATCTGCTAGGTTCAAATAAAGAGCGGTAATGATACAGATACTTTAATTACATTTAAACACAATTTAGCATAAAAATTAAGGATATTTTAAAATAAAATAAGCGTTTTGTAAGCGTTTTAAAGCGTTTTGTAAGAAAAGTTTATCATATCATTAAGTTTAGTCATCAAATATTTTAATTTTTCAATCTAAAAAAAATATTTCTACTTAAACTACAGTACATCTAGTAAAAAAAGAATATTTCAATACATGTGCATCTTGCAATCAATACATCTTATACAGCTCCTAAACCACGCAGTGGATATTGATGGGGTTTTTTTTTTCATTCAGTGAGGGTAAGTGTAGAAACCACTCTACAGCAAAGACTGAATTAAGAGGAATACAAAATATATGTATGTCCTTAATGCCCGCTTATAACTCGAAAAAATATCCATGAATTTACGTAATTTCTAATTAGTTTTAAGCAGAGGAGCAGATTCTAGCTTATAAATATTTACAAATTTGTGCTGCTTTAATAAATAGAAGTGAAAATTCTATAAGATACAATTCCTAGATAATACATTCAGAAATAGGGAATGTAATTAAGTGGACATTTTCCCAGCAATTAGGATGGATCTAGGACAGTTTTGTGGATTTATAATGACCGTTTATAATTCAAAAACGGCTGAACCAATAATTTTTTTTAACTGGTTAAGCTTAATAAGAAACGCATTCATAGCTAAAACATTTAATATTGTCTACCTCGTTAATTTTACTTCAGTATTATCTGAAAAAAGAAAGGTATATCTGCTAGTAAGTTATAAATGAATCCTCACCGGAAAATTTATGATTGTTGACACCATGATTTACATAATGCAGTGTACAAAATACAGAAATCAATATATATTACAAATAAATGACCACAAATGGCCGCCTTTTCAACTTTGCATTCTATCATTTCTCTCTCTCCAGTGCTAAATCCTTTCTTCGTTTCTCTTTCACTGCAATGTCTCCAGCACGCAATCATAACTCAGGCTACTGTATTACTTGGGCTCCGACTGGGCGAGCTAAATTGAGACGCCACTGTGTTTTTTCTCCCTCAAAAAGGGACAGAATACAAGATTTCTAGTTTATTTCCACATTTATATTCCCTGCGATTGCCAGAGAGGTATAAACTCTGCTCCCTGATTTTTCCCTTTTCATAAGAGAATTTTAGTTGGATATTTCCGTTTGTGTTTTCCAACTCGAGTGGAATTTATTTAAATCGTAATAAGAGGCATTTTTAGGGATATGCCGCGGTGTTTTTAAATTGTAGTACAGTAAGATCCAGGACATAAATCATCCTTGCCTGTGACGCAAATGTAATTTTACGACGTAAACAGTAAAACAGTTTGGCGCATAAAATTACGAGTAAGAATGCATATTCGGATTTGAGTTTTATATGAAACTTTTAGAATGTAACTCGGCTCACTTTTTCATAACATTCCTTAAAATTATTCTCGGGATTACGAATATGTATAAACTAAATTTCAACTTCGTTTTTTCTATAATACAAGGGAAATTTTTAAAGAGATTCATTATTCAAATTTTTTCATTAAGTTTGAGAAATATGTAACATCTGAATGCAGATATTCGTTTAAATTTAAATATTAAAATTTAGAACGTAAAAATTTAGTATGTAATTTTGTAAACATGAAATTTTCTGTAATAAATAAATCAAATTAAAACAAGTCCTTAAAAGAAATATAACATAAAGAAGTTTATTCAGATTTTATGTCGCTCTCTCTCTCTCTCTCTCTCTCTATCTATCTCTATCTCTCTATCTCTATATTTATCTCTATCTCATACATATTTATTTCAGAACCCGGGAATTATACACCTCGGCAATATATTTTTAAAATTCGAATTAGATTTTATTTACGTGAATTCGGAGAATGCTGCGTTTATGGGCAGCATTCTTTTGCGCGGTGCTGGTGCCGCCATCTATATCCCCATTCCTAAACGTAGTATTAAAGTTTTAGATACAGGGACATTGACTCAAAATCGTCATTACTTAAAAAAAAAAAGGTGTTCTTGAGTTTCTTCGTGATATTACTTTATAAGGAGTACCCAGCATGATATTTCAACCTCCGGTATGTGTCAATATTTGAAAACATGGTATTATTTGAGCAGAACAGATTATTCTTTAAAAAAATCAATTAGATATTTTGACATGAATTTTGAGGTATGAAAAATGAAATAAAAATTTTAAAAAATGATTATTTAAATGTAAGCATTTAAAATATAAAAATCAATGCAATCATCTCACGAAAAGGACGGGGAGACAAGTGTCATCCGCTTAAATACTAACCGCACTCAGAGCTATTGTCGTTTGGGGCTTTCAGTAGAAGTTGGAATCAAAATGTTGTGACCCTATTAGTTACACAAAATGTTGGAGCACATATGTATTACAGTTGCAGATTCGTTGGTCAGATTGGAATTCTAATTTTTATATGCCGTATGTTATTGAAGAACTCGCTTTGATTCTTTATCATTAATTGCGGAAACTTATCTTGTTATTTGAAGACTTCGTGGTTCGATGTTTTCATTATAATTACTTTTATATCACTTTTAATTGGTGAAACTTGACGACCGCGTGTATTATTTTAAGACATCGTGATTCCATTAATTTTAATTAATGAAACTGCTTCCGCGTGTTTGAATTTAACATATCTTGGTTTCATTTCTTATTTCATTATTTCTATGTTCTGAGAATTTCGACTTTTTATTCAATCACTTCTCTGATTCTGTGATATTTGTTTGTTTGTCTGTGATGCCGGGTCATATCTACCGCCCTTACAGGTCTGAGATTTTTCACATAGAGGCATCACCCAGACCGGCTTCGAAACTAATCACCGTAATCCAGCAGATAAACTTTTTGAGAGATAAGCTCTGATAAGCTTTATTGAAAGTTGATGTGATATCTGCATCATCCGAATGGTTACCAAAATATCTGTTCCATCCTTTGATAAAATTCAACAATGATCTTTTTCTAAATATTTCTGTGCAAACATTAGTTGCCGTGATTTCTATTTTAACACCAATGGCCGACAGGCCACTTCCAACTCTGAGGACACTAACAAATTATCATCGAAAACGGCAGAAGGTCTAGCCATTTAACTGGTCTTATACTTTATTGTAGCTATTTGTTATGATATCAGAATGGTTCAAGATGTTATATCACCGACTCACGCTGTTAACACAGGAAAAGAAAAAAAAACTGTTTGAGACTACATTATCATCATGAGAATTAATATTTTTTAAAAGTGAAATTAAATTAATAATAATATATTAAATTAATAGTTCATATATACAAATATTGATACATTTCTATATTATGTCCATAAAAGATAAAAGTATAATTTACTATGGTATATATATATATATATATATATACATTATATATATATTCTTGTTTTCTTCAGAGGCGTATTAGAAAGTTATATTGTCAGAAGCAGTAGTTTAATTGTACGCAGGATGACTAGGAGCGACCTGCAGTCGTAAGAGATAGCACCCCACACCATCACACCAGGAGTAATGGCTGTGTGTCTGTGTAAATCAAAGACTGATTGGAACCGCTGGCTCTGCGGCGCCTCCACGCTAGTACCGATGGTCATCTGTTGAAGAACTGAAGCGTGATTCATCGCTGAACACTATGCCATGCTTGTCTGCTAGCAGCCATGATGCTCGACTACGGCACCACTCCAAACGACTCCGTCGATGTTGTGGGGTTATGGTCAGACGTCTTAAAGGCAGCCGTGAGAATCAGCCAAGAGCCGTGGGATAGTGGAAGGTACCACGGGTGGTATGGAAGTAGCTTTAGCACGTTGGATGGCTGACAATGATTCAGTTGGATCAGTTTGAGCCTATCGCTCAATCACTCGATCTTGCCTCACATTCGTGCACCTTGGCCTTCACGAGCCTTCATTCCGCCGATGAGTTCTTTGCAGCAACCATTGCTGCCAACACCTTTGCACAACAGTGTCCGTTCGGTGCAGGTGGTATTGCTCGGCATGACCAGCCTATTGCTGGGTATGACCAGCCAGCTTCACGCATTCTGGCTATACGACCACGTTCGAACTCGTCTAATTACTTATAAGGTTTTCGGCAACGTCGTAATGAGTGTTATTGGTTGTGTCTCCACGGAACTAACTGCAACGCCGATGACGAGCAAATATAAACCGTCCACATTTTTTACCTGTTTTATAGGATGCTAGTTGTGCAGTAGAAAGGCGCGCTATGACCGGAGTTAACACCCATTGGCCTTGCAAATTTAATCATTTACATACTTGGCATAAGGGAATTTGCATGCGATATTTCGAGTTGATCGGATTATTTTTTAGGGTTGCTTCCTTTTGTTTTGCAAAAGAGTGTATTACGACTCCACAACTCAACCCACACGACTTACCCTAGCTTTTGGAGCACAAAATACGGGTGCGGATTTGTTAAGGCAGGTCTTGAATAGAAGCTATATAAAATTTAAAAACATCTAGCAAAAAACGCAAATTTCTTATTCAATTCTCGTCCTATCAGAAAGTTGCCAGGTTGACACATTTTAGTCCAATTTGTCGCCAAGATCTTATATTAACATATCCGACCTTATCGGTACAAAACCCATTCCTTTAAAACATGTCAAAGTTGTTTTATCTTCAACAATCTCCAAGAACAGGAAGAAAAGGGATACTCGTATTTGATTTAGAATACGGTGAGCATTAAAGTTTCACTGTGTATATCTGTTACGTATTGAACCGAATAATAAATATCCAATTTAACATTTTTAACTTTATATTCGTCTTTCCATTAGTCAACTATCATATACTAATATCACTGCATAATTATACTACATTGCACAAATGAATTAATTTTGCAATTTAAAATGTTTATTCCGCAGAAGGAATTTTCTTACGTGACACATTACATTAGAAAGAGGGGAATTTTTTTTTTTCAATTTTACATTCCTTCTTTTTTTTTAAAGCTGTATAATGTAAATTCATTCCTTTGTCTTTCCACTTGAATATATTTTTTCAAAAAATTGAAATCATTTTCTCGTGAAAAGCGCATTTTTTCCCTTGAAAAACTGCAAATGAAACGTAAAAATAATTCCATCTACGATTCGTTGAAAATGCTTTCGGTTGCTTGGTTTTCCGCTACATTTTATTAGATTTACTAGTTTTTCTGTAAAATTAAAGAAATAGAGCAATACAAAAGTAAAAGTAACTTTAGCGTAAACATATATGTCATATATTTATTTTCTTTACCCTATTTTTTATTTCCCTACTGGAACTCATTTTCAGATTTCAATATCTGATATAAAAATATATGAATATTTTTATATTAAAATAAAACTGGAGTTCTTTCTTTCATTTGGAAACACAAACATTTTTTTCCGTTTGCTATATTTTGTTTTCATTTCAATTTTTACAAAGAAAGGTATAACTCAAAACTATATCTCAATACAATTAAAATAATTTCTATTACATTAATTTAGTCAATATTTTGATACCATTAAATTTAAATTATGGTTGTCTGTATTTCATTTTTGTAAATTCAATTTCTTTTAACCCTGACTATGGATAAAAATGTATTAGAAACTTCAAAATACTTAACCATTTGACTGTACCACTCTTATACATATGTTTATTGACTATTCCCAATATTTCCGGAATATCCAGAAATTCGGGCTTTTAAATTCCCTTAAAAATGTAACTGGTTCGTGCATCATATACAATGAGCAAGTATATTAACACACTTGACGTGAATTTCATATGATGGAGAGGTTAATTTTACATATAGTTAGATGTATATATATATATATATATATATATATATATATATGTATATATGTGGAGAGAGAGAGGAAAGGAAGCTAATATATAGAACATGAAATAATGGCATACCTTAGTTCAATAACATTGAAAAGGGTCAATGATATCCGTCAAAGGATATTTTGAAATTTTGAAAGATAATATTTAACAAAAAAGGAGATATTGATACCATAGAATAAAATTCGATCTTAATTTTATAATCAAAGGTGATATAAGTAATAAAACAGGGGAATTAAATTAACAGGTTACAAGCGTGATATATACAATCTAAGCTCGCGTGTCAAAGAAATGGTAAATGTTGGAAGCACAAAATATTAAAATGACAAAAATTTTAATGAAGAAAAGATGTCAATATAAATAGATGGAATTGGATAGAATACTTATATCACATTTTAGTATAAAATTAAGATCAATTTGAATTATCTGGTATCAATATTTTCCTTTTGTTAGATATTATATTTCAAAATCCTATTTGACGGATACCATTTAAACTCTTTAATGTTATTGAACTAGGGTATTCCATTTATTTCATGTTCTATATATTAGTTTCCTTATCTCCATATTTTTATTATTGACCGATTGTAAAATTCTGCTGCATATACGCAAGTTTACACATGTTGGATTTTAAATTGTATTTTATATATATATATATATATATATATATATATATATATATATATATATATATATATATAATCAATAGTAAAGGACATTCAGTGTAGATATACAGTTTCTTATTAGAATATATCAGAAAAAGTGGGTGCTGTTAACCACTCAAAATATTAAACTTAGTGTCAAACTAAATATGAATGACAAATTATGTGGACTTTCATTAGATATTATTTCGATTTTAATGATACATTTATTGTATAAAACATATTCTTCTGAACAATCGAAAGGGTTAAATAATATAGACGTTGCTTGTATATTATTATTAGACGTGCATACTCATAAAATTGAAGCACTAACTGACCCAAATCTTCGGATTAAGTGACTATGACTATGTGTGAGCTCAATCTTGAAATTTAAAGGTGTCTGCGTGATATAACTGACATCATCTGTCACTATAGAAATGAATGTGTGCCATCAGCGCCGTAGCCAGGTAGGGGGTCAGAAGGGGTTAAGTCCCCTCCAGGAGGTATACTCAGCCCCTCTGATAAATATATTAAATTTTTAGTAGTGATATGGAATTTCATAAAATGTCATTTAAATTTTGAATAAAAAAAATTCAGAATTTTTTTATAAATTACTTCGTTTTAAAGGTTTTTTAATTTAGCTGAATTTGTTATTACGCTAATGATCCATTTATTTACATATTTATTTTAAAAATACTTTTAGTATTTAAGATGTTTTTGTATTATTGTGGGATTCACTGTTATACATTCTAGAGTCAAAATTAACTGATATGTAGATAAGTGTTACTATTAAGCATTTACTTATATTAACTTTCAGAATGTTTCTAAAACGTATTAAAAGATTTATGACTAGTTAATGCTTACATTAAAATCAATTGTAATTATTTTATTCTAATATTGATGTATTGTAGCTATATGAATATTAATAATCAGCTCTTAACTTTCAAATATAAATATACAATTATTTGTTAATAATGTATATGAATTAGAATATATAATACTAACTATTATGGTTTATAAATGCTAATGGTTTAAAAATTATGTATGGTTTATAAATGCATTAAGTTTCGGGTGAGTCCCTCCTTTAAGACTGTTGAGCCCCCCTTGAATTTCTCTCCAGCCCCTCTTCAATTTCGTCTGTGTACCATGCTTCTTTGCTACCAGTGCAGTTTTTGTGATTTGGCGCGAAGAACTGCAACAGCCTCAGCATCAGTCGACCCATGCTGGAAGCTGCACTGCGAATCTGATTCCTCTGGATTTTAATATAAACTGTGTTTGGAATTTTATTTTATCAAAATGTTTCATATTTAAGCTCAAGATTACAGATACTTTGAAAAGCTAGTTATAAATTTATAAACTCGGCTGATAATAGTAAGAAATGGACGAATAACAACAATTTACAGATAATGCACAATGTATTGCAGAAAATCATGCAGGACATAAATTGTAAACATATATCGCAATATTCATTTAGTATTTTAGTTTTATTTTAAATTACTAGGAGGCTCTGCTTCTTGCTCGCTACGCTTCACCAACCCTGTTCGGGAAGCGTTGCCGCCTCAAAAACTACATCGAAATTAAAGAAAGGGCACCGTTCTGCAAAAATTCACACAGATAGGCCAGCAAAAATTCGTGGTCTTGCTAGTGTTAGTTTATCCAGGACGCGAATTCGCAGCTCAAATATTTTGTCTTTGATTTTGACATTACAAATTTCTTAAACTACAATATATATCGGAAAACGGTTTACGTATTCCCCAAAGCTTTTTCTACAAGTGTATCAAATTTCATGTTTTTATATGCAAGTTTTTGTGGCACAGAGTAAATAATCTCGAGGAACGAGAAATTTGTGAAATGGCGGCGGCGGTTGTCAGACACTTGTTTTTTAATATAAAGAGATACTAATAAAATACACTGGCGGAAAATAAAATCCCAAGAAGAAATTAGTTTAGAGGAATCAAATTTAGGCAAAGCAAATGTGTAGGTAACATATTTATTTGATTAAAGTTTCAAGGTCACGGGTTAAAGTATGCGCGAGAAGAGCCATTTCAAATGTGAAATGGTGGTATATTAATAACAGCTGTAGTCGCCACGATTTTAAATGCAAGAATGAAAACGTGCGTGCATTGTGTCGTAAAGGTGACATATATCATTTTGGGGGATGGAGTTTCATGCCTGTTCCACTTGGTCAGTCAAATCAGCAACGGTTAATGCTGGTTGTGGATGACGCTGGATTTGTCTTCCCATGCATGCTCGATGGGAGAAAGATCTGGTGATTTCGCAGGACAAGGCAACATGTCGACACTCTGTAGAGCACTTTGGGTGACAGTAGCGGTATGAGAACGAGCGTTATACTGTTGGAAAACACCCTCTTATACCACTTATACTGCTCATGAATAGCATCACAACCGGTTCAATCAGCAGTCTGATGTACAAATTTGCTGTCAAGGTGCTTGGGATAGCGACGAGCTGTCATAGGAAGTAGTTCCCTAGACCATAATTCCTGATGTAGGTTCAATGTGTCTACGCCGCAGACAGCTTGGTTCTCACCTGGCCTCCTTCTTACCAACATACGACCCTCACTGGCACCAAGAGCAGAAACGGCCTCTCATCTGAGAATACAATAGATATCCTTTCCGCCCTCCAATGATCTCTAGCTTGACACCACTAACGTCGCAGATGGCAGTGATTCGAAGATAGTGGTATGAACTCTACAGGCTGTCTGGCTTGGAGCTGTCCCTCAAGTAATCGACTTCTTACAGTTCGATGTTGTTGTTGAGACCCAGACCTTCCGACCTACCAGGAAGGTGTAAGGTAACTTACAGTTCGATGTGTCAGTCTGGGGCCAACAGAAGCTCTAATTGATGCTACAGATACAGTACGATCAGCCACAGCCATGCAGCGAATACGCTGGTCTTCTCTCTTAGTAGTGGCCCGTGTGCGGCAGGATCTCGGTCTTATTGAGACAGTGCCTTCCGGTGACCACTGCTACCAACAATCATGCACAGTGGATACATCCCTGCCAAGTCTTTCTGCAATATCGCGGAAAGAAAATCCACCTTCTCGTAACCCTATTATACGGCCTCGTTTAAACTCACTAAGCTGCTGATACTGCCTTCTTCGTCTCTTTAAAGGCATTCTTGACTCAAACCTAGCTCACGACGTCCAATCCGGACGATAAATAACGCTCATGAAGTTTACATCGCATATTTAAAGCAAACGTGATTTGCATGATCATAGTGGCGCTATTAGTGCCAATCTTATTCGTCTAGCGCGAAATTTGAATAGGCGTCATCTTTTATATGTGCAAAAACGCGCCTCCCAAATTTCGTTTATCTAGCACAACTCCTTCTTGGTGTTGAGATTTTATTTTCCGCTAGTGTATTTGTTGTATTCAACACGCATTTATCTGGAAAATAGCAAAGCTCGATAGTTTGGTAGTGTAAATTAGAAGTGGTCAAGTTCTAACTAATGTCATCTGAGTTTGTACATTTATTTCCAGCTTATAACAATGCCTACAAACTTCGATACTGATTCATTCTACCGAGCTCCCAGAAAATACATCAGACGACTATCAAGTAAAATAATAGTGCCAAATTTCTTTCGATTTTCTAAATTGGTTCATTATTAATCGCAGCAATATTCTCAAAGACACCCAAGTAGACAGGCTCATAGACAGATTCGCGAAAAAGCAGATATCAATCACAATCCTATAAAATGAGTCACAAAGCCTGTTTTTTTACAAATTGACGACTAGTGAACGGCCATGAAGCTCATCTTACCGGATAGCCTTACAGTTACTTGTTTAACTCTTCCATCAATCCATCAAGAATCAAGGAAAGGGCAATGCTTCCACATACGATTTTTAATCTTCAGAACAGGTTTTTATTATTACTGTTAGATAAGTTAGGCAATATACAAGTTGTGGAGACTGCAGCTGGCACCCCCCCCCCCCTGGGGGCGGAAATTAGAGCTTTTTTTTTCTTCAGAATTCAAAACCACATATTCAGGAAAGTATGTGTACGAAATTTGGTTGCAATTTGTCTAGCAGTTTGTCCTACAGAGATGTCTAAACAACTCACGTTTAATTTGAATCACCCTGTAGCAATTATGTTCAACTCATCGCATCACATCACATTCTTTTTACAAATAATATGTATTCGTATATATTATACGTATTGTAGGGAAAGTAAAATTATTACATATGTTGAAATTCCTTGCCTCATGAATTGAAATGCACTATAAAGATGTATTTCAATTTCCGTTAAATGCTACATATTTTCATTACAGTTATACTAATAAACAATAAACGCATCCGATTATTCAATAATTGCATATAACATACACTGCTCATAACTGAAATTGCAACACCATGAAGAAAATGGTGTATCCTTATGAAATTTACAGAATACAATTGTAATATAGAGGTGTGCAAATGATCAAAAAATCATACCTGGAAAATGAAAGTGTGGAACTTTATTGAAATTAGATCAATATGGAATAGGCCCACCGCGAGCTTCTATGCAGGATTGAATACGACGAGGCATCCGGTCAGTAAAATGGTTAATGATGTGCTGAGGGATGGGATTTCGCACAGCATGCAATTGGGCTTGTAACTGAACATGGTTTGCTGGAATTGTGAGTTATCTTGATCAGCGACGCATGATGCCCCAGATATGCTCAATTGG
Source organism: Amaurobius ferox (assembly GCA_951213105.1). Lineage (NCBI taxonomy): Eukaryota > Metazoa > Arthropoda > Arachnida > Araneae > Amaurobiidae > Amaurobius > Amaurobius ferox. Next base: position 136,722,345 of record OX578146.1, on the reverse strand, counting down.
TGACAAATCCGTAGAATATTCTGTCCAAGGCAAGAAATCAAAGCTTTGTAGACCATTCATAGTTACACGTGCAGTATGTGGCCTGGCATTATCCTGCTGAAAAAGCTGTCCAGGCCTGGTTGACAGACATGGCTGTACCACAGGTCTCACAATGTCAGAGATGTATCGTTGTGCTGTGATACTGCCAGAAACGTGGATCAAAGGTGTTCATCCACCAAATGTTATGCCACCCCAAACCATGGTACCACTTAGGAAACTGTGTGGCGACTGATAGAAAAAGTCTTTTGGTGGCGTTGTTAAAAGCGTCGCTAAACGAGAGTACGGACGTCTGGCATGCCAAAACAAAATCATGATTCATTCGTGAACAGAATGTTTCGCCATTCTGTCGACCATTTTCGTCTCATTTGACAGCACTGGAGGCGATGTAACCGGTGAAGATACTGAAAAATAGGTATCGAAAATGTCGTCTACCTCGGAGTTCTGTGTCATACAAACGGTTTCGAATTGTTTGTGTCGAAACCATGTTACATGTAGTGGTGGATAAATGTCGTTATAACACGGTTGCTGTGGTAAACGGCCCCGCGCAGTGCTGCTCAGAAGCATACGATCTTTATATGGTGTGGTACACCTAGAAGTTCCACTACCTGATCTTCGTATCGTTTCGTTGTCTCTCATGAACGGCAACACACACCGTTGAACTGTGCTCACATTAAGACCCAATAGTTAGCGAACCTTCGAAGGCTCATTCCACCCTCACGTAAAGCAATGATTTGTTACCGTTTCGTTGACGACAACTGAACGTATGCGATACGCCTACGTACTCTTGGCATACTGGGATAATTTTTACAACCTGAAACCAATGACGCTACCATTTAGATGTCATATCGCTCCTCCTTGACCTGATGGTTTTATGCTACTCGGCAAGGCTTGTCACTAAGCGTAATGAAACGGGGATCATTTGCATATCTCGCCTTGCTGTTTCTATTGCTTGATTTACATAAAACTACACCTACAACTTTATGTTGTTGCGATTTTAGTTGTAAGCAGTGTACTTCATCATAACTTATTATTGAAAATATATATAAACAAATACTTTTAAACACCATAGATAAAGAAATACGATAATGAATTTCTTGTGAAACAATAACTTGATAATCTGCCATATGATAAATTCCGAACCAAAATGATTTATAATTCAAACGAAAAGTTGTAAGTTAAATTTATCATTAGGGCATAGACTCTATTATTATAGTGGATTCGGAAGTATACGTTTGCAATTTTCTGGTTCAATCAAGAGAAATGATTGCAAACTGAGAAATTTGCAACTCTATTATGGGACCTCTGAGACCAAGCTGTTTGACGTTGATTAATAGCCCGCTCCATGAATCAAAGTGTTTGCAACTATGATAGAAATATTTGTGAGAAATGCTCCATAACTTACAACAAAATAGTTATTTAATGAATGTTGCTATTTGTGATTGTTGCTACTCAGCAAATGATAATTTTCTTTGTGGCATTGGTCGCACAATAATGCTGGCAACTAAACTGCTGTTTAATTATAATCTTAATTAAAAATTATATATATAAAGCTATAAAAAGTAAAAATATTTATCCATAGATATTTCTTACTTTTGCTGTAGGGGGTATCCTGGTTCTGTCTCATTTATCCAGAAGAAAAAATTGTTTTGTCTTTAAAACCGGTTGTAACATTTCCGAACTATTTATACTGTTACTAGCGTAGTATTTAAAATTTTGAACCATGCCACAATGTTATTGGCATTGTAGTAACATCTGACAAATGGAAATTTGATAACTTTGGCGACTTTGCTGGCTAAAATTTTTCATTTATACTCGTATGCAAATTCCGTGTAAAATAACGTCAATAAAAAAAATACGTTGTGCAAAGGATAGAGAAAACTAATAAGAAAACACTAGAGGAAGCCAGAATAGGTGATACAGCCCAGTAGTGCAGTGTTCCAGTCAGTATACCAGTAGTTAAACTACGGAGATCGCAATCGAAGGAACTGTGTTTGATCCCTGGAGTTGCCCAAATTTTCCATGTCCAAACCTTTACCTTACACCTTCTAGTAGGTTGGGTGGTTTGAGTTGCAACAATAAGTAGTTACGGATTTTGGAAATGCCGTGCTCTTTTGGTGGTGCCTGGGACTGTGTAAAGGAAAATGCTTGCTGATAAATTAACGGATTTAATCATATTTTGGTAACCCCGGTAGTTATTTGTTTTGATTTTTTAATTACTTTAGGAATATTTTGTTCATGTGACAACTCAAGAACATTAAATAATTATTTTCAATTTCTTTACTCACCAGGCAATCATTAAACCATTGCTAAGATAATGATGTGGTATCAATCTGAACCGCCAGAGTTTTTAATAGCCATGAAGAAGATAATGATAATAATTAAAATCAATTTTCAGTTCGAGCAAAAATCTTTAAAATATATTGAAATATTTAAACCAAAATTCTGTGTGTTTGTTTGCGAGGATAAACGGACTAAATTTATAAATTGAAATGTCTAATCTCTATAATAACATTTTGTATTGATAATTTTCAAGCATGTCACAAAGTGACGTAACGATTGTTTACATCGTCATATTAGACGTTATAAACGTAATTGTTGTAATAGATCCAGCAGGGCCGGATTAAGACACTTCGACACCTTGAGCACAGAAAGTTTGGGTGCATCTTGTAAGAAGGTGGTGGTGGTGGTGGGGGGGGGGGGTAATAATCCTCACATTTGCTGGACAAAATTTCATTAGTTCTCCATAAGATATATAATAAAACACAAAATTCTGTATTATAACCCTTATTCGATCGTCGAACATTCTTTCAAAGATCTTCTTAATACTTATATTCCTAAATATACCCTTATCAAAATACTTCTATGTCAGCAGCGCGATTACTGCACCTGAACATGGCATTTAAATCATAATTACGTTAAACTTTGAAGACGGCGGCAAAAACTGTTTGGACCCATATTCTCCAAATCATTAAGACGGCTGTGGAGAGCTCCCTCGAGTAACCACGTGTACCATGTGTGCCATGATAATGTGTACCATGATAATCAGTAGTTTTTTCTACGTTCTAACAAAATATTAAGATGTCAGAGACATCGGTTAAAGATAAAATGTTATTACAATATTAATGCCGTTGTTCATGGTATATTTATGGTTTATTTTTAAATTCAAACACCACTATTTTTTTCCAATTTTTGCAAAATTTATTCTCTGAATAGTAACATTTAATAACTGCTTTATATAAATCGCTATATAAAAAATGTACACTGTAAAATATTATCGCCAATTATGAATAAGCATTTAGCAAATTTAAAATGATGAAGAAATTACTTGTTTTTAGATACTTTATTTTTTCATTTTTTTGCGTGATTAGTCAAATTCCAGACAGCATAGTTTTTGACACACTTTCAAATCTTTTGAAATCATCACTTTTCAAAACATCCGTGGTGAGGGATTGACACGTTTTTAAATCTAGTCCCTCTTCCAGAATTGCTTGAGATGTACGGGGGAGGCAGTTTCAAATTGTATTTCATTATATCAACATGAAAACAATTTCTAATTCCAACTTCTAGAATTGTTTCACCTTTTATGAATCGTATCATCAGTTATAGTACCTAATGCATACAAGAACTTCTCTACACTCTCAGAAAGTGCACCTGTTGCTTTTGTATGGTCTTCCCAGCGTATACCAGATAAAGTTCTGAAAACACAATCGTTTTACAAGCGTTGTTCACCAGTATGCATTGTTCATCAGTATGTGCGTGCAGAAGAAAGTGTATAGAAATGACATCAAAAGAAGAAAAATCAGATGCGACCAATAAGTCGGATATGAAAAATTGGATGTGACTTTCCTTTCAGACCTAAATTTGTTTCAAAATAATTTTAGAAAATACTACAAAATTAGTAAAATGTATTTATTTAAAAACACTATTAATGACGTACACGGAAATTTACAAGAGTGCTAGAGTGCTTTCTGACGTCATAAGGTCCATCATCAGACGCACTAGACGTTGACGCCTAAAAGCGCTCTTGTAAATTTTCGTGTACGTCATTAAGGGTGTTTTAAAATAAAGACATACTCATTTTGTAGTCTTGGTTTCAAAATATTGTGAAATATTGGTAGAGGTGTTTTCCGTACTTATAAGCAAATTTGATTATCCCTATTTTGTTGTTTAAATTCTGTAAAATGATCCATGTCAGTTTTATAGAGAAGAATTCAATGATTTCATTTTTCATTTTATTATATTAATCATTTATATGACACCATATTACATATTTTAGGACATGGCACCATTATACAAACGATTTATTATTGCCAAGGAGAACCTTTAGTTTTTTTAGAACATTTATAAATATATACTTAATATAAAAATGTATAAAAGAATGCACTTATATCAAGAAAAATATTACTTTCCTTATATACATATAATGTATATAAGGAAAGTATTGTGACGGGATCGAAAATTCGAATTTGAGTTTTCAACAGGAGAGCACGTTTCAAGCATCCCTGAACATGGAACAGACGTTTTTGAGGTGATATATGTGTGTGGGTGGGTGAATGGGTGTATCAGAGAGTCTGTGGAGACGATAACTGACGAAAAAATGGATCGATTCGAACGAAATTTAGTATAAAAATTACAATCCGTGAATACTGGAAGCCAACTGTTTTTAAACGCAATCGAATGTTCAGAACCCCTAAAATTTTCGAGTGGAATTTTGAAAAAATCATCAAAAAATTAAAACATTTAATAAAGTTACGCAATTAGACATTTCTTATGTAATTTTTCCTTTGAAAACGATTGACATAAACTTTAGAACGCTAGCACAAAGCATTTTTGAGATATTACTCATTTTTTAAATAAATTTATCAAAATATCCCATAAGTTAAAAAAATATTAACTGTTGACTTTCACTTTTCATATGTAATATCATGCCATAAATTTGGTGACACCATTCTCGTGAATCTAGCTCGTTCCATTCATGAGAAAAGATACTTTGAGTAATAGTTTTGTATTTGAACGCCAATAATCATTTATCTGCTATAAGAATAACTTATTTCTCCGTCCATAACGCTTGGTGATTTTGGCGACGAATTTGGTGGAATGTCACCAACTCGGCGACTTTTTCAAATTTTTCTAAATTAATGGAGATCTCACCAAATGGACAAAGGTAATGCTAAATCAATGAAAATGAGGACTAATTGACGAAAATTCAATCTCTTGGAAAGAATATAAGTATATACTATAAGGATAACCTATTTTTACTTTCTTTATATATATAATGTATAAGGAAAGTTTTGTGACGGGGTCGAAAATTCGAATTCGAGTTTTCGACGGGAGAGCACGTTTCAAGCATCCCTGATCACGAAAAAAGCATTTTTGAAGTGATGTCTGTGTGTGTGTGTGAAAGTATGTGTGTGTGTGTGTGTGTGTGCGTGTCAGTGAGTCTGTGGAGACGATAACTGACGAACGAATGGACCGATTCGAACGAAATTTGGTACAAAAATCACAATCCGTAAACACTGGAAGCCTATTGCTTTTATATGCAATCGAATGTTCAGAACCCTCTAAATTTTTGAGTGAAATTTTGAAAAACCGTCAAAAAATCAAAATCGCTAATAAAGTTACGCAAGTAGACATTTCTTATGTAATTTTTCATTAGAAAAAAATTGACATAAATTTTAGAACGTAACATGAACCGTTCTCGAGATATTGCACATTTTTCACAAAAATTATCAAAAAGTGATGTAAAAAAAAACAATTCCTATTGAGAAACATGTTCACTTTTCATATGTAATACCATGCGATAAATTGGGTGACATCATTCTCGTGGATCTAGCTCGTTCCATTCATGAAAAAGTTACTGTGCGTAATACTTTTGTATTTGAACGCCAATAGTCATTTATCTGCTATAAGAATAGTTGATTTCTCCGTCCAAAATGCTTGGCGAGATTTTGGCGACGAATATGGCGGAATGTCGCCAACTTGGCGACATTTTTAATTGTTGCTAAATTAACAAAAATCTCGCCAAATTGATAAAAATGACGCTAAATCAATGATAATGACGACTAATTGAAGAATATTCAATATTTTGGAAAGAATATAAGTATCTACTATAAGAATAACATTGTTTTAACTGTAAAAGTAGTAAATTCATTGCATTATATAAGGAAAGTCATGTGTTGCCCACATCAGATTTTTTTTCTACTGTAAAAGTAGTAAATTCATTGCATTATATAAGGAAAGTGATGTGCTACCCACATCAAATTTTTTTTGTATGTGATTAACCATGTTTGCTTTTCCTACATACAGAGTATAATATATTATTTTCCCTATATACATAATTTCTATTAGAAAAGCATTGTGACGGAGGAAAAACTTCGGGCACGTTTTAAGCATCCATGAAATCGAATCGAAAATGTTTAAAGTGACGTTTGCGTGTATGTATTATACATGATTTTTGACCCAGAATGTCAGCTGTTATTCATATCTTTGGAATGTTATTTGTAAAGTTCGGAAAATAATAATTTAATTTCTGAAAAATGTAATCTTTTAATAAGATTAAAATTAATTATTTTAATCTTTTGATTAAGATTAAAATTAATTCTTTTAATCTTTTAATAATTAATTAAAGTATTAATTAATCTATTTATTAATTCTTTTAATCTCATAATCCTAATTCTTTTATAATTAATAAGATTAAAATTAATTGCGCTATATATTTTAATTAAAAGATACATAATAAAAAATATATCTTTTAATAATAAGAATAATGAACTACGGTAGTTTCAGTTTTATTACTCAACTTGCAAATAGTGTCGCACATAAAACATAACTAATCAACAGCATTTTACTAGCAAATATATTGGTTTAGTATTATTTAATTTTTAACGTTTTATTTATAATTTTCACCATTTGAATTCAATTATGTGGCATTGTGTGTGACAGGGGAATATTCACGGGAGAGTTGCAGTCTGCTGAAAATCTTGGGATTTATAATATCTCGTGTAGTAAAAGTTAATTTAAATAACGACTCTTTAAGCCCTCTAAAATGAATGCTCTAGAAGCAAGAATAAAATCTTTCTGCATTTCGAAGAAATTTTGGATGTAAGCACTGCATATCCAGAATCGTAAGAATTAAAAATTAGACATCATCAAAACATTTTAATGCTTGGTTTGGTGTGAACTAACACTTCATAAAGTTTGATCCATCTTTTGTTAATTACCCTGTAAATTGCATGATCAAAACTTTTTAACACATTCTTTATTTTGATATACCTGCTTTCTATGTACGAAGCAGTATTATAAAGAAGATGTAGTATTTTCATGAGCAAAGTAATTTTGTTTATCATGAACGAAAACTTTACATATCCTTATCAGAGTTAAGTGGCAGATTTACAGACTGATTAAAAAAAGATAGATCAAACTTTACGAAGTTCTAGAACACACCAAACCAAGCATTTTTCGGCATAGTTTACCGGGTCGAAAATGAAACGTAATAGCTTTACAGGGCGCTTACTCGTTGGGGAGCTCCCATAGCTTGCCCCACGAAAGTCCGGTCTGTCGTGCATTGACTTCTTTTTATGAGAATAACTCTAGAGTCCCGTCTATGACACTCCCTTAAATCTGAAGAAGAACTCGTCGCCAGAATTTCGGCCGCTACTGCCGAAGTGATCGACGTGCCTAGTCTGTTCGAGAGAGTTCGCCAATTCTTCCATCGCCGATGTGAGACGTGCATCCAAGTTGGCGGTCGCTCTTTTGAGCCATTGCTGTAATTATTGTTTATTAAATGTGATTTTATAACTTCTAAGTCATTCTTGTCAAGTTTCTTTTATAACTTCTAAGTCATTTCATCTCACCTCATCGGTTGCAGCATTAAGCCCAGACTGCCGCTTTTACGTTTCATTTCCGACCAGGGTAAAGTATGACGAAAAATGCTTAGTTTGGTGTCGTAAAGTTTGGACCGTCTATTTTAATCACCCTGTATAATAAAGCTCAAGCTTTGGACTTCTAACCAAATAAGGAGCTCTCAAAGACACATATATATATATAGATGTGTTTATAAGGATATTAGCTTTACATAGGACATGAAACTTCTTTTCTTTTTTCTAAATTCGCACCAAACTAATTGAAAAAAGTATTTTTATGGACAAGTCCTAGATTTATATATGATATGAATGAGACACTAGCGACCTCTTTCCGTCACCAGGCAGTCAATATATAACAGCCAGCATTTGCAACAATGCGCTTTCGCAACCTTTGCAAAATTCTTTCAAATGAAGCATGAATGAAACAAAACACCGGTATGAAAACTATGAGATACAAAAAAACTTTACTGCTATCCGCTAAAGTAAATGCTTTGATGGCAAAAGTAACCTTTTGCTTACTTTTACTTATTAACATTTTGCTTATGCCCATGGACGCCAATGCCTGCAAAGGGGGATCGAACTCTTTGGGATAGGATATGTCAAATACCTGTCTTGTTGAGAGGTTCTTCGTTTGCGATGGACGCTGTCACCCGTAAGCAAAACGTTAAATTAACTGGTGTGTAGCTCCACTCGACTTTCTCATACCAGAATCCATCTTCAGTTGTAAATTAAAAAAAATATGAAAAGCAAGAATTTTTTTGAAAAATAGGTATCATTGGCCCAAATGATTACAATGATTGCATGTTAGCCTTCCCTTTAATGGGATTGAAAAAAATATTTCGATTGATATCATACTTGACAATGAACCCCCCCCTCCCTCCGGGGTGCTAATGACGTCACAAATAAAAAATATGTATCGCGGCTGTGTTTCACAACAATGATTGAGATTATAAAATTTCGTGATCATTGAGAAATAAATAAAATAAATAAACCCTTTTACGCATGATTATGTCAAATTTTGTCGTATGCTACCATGTAAAAGAAACGTAAAATATGTTAATAGAAGTATATTTGCTTTCGAATTTAAAAACGTTCTCTCTAGTTCCAGATTTTTTGATGACAAAGCCAGATCGAAAATTTTGTGAAAATCCATTCATATTTGTGTATACTATTGCATACACAAACGTGTTCAGGAGTTCTTAAAACATATATTGACATCAAAATCTGGAAAAATTCTCAATAATGTGTATGAGACAGTAAAAGGCATATTAAAAATACTGAAGTATAAAACCAAAGGAACAATATTTAACGTCGCCATGGGATTGGGGTAGTAGTATAATCCAGTGATAATCGATGTGCATATTTTATATTTAAAAGAGAACAACAATATAATTTCATTAAGTGAAATCTTAAATGCAAGTTTGTGAATCCCATCAAATGACATCATTAAAATTGACAACACATGTTATATAGATGTGTGCATAACAAAGTATATGATATAAATAATTCATTAAAAAATTTATATTTTTAAAAGCAAAACTCGTGATAAATGCCTGACTTGAAATATTTCATGATGAGTGAGCGTTTCATTTAATTTCATTTCACAACGTTTCATTTCACTAAAAGTTGACTACCATCCTAAACATTCGGACTAGAGGTCTGAAATAGCCTAATTTAAAAAAAAAATACCCAACCCGGGCCGAACCCAAGAATTTTTCAAACTAATTCACTTCAGCCCCAATTTTTTATGCATGAAAGCTTTTTAGCTTTGAGGTCTGCATCGGCTTAATTTAAATAAATTTACCCTTCCCGGCCTGTGGTCGAGAATTTTTTAAAAGTCTGTCTAAAACCTGCTAGTTTTTACAGGATTTAATCACACTGTTGCCTCGTATTATGATCAAAAGTTAACTTTTAAGGAATTAAACACAATTTGTATTACATAGTAATAAATGAAAAAGAACCCAAGTTTGAAAAATGTGAATGAGATATTGAGACTATAATCTATTTAGTGAGAATTTTGTTTCATATGGCATTTTAAATTATTCCTGTTTCTGTTTTGATCTATTTCTGACTGTTTTATTTATTTGGCCTATCCCGACCTGACCCGACCCAACGTACAATTAATAAAAGCTGGATCAAATCCTCTCTAAGGTGAAAGTGAATAAATAGGGAAGCGAATATTGGTCTTTCCATCATCGTTTCTCTTATTTTCTTATCCTGTGAAAAGTGTAATTTATCTAATAGCTGAACAAAATCAGACACGAATAACAAACTACTAGTATATCACTTAATTTTTATTACTGCACAAAATTTGATTTTTCTTTTCACATATTTCTTTTCACAAAATTTGATTTTTCATTTCACATATTTTACAGTTTTTCGGCAATCAGTATCAATCCATTTTTAGAGATAGCCATCACAGATTATATGAATATACATTTCTGTGATGTCACTATGAATACTAATTTTTGAACAGCTTTTAATTATTTCATCATAGCCATCACAATTTAATTTTATATTTTTTGTGATGGACTATGTATAACAGTTAATAAATAGGAAATGCTAACTTCAGGTATTATACAGGATATAAACTATATTGAAAGTTGAGAAATTAAAGAAATAAGCATGAATAGGAGGTAAGTTTTTGAAATGCAAAGAAAATGCATAATTTAAGAAAAGAGATTTTAGGAAATAACATTTTTGAATATATTCTTAAATAATATCCTTAAAAAATATGACTGATTCTACTTTATACAGCAAGTAATATAGACAAGGTTTTTGACTAATCTTTGTAATAGAAATGTTTAAAAGATATGATTTAATATACATAAATAAAAATTCGAAGGAGTCAATTTCAGCATAGCCATCACAATTTAATTTTATATTTTTTGTGATGGACTATGTATAACAGTTAATAAATAGGAAATGCTAACTTCAGGTATTATACAGGATATAAACTATATTGAAAGTTGAGAAATTAAAGAAATAAGCATGAATAGGAGGTAAGTTTTTGAAATGCAAAGAAAATGCATAATTTAAGAAAAGAGATTTTAGGAAATAACATTTTTGAATATATTCTTAAATAATATCCTTAAAAAATATGACTGATTCTACTTTATACAGCAAGTAATATAGACAAGGTTTTTGACTAATCTTTGTAATAGAAATGTTTAAAAGATATGATTTAATATACATAAATAAAAATTCGAAGGAGTCAATATACATTAATAAACTCATGATCATTTATATTACATTTTGAAAATAATTGTAATATTCATATTTTTGTAAAACAACTAATAAAATAACAGTTGAAAATGATTACGTATTGCTATTTTGCGGAAAAAAATGATTGAAATCTTCATAAATACTTAACCAATGCCAATTTAAAATTTTGTGGTAAAACAATAAAATTTCTTGTGGTAAAACAATATAAATGCAAACGTATTTAAATATTTTCAAAAACATGATAAAAGATTAACTGCTTCATAATTCAAAATAAAAAGAATGGGGCCACTGTTATGAGACAAAGAATATATCATTTTTTAGAACACAAACAATAAAAAGCGGTTATAGAAAGAAAGAAAGAAATTTTTAGAACAAAATATTAAATGTGATTATCTTAGGTATTGACTATCTTAAGTATTGACAAAAAATGATTTTAATTATAATAGGTAAAATAAACAAGAGCTATATTTAAAATCAATGTAATGCTTAGTTTTACATCATTTCTCGTAAAACATTTATTGAAAAAGGGCAATTAATTTACATTTTATTCTTGTATTGAATTTCTAAGATTGACATATAACCATTCGATACCGATCACATTATTGACTTATTAATGCGTTACTGTTCGTGAAAAAATAATTTTGTTAACTTTTAATAATTCTGTTAATATTATTTTTAACGTGTACGCCTCTTGCTACAAAACTCACTTCTTTTACACTTGCACAATTTGCTCCCTCTATTTCCATTACTTCATACAAGACATGAAGCAACCTCAAGTCGGACACCGAGGAATCACTGAATATAGAGCGGAGTTCGGTACGAAATGTAAAATCCCGTTTATACACATGAAAACGGCCCGAGCTAAAATATCCATTGTATAAATGAAACTACAAAAACTTTACTCGGGTCTGTTCTACCAAGGATGACAAAACTCGAAATTGGGTCAAACAGTCCAAAATAGGATTCCAGGCCCAAAATCAAAAGTTTATTATAAAAATGAATTATCGGAAACTCGGGTCTGGCCCTTCCAAGCTCAAATAGCAGAGCTTGAATCTAGGCCCCTCCTGTATAATAAGAGTATATGCCCGAGGTCAAAAATAATTCATAAATATTATCAAAAAATCGGGCTGGGCCCTGTCAAGCCTAAATAGCAAGGCTTGAATATGGTCCCCTCCTGTATAATAAAAAAGTATAAGCCCGAGGACAAAAATTAATTATAAACATTATCAAAAATTCGAGCCAGGCCCAGTCAAGCTCAAATAGCAGCTTGAATATGGGACACTCCAGTATATAAAAGGAATATAGGCCCGATGTCAAAAATTAATCATAAACATTATCAAAAATCGGGCCGGACCCAGTCAAGCCCAAATAGCAGAGCTTGAATCTGGGTCATTCCAGTGTATAAAAGGAATATAGGCCCGATGTTAAAAATTAATCATAAATAATTATCCGAATGTCGGGTCAGGCCCAGTCAAGCCCACATAGCAAGCTTGAATCTGAGAACCCTCCAATATAAAATCGGAGTATAGGCCCGAGGTTAAAAATTGATCATAAAAATTATCAAAATTTCGGGCCGGACCCAGTCAAGCCCAAATAGCAGAGCTTGAATCTGGGTCATTCCAGTGTATAAAAGGAATATAGGCCCGATGTTAAAAATTAATCATAAATAATTATCCGAATGTCGGGCCAGGCCCAGTCAAGCCCACATAGCAAGCTTGAATCTGAGAACCCTCCAATATAAAATCAGAGTATAGGCCCGAGGTTAAAAATTGATCATAAAAATTATCAAAATTTCGGGCCTGGCCCAGTCAAGGCCAAATATCTAATCTTGAATCTGGGACCCTTCATTCTACTATAACAGACCCGAGATCCAAAGTTCGTTATAAACATAAATTATTAAAGCTCGGGCCGAACTCAGTCAGACCTGGATAGAAAAGCTCTTAACTGGGACCCTCCAATCCCAAATAAGTAAAGATGCTCGAGTTCAAAACTCGGGCAGTGCTGGGCCCAGCCAAGCCAAGACATGCAAACCAAGCCCTGAAAATAAAGGTCAACAAGAGTAAGATTTACTGCAATGTAAGTGGGAGCAAAAACGTGCAAGCGTAAAATATGCGAGTCATGCAAATAAAGGGGTACTTATTGAGTACAATTATATAAAGTAAGAAAATGTCTTGCAGACCGATGCCGGCAAAAAGATTTACTGTTGACAAAATTATTGGCTGCAAGTCATTTTGAAACTACCAAAGTTTAAATTTTGAAACACATTTCTTTGCTTTTAAATATTTAATTACCAATTTTATGATATTTAGAAGGTATTACTGGTTTTATTTTTAACTAAACATTAAAACATTTTTCTGTTTTTAAATGAAAACCGTTTAAATAAAATATTTATTATTTTTTATCTATTATAAATTATCTATTATTCTTAACAGTTTAAACGAAATATTTATTATTAAGATTTGTATTTTTCAAGTTTTAATCAAGTTTTTGAAATAAAATAAAATATATTCCATGTTTTAAGAAATTATGCAATATAAATGAAATTGAAGATAGGCGTGTTTGTAACCAAGTTGTTTTGTCTATAAAAAGGAGAAATAGTTTTAGTTTTTCGAATACTACACAAAACTCTTTTTAGCGATGGAGCTGAGTAGATTTAATGAGGTTTAAATACATTAATAATTTATATTGGTTACCATTTTCTTTTAAATCTTTGCTACACGTCCTGGTCAAGTTATGAAGAATTAAGAAGCGAAAAAATTAAAACTGAATATAAATGAAATGATGTATTATCAATGGGTATTGATTTCTATTGAAAATTTCAAGAACTATTATAAAGATATTATTACATATTAAAGAACTTTTTAATAAATTGAAATATGTCAGTATGCGGATGACATGTTTTGGATACTTGCTATATTTGCTGTGAATGCTATACTATTGCACTTTATTTTTTAAAGATATTAATTATTTATCACCACTTAGGTGACTACCTAAAATTAGCAGCCTTTATATAAGTATATATGAAATTATTTCTTTAATTATTACTTTAATTATTTCTTTAATTATTACTGAGTAATTTTACTTTCAAACAAATTTAAATATATTAAATTTAAAACTATTAAACTTTTAGAATATTATATCACCGAGATTTTCATTAAAAATTGAAATTATTTTTTAATTATCTTTTAGAGTAATTTTACTTTTCAAAAAATTCTAATATATAAAGCTAAATACTATAAAACTTTAGAATATATCTCATAAAGAGATTTACTTCTATATATTTTAGAATTATTATAATTGTACTGCTTTCATTTTAGTATATATAAAGGGTTATGTGTGACAATAAAATAAAACTTATTTTATATAAATTAAAGTTGAAATGTTAATATATTTCTCATTCTTAGATAATCTCATTCTTATAAATACATTTAAAAATAAATTTCATTTAAAATTATTGAATGAGATGTTATTATTTTGGACGATACTGATTCCGTATTTTTCAAACATATTTACAGTTTGTTAAATTCAAATTTCAATTTCAAAAAATTTCAATTTCAGTACAATTTCAGAAAACAGTCTAACAAACAGCTTCAAATGGTCAAATTTAAGAATAATTGTCATCTCAGCAAAGATTCTCATAATACAAATTCATTAGGAAGGTCATCACAGAAAAAGGTATCATTACAAACAGTCAGCATAAAATGAAAACACTGAAGAAATATTGTCAGCTCCTGTGAAAAAAAGACTTTATAGGCCTGAAATAGAAAATGGAAACTTTAAATTACACCAGTCGTTTACAAATAAGGCAGCTGAAAGTTAATAATGTCGGAAACTATATTTCAGCAAAATACCACTAAACGTAGCAGCTTTAATAAGAAAACGTGCTATTGAGACATATTTTATGCAAACAGATGATGTAAGGTCCTTGAATGGCCATCGTACTCGAAATGGCTATATAATATAGTGAGGTCTTACGGCTCAGTTCCAGATTCTAGCCGTTTGTTTGTCTAGAGTGAAATGAATTCCTAAACCCTAAATTGTATTAATATTTTATTTCCCGAATAATACGAGCCAGTCATATTACGGTACAGCTTGGATGGAAGGCGGGATAATTGATGTTGTATCTCCTCTACTGACACAGTTTCGAGCATGATCTTTAAATATACACAATACGTGCAGCACATAAAAATGAACGGCTACACTGGGAAATACCTCAATACCTGGTTTTCTTTCCTTTAGTCATTCCTTCTTTCTTGAGTTCCCTTCTTCCCTCGATGGAGAATTTATCAAACTTAGCCTAACTTAACGTAGCCATATGATCACCTCCATCATATCCAAAGTTGGAATACTACATATATTTTAGGAAGTAGAAGGTATATGGTTTGGAAGGGGGGAAACATGCAGTAATATAATAAATATTATTTTCAGTAACAATCGCGATATACAGTAGGGACCTCTGAATTGATGTTATGACAAAGCATGATCAAACAATTTGCCTTTCGTCCTATTCATTAGTATACATTTAGGGCAAGTCTAGCTTGAATACGCTGTGAAAGTTAGAGGTGTGAAGGTCGAAATTGAAAAGTCCAGCTCGTCCTGGAAAGAATATACTTGTTTGGGGGGAAATAACTCGTGAACCGAAACAGCTAGAAAAGTCAAATTTGGTATGTCGTTGTCTTTCAAGTTGCATACAAAATTTAATAAACACATTTTACATACATTTACGTTACATAAAAATAATAAAAGGGTATACGTTAAAAACTACGTATATTGCTTTTACACGCAACTCTCTTTTTCACGGTATATACATTCCTCAGAAATTCGTGTAAAAAAACTCGTGCAAAAACAAGACAAGTTTCCCATAGTAAAATTGGGGATATGTTCCATGTTATCCGAAAACCGCGTAAGATGAAATAAAGATCAATATTTAGTTTAAAAACCGTGTAAAAAATCCTGAAAAATCTAAAAGTTCTGATATGCATTCCAAAGCTCTTTAATGGAGACTTTCGTCCGGCAATACTGTTTTGAAATGCCGAACTACTTTTCGAAAGGTCTTGATATGTCGACTTTTTTATTAAAAAATCTGTTATAGACATTTGAGCTATTGGTACTTTAAGTTCCTTATACAACTCTTGATACCTAGCCAAACAATTCTTCATATCTCGTTCAAATTTTAGGGCACGTTCCTTGTTTGGATCGTTTTTTGAAAAAATGATTCACCATACATTTCCCAAATGTTAGATCCTCGCCAATTAAATTATCAGTTATCAGAGGCTATAATATAATTGATATATTTTAGCGTATTCCTCGTAATCGCTATTATGATCCTCATTACTATGATCGCCATCTGTTATTAAATCAATCAGATCATCCACATCTAGAGGTTTATCTACCATTAATACGTCTATGTTTTCAATTTGTACGTCCTCAAATCCTTTTCCTCCAATTTCGTGTGCCAAGGCTATAGTTTTAGAAGACTCCATCGTTGTTTGGGGCACTGAGTTACCACTCTTGACGCATTCTGGCCAAAGTGCTTTCCAGCAAACACTTAATATTGATATCCTTAACTTCCTTTTGCCAATGAAGCATATGTAATGTAACCCGTAATCGAATGTTTTTTCCATGCATCAAACGATTGTGAGGTTGTTCTTTTCTATTGCATCCAAAATATGTTGGAGTATTCTTCGAGTATAATACAACTTAAAGGTAGCGATTATATCGTGGTGTAATGGTTGAATCAAGGAAGTGGTATTAGGTGGCAAAAACACTGCTTGAACATTTGGATGCTCTAATACCGGATGACTGGGCGCATTATCTACGACTAAAAGTATTTTAAAATCAAGACATCGTTGCTCCATATATCTTTAAATTTCAGGACCAAAGCATGCTTCAAATCATTCGGTAAATAGACCTGCTGCCATCCATGTCTTTTTATTCCTTCCCCAACAAACCGGCAATTGTTGAATGTTTGTCCTCTCAAAGCATGTGGCCTTAATGATAGGTTGATTAAAATAGGCTTTAAAATTTTGTCACCAAAATCGTTGCTACATAACAAAAAAGTCACCCAATCTTTAGCAAATATAAACCCACTAGCAATTTTTTTCAGATTCTGTTATAAAAGTTCTGGCAGGTATTTTTTTCACAATAGACCCGTTTCATCGGCATTGAAAATTTGGTCGGGAACATAGCTCCCATCTTCGAGTGTTTTGGCTAGTTTTGGTGGAAAGCATTTAGCAGCCCCTTCATCTGCTGATGCAATTTCTCCTTTAATTTTTAAATTTTTAAATTCATTTCTTTTAAGAAATCCTGAATAATGTTTCTGATAGTAGCTTCGTTCGAGCCAAAATCCTTGCCCACAGATGTTGCACCTTCGTCTCTCGCAAGACAGTCCAAGATTTTTAATTTATCTTCTAAAGAAATGGCTTGCTTGTTACGAATCTTTGAAAGTTTCGACATTTTGTTAAATGTTATCCAGGGTAAAAATGTTATCTAGATAAAAATACCTTTTTTCATTTCTTAAGGCCAGGAATGTTCATATACACAATTGATAGCACTATGTATGACTGATAACACGAACAATTGATTCAACATTGTAAGCTAATACACTTAAACAATCAATTTAATGATGCAATATGTAAATGTCATACGAAATGGGTGGGTTAGAGTTATCAAATAAGGGGAGATCCCTTCGAATATGGGGATTTCCCAGGAGTTACTGGGGAATCCCCCTTATTCGATAACATTAGATCAGTGCGTAGTGCTGCCTAATTTTTGAAGTGTGGTAAAATCTTGAATTTTTTTATACATTGGTACCAAAGACGGCAATTTATACTAGACCGCTCAGGGGAAGGAAAATAAGTATAAGACATTGACTTTAAAATCCTGTTAGATCAAATAAATTAAAAAAAAAGTAAACTTTTTTGAACCGTGCAACTTCAAATTAATATGAAAAACGTGTAAAAAAGATTAGGGTCTACTTCTAAATGCTTAATAGCCCTTAATTGATGGAAGCTAAATTTTAGATGAGGTATATATTTATTCTTATAGCCTATTCTACACTACTTCCTGTATTTCTCTATAGTCAAGTTGCCTTTGTCCGAAATATAGTTAAGAAGATACCGTTGTTGGAGGTATATGTAGTCAATGTACACATTATTGGCATTTGGCGACATAATTGAGTAAAGGACAAATCATAGCTTCCACATTTTATTTCAATTAGCCCCTACCTAAGTATAGTATACAGGATGCTATATCAGTCGCGATGTCATGTAATATACGTTTTAAAGGAACGGCTTTAAATTGCAAGCTGGGCATAATTGGGTTCAATCAAGAGGGCCGAGTTTGATGCTTAGTCCCGAAATATAATAGTTTTCAAGAGGAAAGGGCGTAAATCGCGACGTACGGTCATCTGTGCATAAGAAAAATAGTGTGGCATAGTTGACAATAAGAATAGGAATATCTTACTGACCTATTTACTAGTAGATTCTCTAGATCGAATGTTTGTCCATTTCTTTCGGATCCATTTTCTGAATCTCTTCCACTTTCCAGATCGTTTGTTGACACTTTCTGGAGCTGGAATATAACAATCCGCGATTAGCGTACCTAACTTTTACATATCTAGTAAATAATATTAATTCAATGTTTTAGGAATTAAACAAAAAATAACCATTTTCGATAAAATATTAAAGTTAAAATTTGAATTGTAAAAATAATTTATTGCGGTAGGGTTGAGAAACCTATTCTCGTATTTTGGTAGATTTACATTACATGAACTTGAAAGCACTTTAACCATTATTTCAACAACGTTTGCTCGTCTATAAAGACGAAATCAACAAATTTTAGACACCGCAGGCTGTCTGTCAGCCTTGCACAAGGCATTGATGTAGGCAATTTATGTCCGCTGCGTGATTGTAATCTTTCGTTGCCCTGCCAGAACCATCGCCATCTCAGCGTATCCACAAGATTTATACATACTTGAACCTGATAGAGACAATATACATGAAACCTGGTGTAAAGTAGCAACATGTATTTACAGTTCTAGAGAGAAAAATATATAATAAAATGTAGAAACATGATGTGTCAAATAACGGAATATATATGCCTAAGTTGGTATGCATTGTTAAATGTTAACAGGGTGATAGGGTTGACGAGTTTTTTATCAAAAATAAGAGGGTGATTTTGCATCTGTAACCGGTTGAAACGTCTAATTTTAATTTCATGACGAGTTATGAGTTCGTTTCATAAATGCAATATTATGTGATCATTAACGTGCTCAATGAACAACGTATTTAAATTCACAGATTGTTTGATAAAAAATCTGTCTTTTATTTTGAGAGGCTAAAATTGCAAGTTTATTACTAGGTGCATGTTATTGTATTGTGATAAAGCCCCTTCAGATCTTTTCTGACAAAATAGTGTCAAAGAAAAAAGGATACATGGTTCACACAGAAATATCATGTTCATCTCTGACTAAACATTTGTCCATGAGATAGGCTCTACTTTCTATCTGCCAGTCTATCTGTGTATCTCACTTGATGATAAATTTGGAAAATATCTCCAACTTAGTAACTATGGGGAAATGTCGACAAATTGACATGATGTAGGCAACGAAAATGTAACAGACAAATATTCAGTATCATCCAAAAATTAAATTTAATTTCTTAAATAAGCACTGTCGCTTTGGGATAATTATTAATTTTATATTCTTGATTTAAAATATAGTGGTTTTTTGGTGCATGGGGCATGTAACGTTTTTAGAATATCTGGGGTGTCGTAAATTATTTGCGTTCTGTTGAAAGGTCGTGCAATAGGTAAAGTCTGAGATTTATGTGTGTCCGTGGATTTTGGGAACGCATATGTTTTAGAAGTGAGAATGAGAGGTATTTTTTAAATTATTTTATACCTTCCATTATAAAATATATAAATTTTAGTAAAGAGTATAAGTTCCTAAGGTGGCAAAGTTTGTAGACCCTGACTAGTAAATAAGCAGGATTCTTCAAAGTAAAAATTACCTTTAGTTATTACTTCATCACAATCCTGGAGACTGTCATATTCATCCTCCTCTCTACCAGGCACTGCATACTTTTCTGCCTCGACGTTTTCTAAGGCTGTTGATGCAGGTAGAGTGTTGATCTGTGTGTCAAATGTATGCAGTTGAGGTTCGGTAGAATCTGAAACTTCGACTGATTCCTTTGGCTCCACTAAGTTGTGAGTATGGACATCAAGCATTACATCTTTGCCTACAAAATACAGTGTGCAATTGCAATAGTCATGGATATTTTACACTCCATAACAGGAATATAATTTATCCGAGGTGCTAAGAGATGTGTACCTAAAGTTATAATCATTAAATGATCTTTATTATTGATGATTAACATGCCTTTTTGCCTTTATGTTAATTAATAGTTGATAATTTTAGAAATTTAATTATTTATATATACTGTTTTAGGAGAGTTACTTACTTGTAATTGCACTTATTTCTTAATTTTAGTTACTCACTTTCTATTTCAAATGGGAGGGTATTTTTTCATACCAATATGCACACTTTGTAAAAATTAGTATAAAAATATCTGCTTTTTTTTCTTCAATATAAAAATATGGTGCTGCGGTTTCTCATTTTTTATCCACCAGAAAGAGGCTGTTTTTGCATAAATAATCAATTGATAACTCGTATTTTAATTTCACATTACATACATACATTTGTATGTGCATTCAACAAGTATTTTGTTCGAAAACCTCCAATACGAACCTATGTCGATGAAAATATTTCCATTTTGGTTTTTCTCTGCATGCAGCACACCCCTGCGTAACTTAAAGGGAAAAAAAACTGAATCGACGTAAACTTTGGGAATCCCTGAACTCGAAATGAGGCTTCTTTTAAGTAATGTGTGTGGCATGGATGTGGTTAGATGGACGCGATATTTCATAAACTAAGTAAGAGCAGAATGGGATTCGATACTATTATTGCAATCAAAATCCTGGGACTCTAGTGATTATGAACAATTAAAAACGCTGACTAAAATTCTTAACATTTCCATCCTTTAAATGACTTTTTGAAAAAAATATCTGGATACTCTGCCATGTTAAATAATCATTCTGTATGTAATTGAATTATCATTTTATCTTTATAAATGTTACACTAATAAGACAAAAACATATCTCCCTTGGACTCTGAGATGCTTCTATCTCAATATAATATGTTTTAAATAGAATAAAAACTGAAGTTGCAAAATTTCTTCTAGGTATACGTTGCTGTATTGTAATAATCTCGCACCGCGCATTTTCTAACACACTAAACATAGTCAAAGAACATAATATACATGCTTGAGACGGATATGTCATGTTCATCTCTGACTAAACATTTGTCCATGGGATAAGATCTACTTTCTGTCAGCCAGTCTATCTGTGTATCTCACTTTATAAATTTGGAAAATATCTCCAACTGTGTAACTATGGGGAAATGTTGCAAATTGGCATGATGTAGGCATCAAAAATGTAACAGACGAAAATTCAGTAACATCCAAAAATTAAGTTATTTTTTTTAAATAAGCACTGTCGCTTTGGGATAATTATTATTTTTATATTCATGGTTAAAAATATAGTGGATTTTTGGTGCATGGAGAAAGTAAGGCTTTTAGAATATCTGGGGTGTCGTAAATTATTTGCGTTCTGTTGAGAGGTCGGACAATAGGTAAGGTCTGAGGTTTATGTGTGTCTGTGAATTTTAGGAGTGCAAATGTTTAGAAGTGATAAAGAGAGGTATTTTTTTAATTATTTTATACCTTCCATTATAAAATATATAATTTTTAGTAAAAAGTAAAAGTTCCTAAGGTGGCAAGGTTTTATAGACCCTGACTGGGAAATTAGCAATATTTTTCAAAGTAAAAATTACCTTTAGTTATTACTGCATCACAATCCTGGATACGGTCACATTCATCCTCATCTCTACCAGACACTGCATACTTTTCTGCCTGGACGTTTTCGAAGGCTATTGATGCAGGTAGAGTGTTGATCTGTGCGTCAGATGTATGCAGTTCAGGTTCGGCAATATCTGAAACTTCGACTGATTCCTTTGGCTCCACTAAATTGTCAGTTTGGACATCAAGCACTACATCTTTGCCTACAAAATACAGTGTGCAATTGCAATAATCATGGATATTTTACACTACATAACAGGAATAGAATTTAGCCAAGGTGCTACGAGGTGCGTTTAGAAAGTTATAATTATTAGTTGAATTTTATTATTTATAAATTATATGTAGTGATAACTTATTTTGCAATTGATCCTTTAAGAACTGCTTTGTGTGCAATTTTCCCTTTTAATCTTTACCACTCAATCTCCCTCTCAATTAAATTATTCAAAATTATGATTTGTTTTAGGTCTCTCTTTTGTTGCATACATTTTGAAACCTAAAATTTTATCTATGAGTGATAGCCTAAGAAATATAATGTGATATGTATGATACGTGATTATTATAGTGATATACGTATGAAATATAAAATCTTTAATGATTTTTATTACCTTTTTTTTGAGTAGCACGTCTGTGTGAAAGCAGGATCTCAAAACACGCCTTTTTGCCTTTATGTTTATTAATAGTTGATAATTTATAAATTTAATTATTTACCTACAATGGTTCAGGAATGTTACTTACTTGTAATTGCACTTCTTTCTTAATTTTAGTTACACGTTTTCTATTTGGGATGAAAGTTTTTTTTTAATATCAATATGCACACTTTGTAAAAACTAGTATACAGATATCTGCTTTTTGTTTCAATATAAAAATATGGTGCTGCGGTTTCTCATTTTTTATCCACCAGAAGGAGGCTGTTTTTGCATAAATAATCAATTGATAGCTCGTATTTTAATTTCACATTACATACATACATTTGTATGTGCATTCAACAAGTATTTTGATCGAAAACCTCCAATACGAATCTATGTCGATGAAAATATTTCCATTTTGGTTTTTCTCTGCATGCAGCACACCCCTGCGTAACTTAAAGGGAAAGAAAACTGAATCGACGTAAACTTTGGGAATCCCTGTACTCGAAATGAGGCTTCTTTTAAGTAATGTGTGTGGCATGGATGTGGTTAGATGGACGCGATATTTCATAAACTAAGTAAGAGCAGAATGGGATTCGATACTGTTATTGCAATCAAAATCCTGGGACTCTAGTGATTATGAACAATTAAAAACGCTGACTAAAATTCTTAACATTTCTCTCCTTTAAATGACTTTTTGAAAAAAATATCTGGATACTCTGCCATGTTAAATAATCATTCTGTATGTAATTGAATTATCATTTTATCTTTATAAATGTTACACTAATAAGACAAAAACATATCTCCCTTGGACTCTGAGATACTTCTATCTCAATATAATATGTTTTAAATAGAATAAAAACTGAAGTTGCAAGATTTCTTCTAGGTATACGTTGCTGTATTGTAATAATCTCGCACCGCGCATTTTCTAACAGACTAAACATAGTCAAAGAACATAATATACATGCTTGAGACGGATATGTCATGTTCATCTCTGACTAAACATTTGTCCATGGGATAAGATCTACTTTCTGTCAGCCAGTCTATCTGTGTATCTCACTTTATAAATTTGGAAAATATCTCCAACTGTGTAACTATGGGGAAATGTTGCAAATTGGCATGATGTAGGCATCAAAAATGTAACAGACGAAAATTCAGTATCATCCAAAAATTAAGTTATTTTTTTAAATAAGCACTGTCGCTTTGGGATAATTATTATTTTTATATTCATGGTTAAAAATATAGTGGATTTTTGGTGCATGGAGAAAGTAAGACCTTTAGAATATCTGGGGTGTCGTAAATTATTTGCGTTCTGTTGAGAGTTCGGACAATAGGTAATGTCTGAGGTTTATGTGTGTCTGTGAATTTTAGGAGTGCAAATGTTTAGAAGTGATAAAGAGAGGTATTTTTTAAATTATTTTATACCTTCCATTATAAAATATATAATTTTTAGTAAAAAGTATAAGTTCCTAAGGTGGCAAGGTTTTATAGACCCTGACTGGGAAATTAGCAAGATTTTTCAAAATAAAAATTACCTTTAGTTATTACTGCATCACAATCCTGGACACGGTCACATTCATCCTCATCTCTACCAGACACTGCATACTTTTCTGCCTGGACGTTTTCTAAGGCTATTGATGCAGGTAGAGTGTTGATCTGTGCGTCAGATGTATGCAGTTCAGGTTCGGCAATATCTGAAACTTCGACTGATTCCTTTGGCTCCACTAAATTGTCAGTTTGGACATCAAGCACTACATCTTTGCCTACAAAATACAGTGTGCAATTGCAATAATAATGGATATTTTACACTACATAACAGGAATAGAATTTAGCCAAGGTGCTACGAGGTGCGTTTAGAAAGTTATAATTATTAGTTGAATTTTATTATTTATAAATTATATGTAGTGATAACTTATTTTGCAATTGATCCTTTAAGAACTGCTTTGTGTGCAATTTTCCCTTTTAATCTTTACCACTCAATCGCCCTCTCAATTAAATTATTCAAAATTATGATTTGTTTTAGGTCTCTCTTTTGTTGCATACATTTTGAAACCTAAAATTTTATCTATGAGTGATAGCCTAAGAAATATAATGTGATATGTATGATACGTGATTATTATAGTGATATGCGTATGAAATTTAAAATCTTTAATGATTTTTATTACCTGTTTTTTGAGTAGCACGTCTGTGTGAAAGCAGGATCTCAAAACACGCCTTTTTGCCTTTATGTTTATTAATAGTTGATAATTTTATAAATTTAATTATTTACCTACAATGGTTCAGGAATGTTACTTACTTGTAATTGCACTTCTTTCTTAATTTTAGTTACACGTTTTCTATTTGGGATGAAAGTTTTTTTTAATATCAATATGCACACTTTGTAAAAACTAGTATACAGATATCTGCTTTTTGTTTCAATATAAAAATATGGTGCGGTGGTTGCACGTTTTTTATCCACAAGAAGGAGGCTGTTTTTGCATAAATAATCAATTGACACCTCGTATTTTAATTTCACATTATATAATTACATTCGTATGAGCATTCAACACGTTTTTGGTTGGCACACCTCCAATGCGAACCTATGTCGATGAAAATATTTCGATTTTTGTTTTCTCTACATGCAGCACATGTCTGTGTAACTTAAAGGGAAAGAAAACTGAACCGATGTAAACTTTGGGAATTCCTGAACTCGAAATGAGGCTTCTTTTAGGCAATGTGTGTGACATGGATGCGGTTAAATGGACACGATATTTCAGAAATTATGTAGGAGGAGAATGGGATTCTATACTATTATTGCAATCTAAATACTAGGGCTTTAGTGATTATAAACAATTATAAACGTTGACTAACATTCTTAACCTTTCCATCCTTTAAATAAAAAAAAGAACTGGACTCTCTATTATGTTAAATAGTCATTCTGTATGTAATTGAATTATCATTGTATCATGGTAAATGTTATAATAATAAGGAAAAAACATATCTCCTTTAGAACTCTGAAATACTTCAATCTCAATATAATATGGTTTTAAATGGATTAAAGGCTGAAATTGCAAGATTTTTTCTAAGTATACGTTGTTGTATTGTAATAACCTCGTACCGCTCATTTTCTGACACACTAAACAGAGTCAAAGAACATAATATACAAGCTTGAGACGGATATGTCATGTTCATCTCTGACTAAACATCTGTCCATGGAATAAGATCTACTTTCTGTCAGCCAGTCTATCTGTGCATCTCACTTTATAAATTTGGAAAATATCTCCAACTTAGTAACTATGGGGAAATGTTGCAAATTGACATGATATAGGCAGCGAAAATGTAACAGACTAAATTTCAGTATCTCCAAAAATTAAGTTTAATTTCTTAAATAAGCACTGTCGCTTTGGGATAATTATTAATTTTTTATTCGTGATTTTAAATATAGTGGCTTTTTGGTGCATGGGGAAGTAAGGTTTTTAGAATATCTGGGGCGTCGTAAATTATTTGCCTTCTGTTGGGAGGTCGTGCAATAGGTTAATCCTGATGTCTATGTGTATGTGGATTTTAGGAGCGCCAATATTTTAGAAGTCAGAATGAGTGGGTATTTTTTAAATTATTTATACCTTCCATTTTAAAATGTATAACTTTAAGTATAGTGTATAAGTTCTTAAGGTGGCGAGGTTTGTAGAACCTGACTGGGAAATAAGCAAGATTCTTAAAAGTAAAAATTACCTTCCGTTATTTCTCCATCACAATCCTGGAGACGGTCATAGTCATCCTCATCTCTACCAAACACTGCATACTTTTCTGCCTCGACGTTTTCAAAGGCTATTGATGCAGGTAGACTGTTGATCTGCGTGTCAAATGTATGCAGTTCAGGTTCGGCAGAATCTGAAACTTCGACCGATTCATTTGGCTCCAATAAGTTGTCAGTATGGACATCAATCATTACATCTTTGCCTACAAAATGCAGTGTGCAATTGCAATAGTCATGGATATTTTACACTACATAACAGGAATAGAATTTAGCCGTGGTGCTAAGAGATGTGTGTCGAAAGTTATAATTATTAATTGATTTTTATTATTGATAAATAATATGTAGTGATAACTTATTTTGCACTTGATCCTTTAAGAACTGCATTGTGTGCAAGTTTTCCCTTTATTCCTTACCACTCAATCGTCCTCTCATTTAAATTATTCAAAATTGTGATCGGTTTTAGGTCACTCCTCCGTCACACACATTTTGAAGCCTTAAAATTTTATTTATAACTCATAGCCTAAGAAATTTATTGTGGTACACGTATTACTTATTGTGATATAGGTATGATACGTACTTATTATTGTATCGTACTTATGATGTATAAAGTCTTTGCTGATCTTCTTTACCTGTTTTTTGAGGAGCAACGCTATGTGAAAGCCGGAGGTGATATTCAAGATACGTCATTTTACATTTATTTTGCTTAATAGTTGATAATTTTAGAAATTTATTTATATATCTATACTGGTCCAGGAGTGTTACTTATTTAGGAGTGTTATTTACAATTAGTTGCACTTATTTTTTAATTTTAGTTACCTACTTTCCATTTGGGATTGAAGGGTATTTTTTTATAACACTATATCCAGTTATGAAGTGAAATCTATAATTCCAAAATTTTCATTTTTCTTCCATATAAAAATATGATGGTGTGGTTGCTCTTTTTTTATCTACACGAAGGAAGCTGTTTTTGCATCAGAAATCGGTTGGAACTTTAACTTCATATTACATAAATACATTGATATGTCCATGCAACAAGTTTTCTTTAGAACATCTCCAAGATGTATGTCGATGAAAATATTTCGATTTTCGTTTTCTCTGCATGCACCACATTCCTTATATAACTTATAAGGAAAAAAAAACGGAATCGAAGAAAACTTTGAGAATTCCTGAACTCGGATCGAGTCTTCTTTAAGACAATGTGTGCGGGATGAATGTGGATGGACACGATATTTCAGAAACTAAGTAAGAGCAGAATTGAATTCAGTACGATTATTGCAATCTAAATACTGGGACTCTAGTGATTATAAACAACTATAAACGTTGACTAACATTCTCAACCTTTCTATCCTTCAAATGACCTTTTGTAAACAATTCTGGACACTTTATTATGTTAAATAATAATACTGTACGTAAGTGAATTATCATTTTATCTTGATAGATGTTACGATAATAATATTTGTGTTGACTAACAGTTGAAAATTTTAGAAACTTATTTATTTATTTAAATTGGTTTAGGAAAATTTTTTACTTAATAATGCACTTATTTCTTAATATTAGTTATCACTTTTCCATTGGGAATGAGAGGGTTATTTTTTCGTAACGGTATACACTTTTCTGACGAGTTGTAAATCCTAGTACTATATTATTGCCTAATGTAGCGGAGTTTAAAATTCTTCTCTGTGAAACAGTCGGAAAGATACACCGAAGAAAACTTACCTCTCAAAGTCACTGCATCCCAATCCAAGGGACGGCCATTTACGTCCTCATCTTTATGACAATCGACAATTTTTTCTTCAGAACTTTCCATGACCGCCGATGCAGGGAGACTGTGGAGTTCTTCATTTGAGGAATGGGATTGAATAACTCCCCAATCTATAAAGTATAAAAAGTAGGAAATAAATATAGATAGGAAAGTAGTAAATAAATATGGGTAGGACTATATATCCGCATAGTAGAGTTCAAAGTTTAATAATGTATTTTTCAGAGTTTAATAGATAAGGATACTGTCGTGATCATAGACTGAAACAACTGAAATTCACAGATTATACAGTACTGAAATCTGCATGCATAGCAGATTCTAAGAAAAGCACTTCAGAAAATCTTTTATTAGATTTGGACCCGTTTTTTAGAGAAACTTATTTTCTTTGTTTTCATACTTTTCGTATTATGTTCTACGTTTTTGTCCGATTAATATTGCTAAAATATACCGACATTAGTTGCAACCACTGAGCCGAAATATGAAGATTTCAGTACCTATCTTTATTTAGATGAGCAGCGATAAAGATGACATTGGAAATCCTTTCCTCACTACTCTTATAATAATAGCTGTTATTGTAAATAGAATTTTAAATTATTCCTAAATAAAAGCAAGCATATGAAAATTTTCATGTGCCTAATTTTGAAGTTTGAAGGATGAGAAAATGTATGGTGCGTGTTAGTCATGCATAATTATTCTGATGAACTGTTTGATCTTCGAAATCGGGTTTTTCAAGCTATTTTGTAAAAAGTCCGGTTATTACTCTCCAAAATCTGATCAGCACCAAGATAACCAACAAGTAACGTATCTACCCAATTTGTGAAATTTTGTTAATACGTTTTTAACTAGAGTGAATACATAGGATTTTTGAGGGTCATTCTGCAAAAAGGCAAGATTTTTAAAATCCCGAATGGTACCGAAATCTAATCTTCTACAGTCACTCCAAGTGACTTGCCTGTAAAGTTTTATGAAATTCGGTCCATTAGATTTCAGCTATAGTGGATACATACATTGCAGAGACAGACACACTCAGACGTCCCCGCAATTAGTTTTTTCGGAGTCTAGAGGTCCCAAAACGTGTAGATCCGTCGGAGATTCGAGTTGCGATTTCCGACACGATTCCAATCATTTCTCTATACATTATTATACCCTGCCATGTATTGCGTGGAAAGTAAAAGCAGCTGACTTATCTCGGAAGGATGTTCATTAAGATACGTCGTTGAAGCAACACGCACCGTTTGAACCTATTTCGGATATCAACTAGTCAAACAAAAGTTGTATAAAATATTAAATCGATAAACATTCGAATGACGTTCTTTCATCGCGAGATTAGTGTCGTGACATTCACAAGAGAAGGTGGACAACATACTAAATCTAATATTTAAAATGTCTGTAAATAACGCATATGTCCCAGTCTGCATTAGAACCACGAATTTCGTCCTGGACGATTGTTGTGCTACCCATTGCATGACTGAGAGGACAGTGCTTCCTTTTATACTGGATGTTAATTTTCCCAAATTTCAGATCGGAAGTGAAATGTAATAAATGTGTGCTCTACTTAGTCGTCTATTGTACTTTTTTTCTTCTTTTAATTAAGTTTCCATCCTGTCCGTCGTAGCACTCCTCGTTTAAAAATGCGTTCTATAAATCGCGGGAAAAATACAAATACTTCTAGTTTGTGTTCTCCTATTTTCACTTCTGTACGACTTCTGCAGACCCTTGGAGAGAACCCGTGTTCTAAACGGGATTCAATTGCAATACTCGAGAAGATTTTGCGATGCATTTTAATCGGGGTAAAATATGGCAAAAGGGTCACTAGAAACATACATTTTAAAGTCTTGGAATGTATTCTATGACTGACTGTATAAAAAAAGAAAATACATTTGTAGTCCGTAGTCCTATTCGGCCTTGTCATTCCTTTTATTATGATGACTGAATTAGGTAAATATTGCTACCGATATCCAAAACAATGGCTAATGTAGACTATAAATGAGGACCGGTCTTAGAGCCGGCCCTGAAACTATTCTTAATAAAGAAGTGTTAATAGATCATTCTTACATGGATCATCATCTTCAAAACATCCCCGCCTCTTCCGCATTGTATCCACATGGCAGGTCTGCTCGTGTGCCCAATCAGGAAACCAAAGTGGATGATCCAATAGGCGTTTAGTATTTGGTCTAGATTCCGGATTGTAACTCAGGCAAGCTCTGACTACATTGAGCGCCACCGATTTGTTCCTGGACATAATCCATTCATCGGGGAATCTTTGCTTCAGATTGGCATCGAAATTCTATAAAAAATATTCATAAAATATTAAGTCAAATTTAGATTTGTCTTCCTATCTGTGCATATATACATAAGTAGTTGACGTCTTGCACAATTTTATGAGATATAGCTGTTTAAGTCAAATAAATTTATCTCAATAATTTACTATGTATTTAATTTATAATAATTATCACTATATGTAAATGTTTAACGTGTTTGTGTCTTTACCGACCTCTCAAAATTTCGCTTTAGACCTAGAATGTTGAATCTTTACGCACTCGTAGTATTGATCATCGGACAGAACGCTGCCTTACCGATATTTAATTTATGCTCCCCACTGGGGGCGGCACAACAAGTTTAATGAAAGTTTTTCAGATCCCCCCCCCCTCACCCCAGAAGTCCGAAAAAAAGTAAAAGTACCGAATTAACCCACATTTTGTTTGACACTAAATCGACAATAATTTATACAGACAGCACACATCCTATATAAGTAATATTCTTAGTAGCAATGCAAACACTGGAAGCAAATACTGCAAATGTTAGATTACTATGAAAAATGCACATTTTGACGGAATTGCCACAATAATGGCTTAAAATATTGGGGCAATATAACTCCTGCAATACTGGCGTTTCATTGGAATTATTTCCAATGTAATTCGAATATTGGCGTATTATTGTAATGAAAATATTTAGCCAATATTAAAGGTCAATGTAACCACAATATGTGCCCAATATTGGGATACCATTGGAAATGTTTCCAATGTAATGATAAAATACACAATATGCGTATAATATTAGACCAATATTGAATGCTACTAGGGATACACCAGGTATAAAATATTTTAATAAATTAGCTCTTCAATTTTGCTAATTGAGTCATTTTTGAAATTTTGGCGATCATTTCGTTACTCGGGGGTAAAATATTATCAGGTT
Source organism: Amaurobius ferox (assembly GCA_951213105.1). Taxonomy (NCBI): domain Eukaryota; kingdom Metazoa; phylum Arthropoda; class Arachnida; order Araneae; family Amaurobiidae; genus Amaurobius; species Amaurobius ferox. The sequence goes on along the minus strand of OX578146.1, from coordinate 136,690,987 downwards.
GGCGATATTTCGCTAAATGAGTCCCCAAATATATCGCCAGACGTTAAAAACAAATCGAGAGAAGTCCATTTTCATATAAACTGCGTTTGGCAAAATGTCAGGCGTCAAAATACGAAACTATTACCTAGAGTATTTTCTCTTGTGAATGGAACGAATTAGATTCACTTTTTTAATTTTATGGTAATGTGTATAAAATATATGCAATACGTCGAAATGGTTCATGCTAGTGTTCTAAAATAGGTTTTATTTGTTTTCTAATAAAATGAATTCATAAGAAATGACACTTTAAGTAAATATATGGCTCATTTAAATAATTAAAAATAGTTTGAGTTCTAATTTTTGTCACAGTTAAGTTTTAATACCAATATATAGAAAATTAGTTAAGTTTTGCGTTAGTTGTAATTTTTTATATTAAAACCAAAATGAATGTCAGATAATGTTTTTTTTAATCTGTAGGGTTATATCGTTAAAATATCTAGAAGATAAAAATATGGGAATATTAGAGCAAAAAAATTAAAAATTCACAGAAGTCGTCAACCTGCAGAGCACCAAAGACAGGTGGGAAGACATCCGTCTCCCAGTTCTGGATGTCCTTGGGCGGTTCCTTTGCAGAGAGTTCGGTCCAGATGGTAAGAGCCAGCATTCCAAAGGACCACACATCCAGAGGCTGTCCCCATACTTCAGCCGCTGTAAAACACTCCGGGGGGCGATGGAATTGAGCAAGTCCCGATCTGTTCAGAGTCAAAAATATGTTTAGACATTTCATATTGGGATTCATTACAATATTGCTATTTTTGTAATTACTTTATACATCTTTATAGGCACTACTCTATCTTCAAGGCATCGGGATGGTGTGAATTTTATCTTTTTGATAGGTTTAGTTCTCATTTTTTACCTTTTTAGAAAGTTTCCAATCGATTTCCGCCCTTTGCACTGAATTAAATTTTTTGGAAGGTTTATACTGATTTTTTTTTCGGGCATCTCTCATATAGAAGACATTTATGCTAAAATCGTAGGTTTCGAAATCAGTTTTTATTTTTTCAAAATTTGGAAAATAATTTAGTTGTAGCTTTTCTTTTAAAGGTGAAACCTCAAACTCGCACATTCATTCATCAGGCATAGACTGTCATTTACGTATTCAAAGAAGAAATATTTAAAGTGCTGTTTTCCTATGAGGCTGACCTAATAATGTGAGAATATATGTAACCACAAGCAAAGGGTTAATTTGCAGGTAACATGACGTCAGACAACGAATGATATGCAATCACGAAAACCAGAGGTGACAGTATATTATTAAGTTAAAAGGCTGAATTAAAAAAATATATATTTAAGACTAAACACAAAATATTTATGAAATCAACATTCGCAAAAACACAAAACACTTTCTTTTCAGATGATAAAAAAACAATCATGGTTAATAATTCTAATATCTGTTATGGAGTCGAACCCATTACATGATTGAGCTGTTCAATATGTGATTGTACCTGCTGATCACAAAATGGGAAGTTTTTCCAAAATGAACTCTATTTTTACCATTCAATATACTGCATACACTTTTAGAAAATAAGGTTTGAATCGGCTGAATAGTTACGAACATACTGTCATACAGTGCATGCAGTGAATGCCCACAATCCGAACAGAACTTTATTCTATATATCGTGAAGTTGTTTTCACTTCCATGTAGTGCTTACGTGTGTATCACACATTCAGGTTTATTCAGTTGAACATTTTTTGAGAAAAACCAGTCGAATTTCGCGGATCGAAAATCGAAAAAAAAACCGATAAGCAAAAAGCTAAAAAATATTATTTTCCAATCATCTCATACATGCTGCAAATGATTATATTGAATATAAGATATTAGTTTATACACAACATATATGAATAATTAAGAAGATATGCGAATACACGTGTTCAATTATTTCTGTTTTAAATATTTAGATGTAATGATTGTAGTATACCCCTTTCTACTCCGATGATTCCCTAAGTGACCCCTTATATTACCTATTGCCTAATTCACTTTTGTGTATACACATATATTACATAGTCGAAATATACTCACTCTCTTACTGGGTGTCCCGCTTCATCTGCGTACGAGAAATCTCCCAGGACTGCCCTTGACTGAGAGATGTGGACATTTCCTGGTTGCAGGTTTAGGTAAACGAAACCTCTCTCGTGTAGGAAAGCAAGACCTTTGAGAACCCCTTCCATCCACTCTACTGTTATTTGAAACTCCAGCTTTTTTAGAAAAGTTTCGTTGTCAAAGTACCATCCGAGTGTTCTGCTGAAGTAGGGAAGAATATGGACGTCTCCTCCTGGTACAAATATCCGCTCGATGACAGGCAGGATATTGTCATGTTCCAATGTTGGCCAGATACACAGCTCTCCAGTTTTCGACCAGCACCAAGGCTTTATTTTTACTGCCATACTTTCTCCTGTGCCTCTTTGTTTCAGTTTCCAAATTTCCTCGTATCTATCTTTGTGGATGAGGTTTTTTATGCAATACTCTTTCTTCAACTCACTGAAAGCTCTCTTTCTGATATTTTGCTTAGAGTTCATTGTCCCACTGGACATTTTACAACTTAAATTCAACATTTTCAAATGTGGTATGTGATTTTTAGCTATGGAAAACTTTACCGAATCAATTTGAAATATTTTTATCTTTCCGACTGATATCGATTGTTTTAATAAATAACTTCAAATAAGCATTGTTGCAAAATAAAGTCTCATAAAAATATATTGTTGAAAACTTACTAGTGTTTAAAGTAAAAATCATTGTTGCGGTAGAACTATAACAATAAAATATTGAGAGCATTCTAACCAATCGCAGCGCGATTGTTTCCGACCAATCAGTGGCTTTGAAAGGCCATATATATCAATGATTTGCATAGCGTAATTGTTAATTTATGCTTCTTACATTTCCTTTTGACATCAAATTTTTAGCCTATTATTCACTGGGGATAGGAATACAATGTAATCTCGATAATAATAGAAATCGGTATCGATTACTAGCATATGTGTGTGTGAGGGGGGTGTAAGGTAGTAAGGGTGTTAGACAGCGGGAACAGTAAAATATTAGGAATGGGCCTAGTACCAAATTTGAATAAAAAAATAATAAAACAACGTGAATAAATCAGCATATCATCGTCGTTTACCCATGTATATCTACTTAGATGCGAATTAGGTTAAATGTAAAAATATGTAAATTTCATTAACTAAAATACAACTAGATATTTTACAGATATTATTTTTTAGATATATTTTTTATGGAAAGTAGGATTTTAAATTAATTTATAGAAATTAAACAGGATTTTAGAAATATATCTAGAGCAGTATTCTGAAGTTCTCCGTTGGGTACGGCATTAGATACTGTAAAGGAAGCTGTATATTGGACTACGCAGACGGTGATTGACGATATTGTCTTTTATTCTAGTAAAATATATTCCACAAATAAACCGTTTTCTTTAATTACTTACGTGCAAAATACCAGCGCTCCCCACTGTTGCTATTCCCGCGCGTAATTCCACTGGGCTACAGCGCCCTCTACAAGAAGGTGTCTGGTATCTGTTTGAATGATCGGAACAGTGCTACAGAATTTAGGCAAGAATCCAGTGGGGGCGGCATCCACATAGACCGTCCTCTCCATCTCCTACCAATAACCTCTCGGAAGGACATACGGACCCACCTATTTAAAGTGTCTGTAACCCGTGCGAACACTGGGACAGTTTGGGCAAAACCGGGAATGGAACTTTGGTCGTCCGAGTGTAATTCCCGCGGCGCGATAACCACTGGGCTTTCCCACCTCCATATTACTATTTGTTGTTGTTTGCTGACAAGTATTTTTGGATCGCAAGAAACTCACCCCAAAATGATTATCCATTTTAAAGCGCGCAAACTAAGGCTTGTATGCTATACGAGTCGCCAATACATTTCATATTAAGAGTTCTTTAGAATGTAACCTAAGCGACTCTTATAAGTTCAATTAGCCTCAACTCGACAATACATCATACACATGTAATAGATTATGATAGCCTTTAGATCTAACAAGAGCAGATACAAATTAACTTAACATGAATGATCGCATTACAAAAGCATTGAGAAAGATACTTCCATCGCGATTTGTCCATTCATTTAAAGCCCTTGACAAAACTAATTTCCCGATTTGTCCTGGAGCGAATTATATTTATTCTGGGTTCTAAATTATTCCCGAATCAGTAGTTAGAGTTTGCTTGAAATGTCATCTGGAATTTCGTCATTAACCCCCATTTCAAAGCCTCCGGAATAATCGAATGGAAACATCCGGGTATATGATTTACATTTTAAATTTCTGTCTGCTATTTGTTTTTACATTTATAATTTTATAGATCTTATTTCATATTATTTAGTTATTTATAGCGCAAAATCTAATTATATTACAAATTCAATAAGCTGCAAAAAATAAAATAATACCCGTTACTTTTACCACACGTGCATATAAAAAGTCGGCAGTGGCTTAAGGGCGATGGAGCCGAAAGGATTTTTGTGAATAACATTTTCTTTGTGGATGGTTTGTCTCCTTTAATTATTTTTACAATAGTTCAAAAAATGGTTGTTTGGTTGGTGTCGTGTCCATAAGAGGTCAGATTGAACCATGTGCAGATATTACTGCCTTAGCGAATCTACAATCTTCTCATTATAAAGATCTCCCTGGAAAGGAAATTCGCCAATGCTTTGCAAAGCCGCAATTATTGCTGGAGAGTCAAATATGTGTTCCAGTGTAAGCTCTTCATCTGGGCAGTTTCTACAGTATTTGTAGGTTCTGGTGCCATCCGCATTAATTTTCATACCACCTAGTTGTCTGGTTCTTAGTCTGGCAATTGTCTTGATGATCTCCCTATTCGCATTTATTGCACAGACCTGATAGTTCAATCCTATAGGTTCCACTCTAAGTTTGTATCTAGCGATAGCATTAGAATCGTCAAGAGTGAGAGTGCCTGAGGTGTCTTTATTTAAGTTCTTTGCCTCATTTGCCAATTCATCGGCCACCTCATTGCCGTCAATTCCTACATGTGCAGGCATCCACTGTAGAATGCAACGCTTTCCTATTTTATTAATTGTATCCATGTGTTTGTGAATGCATTGCGAGAGTCCTGAGCGTCCATGTTGTATTGCTTCCAGGGCAGCTCTAGAGTCGCAGAAAATTACAAGTCCGCTAGCTCGGTCTACATCTTTGAAAGAAATATAAATGCCCAAGGCCTCATGAATTGCTCTTAGCTGGTATGTAAAGATGGAAGCAATATTACCTGCTTCAAAGCTTTGGAGTCTTTTGGTACCATTTGGCATAGTAATGTGAATGCCAGCTCCTCCCCTGAGGATCTATCGGTGTACATCTGTACTAAATCACATCCCAAACAGGTTTTAATTGTTTCTATTCCTTTAGCCTTGACAATAGTTTCCTTTTCCTTTTTCGAACAAAGTTCTACGAGATCCAAATTAATAGTGGTGTTTTGGGGTATGCAGGATGGTAAAATAGGTTTTTGATCTATATCATATTTTTCGTGCTCAAGGCCAAGACTTCCTCGGATTTCCTTGTCATATTTCATAGTTGATGACCTTTTGAGTCTTGACTTCCTGTTCCAGTTCAAAAAGGTCCTGTGGGAGATGTGTTCAGTGTATCGACTATTCGCCTTGTTTGTGAACTTAATCGTATGATGTCTCCTTCTTTGATAAAGTGTCTGAAGGCCACACTCTCGCACTGCTTTTGTGTTGTTGGAGCCCATATTGGCGTTGCATATTTAAGACTGGGTGTAACAAGTGTAGTGTAGGTTGTTCTTAAAGTTTTCGGGTTTGCACCCCAGTTTGTGCCACATAAGCTTTTTAAAATGCTTAATTTCTTAAGTGCTCTATGGGAACACTTTTCTATATGCTTGGTAAAGCGCAGTTCCGCATCTAGATTCAAACCCAAATATTTTGGATTATCCATTTTGATAATTGGCAAAACGCTCATAAATTCAAAATATGAAAAAATCGAAATTAGATCCGCATTTTCAAAATTACTTCAAAATATAAAAATATCGAAATGATAATCACTGGATTTCAAAAACTAAGAATCAGATCCAAAATTCATTTATATATACTTGCACGGCTTCAAAATGGCTTTAAATTGCTTTAGAGTTAATAGATTTTAAATTTTTTGAATTATAAGCATTAGAAGATGTAAAAACGGGATATTATCAATCTTCTTGAACTTGACGAAACGGTACACCGAAAAATATAATAGCTTTGTGGAAGCAAATTATTGATTTGGGAACTTGACTATTACTGAAAAGTTTTGTCACATAACCCTTTATATCTATATTTTAAAATTTTAAAATATTTCGAGTGAAAGTAAGCAATGTGGGTCAAAAATTTGCTCGGACAAAAATTTTCTAATTTTTTGAAATTTAAAATATTAAATAATTAAAATTATTTTTATTTATTCATGAAAGATATCCTATTTCTGATACCCTGGTTGTTGGTGACTTTTCCCCGAGAAAATACAGCATTTATAAACGGCTATTGTTATTAACTGAAGATCACTGTGCTTGTCCTTAAAGACACATTTTGCGACCTTGGCGGCACATATGACAAATAACGGCAATTTAAAGTCTTTTGGCGAGGTTTGGTAAATAGCTCACATTTAGTAGATTGTTTAAGACTTCAAGGAGTTGGGTCGATTTTTTTGGAATTTTCTGCAAAGGATATATGAACTGATTATTTTTCTGTTAGAAGTCATTGATGTGATAGGAGTGTTAACTTCAAAAGAGGTAAATTACAGATAGATCAGTATTTTGAGAATAAAATCGTCCTTTTTGAAAATAGTTTGAACATTTAATGGCTGTTTTATTGTATCTGATTTTGCGACTTTGTAAAACAACTAGTGATATATTTTCTCTGTTTACGCTTAAGGTTAACGCTAAAAGAGTAAATACTTTTCGAAAACACCTTTTGCAAAATTCTAATTTTCGCCGTCTCTAGTAGTAAATTAAAAAACCGGCTACTGTTAAAGTCTGTCGGATGGTTGATGCTATAAATGTGCAAAGAGTAATTATTTTGTGAAGGCTTGGAAAGGCTTTTCGGTTAACCTTTTGCTTACGAGTGGGATAGCATCCATCCCAAACGAAGAACCTACCAAAAATACAGGTATTTGACATACCTATCCCAAACAGTTCGATTCCCCTTTGCAGGCATTGGCGTCCTTGGACTCCAAAAGGTTAATCGAAAATTCGGTTATGTTAAGCTCAGTACTGTAGTCAATACTATAAGTGTGAAATATCCAACTGCCTGAATGATCATGGCCTTCTGGAGGGTCTTTAGAAACAAAAACACTTTAGATAATTATATATATTGATGCTTTGTTAGGATCGTATATTCATAAAGTTCTATTGAGGATTGCATAGTAATAATATTTTTAAATTGGTTATAATAATGCGGTATCATTAGGGTGTTTTAATATCATTATCTATGATTTTTATGGGTTCGTAAAACAATTAATCGTATTGTTCGTGAGCTGTGTTTGGATATTTTAGGAAAAGCACTGCAAAATGTCGAATTGAAGAAAATAATTCACAATTTTTTTTTCATCCTTAAATTGGTTATAATAATACTGCACTATTAGGATGTTGTAATATTAATAATAATGATTTTTACGGGGTCGTAAAACAATTGGTCGTGAGAAAGTGGATGATGAATTGGAGAAAATTGTTTATATGGCTTCTTTCACCCTGTCCTATTGCTAATATGCAGTTTCTGATAATAGCTACTTTATATTATTCTATAGAAAACCATTTGAAATGATGTCCTTTCATAGAATTGCAATGTATTTTCTTCCCTCGCTAATGAGCCACAACTGGAAACCCCCATCAAACACTGCTTAATGGATTAGGAGCGTCTTCGGATCCAATACGAAGTTACAAATGAGATTAGAATGGATGCACGCTTCACAAACGCATTTGCGTACTTTGTCCATTCATTTAAAACTCGCGTCTGAACTAATTTCCTTGTTAGACCCGGAGAGAAGTTTATTTATTCTCGGTTCGAAATCATTCCTGGATCTGTAGTCGAGGCTTGTTTAAAATGACATCTGCAGCTTTATCAACCCTAATGTCTTGTCACCGACATAAATATGTATGTAAACGTTTGAAGATGGCACACGTTTATATATTTTAAATGATGGTTGATGCCGTATTTTAATATGCCTGATAAATAACTGATGTACAGGAAAAATATGGGAATACGTTTGTAATGTAAAGAGCCTTGCTGCTCCAACCGGGAATCGAACCCTGGATCTCCGAACTGACCAGCCGACGCTCTACCGTTGAGCTACTGGGACGAATTTACAAGCTCCTATCGTCGAAGTTGACTCTGCAAGTTCCAACATTAGAATTCGAGTTGTCGATGCATTTACAAGCTCTGGATCTCAAATTGGCTATTTTTAAAGAAACTTCTGTATCTGTCTGTTTGTACCATGTAGGCTCGCACTCTAGGTCCAGAATAATATATGTTTACGTTACCAGTCGTCTGAATCATTATCTGGACGGTTGGGAGAAATAATTATAAAATTGGATGCAAGACTGCACATTTAAAGAATATATTCTATATACATTGAATATGGTAATACACAGAACAAGAACAATTTAGAGAACGCATAATAAAAGTATAATTTAGACTAAAACCAAACTCATAAAACATAGGGTGATGCACATTTAAAGAGAAACTTTATGTTAGATTTTAGAAATATTAAATTATTCTTAATTAACGTGGTCTTTGATCGATAGTCGTAAAACACTTGCATTATGCCGCTAATAACCCTCCATTAATATATTTAGCACGAGTTCCTGGAATAGAATATATTAACATAATACTACTCATGATTAACTGCACACGGTTTAACCCCTAAAATAACATTATTCATTAAGAATATTGTGTTCATTACTAAATTAATTGCAACAATTACCACATATAATTAAGGATAGGATTGGACTTGTGAGACCAGGTAAGTTATTCTTATCAAAATGGTTATAACCTTCGATAAGCTGACATGCACACTGCACATATCTTCTGGTTGTCTTTAGACGTTGACACACAACCGTCTGTCTTTCACATCGGCACTCGCAAACCTTGCTATTGCACATGGCCTCTTCGGCACTCCTTCTTACACTGAATCTGTTCTTGACTTTGTCTGATCTGTTTCCGTTCTTTTTACATCTCTGGCCTTTCGTTAATGTAACTACCATTACTCTCTACACATCTGAATCTGTAATCATTATATCACAGTTGTATAGCTGCATCTCGTTGATATGTACCAGGGTTCTCACGGTTGCCACCTCTTTTTGCCTGAGGTCGGATACTACTCTTCGATTACCATTGGTTGGCCTTACGGCGATACAACAAGCATGTCCCATATTGGTTATTTTTAACTAATTCCATGGTTTCTCCTTTAGCCTACACTACTTCTCTGGCTCGAACAAACCTGCACTTAAAGCCCCCTAGTTTATGGCCTTTCCTGAGCTCTCGGGTCATGGGCTGCAATACATTGGAGTCTTGCAGTCCGGTGCCATTGTCTGACATGCCAGACATCATAAATTGCCATATAAATCTATCCACTTGAAATCTGGTCTCACATATAGTAAAAATGAATTAAACAGAAGATAAAAAGTTGCAGTTTACAGAAATCAAGGCTGCCAAACCAATACCTATAATTTAAGGATCACAATTCCATTGATCAAGAGAGAAGAATTCCCTCTACCCCCCGCTTAGGATGCTTCTCACAAACAATTGTTGAAATTATCTGATCAGCAATGTATTTTAATTTGGTAATGCATTATATTTAATAGGAATATTGTTTATTTTTAAGAAACCTATCAAACAATCGAGGCAAATTTTCAGTTAAAGGCCTATTTGAATCGAAACCTATCTACACTATATGATCAAAAGTATTCGGACACTTTGGATGTTAGAATGTTTTTCGAATTTCTAAACAAATACTTGGTTGTAACTTTGGCGATGTGAAGAACATGATTGAAAGCACACTTTCCAGTAAAGTTTCGGTAACTTGTGCATTTAGGGGACCACCAAGATATTGAAAAAGGGAAAAAATATATTTGATCACACTGTATTATAAAAAGCTGGAAATGATTTACAACTTTCACAAAATAGTTAACTAGCGATGAGATATAAGCATTTGAAGAAGCTAAGTTTTTACTGCGCAGGCGCAGAACATAGCAATAGTTTTCTTTAATGATTTTGTAGTGAGTACTGTAGGGCAACTTCTATAAAAAATTCAATGGAATATCGTGAAAATTCACAAGTATATTGACGATATGGTGATCAGTTTTTCTCTGACTCTCTGAAAGTACCAGAATGATAAGAGGATTTCCATGAATTGACATTTTACAAATTCATCGGACACTCCTGCTTAGAAAATGAATTAGTCCAATGTATGCACATCATGATCAAAAGTCTCCTGGCACCCCTGTACGTGGTGATCCTTATTTGTATAAAATTGGACTAGTTCATTTTCGGAACAGGGAAATGCATTTGTAAAATGTAAATTTGTGGAAACCATCTTATTATCCAGCTACTTTCAGAGAGTCAGAGAAAAACTGATCACTTTATCGTCGTTATATTTGTGAATTTTAACGATATTCCAGTGGATTTTTTATAGAAATTGCCCTACAGTATTGACTACAAAATCATGAAAGAAAACCATTGCTATGTTTCGCGACTGCGCAGTAAAAACTAAGTTTTTCAAATGATTATATCTCATCGTATATTCGATGCTTTAATTTTCAATTGAAGTATAATATTTTACTTGGACGTTGACAAATGTTCTGTAAGTTCCGTGAAAGTTAATTGAAGCTTACGCATAATGTAAACAAAAAACATGTGTTGGCAACAAATTTTTTTTTAATGAATCGTTTGTATCTTCATGAATATACGTTTTTATTTTACGAAAATGCTTATAGACACTGAAAAAATCTAGTTAACAATTTTGTGAAAGTTACAAATAATTTCCAGCTTTTCATGATACAGGGTGATTAAATATATATTTCCCTTTTTCAATATCTTGGTGGTCCCCTAAATGCACAAGTCACAGAAATGTTACCAGAAAGTGTGCATTTAAGCATATTCTTCACATCGCCAAAGTTACAGAAGACTTCGCCAAGTATTTTTTTAGAAATTCGAAAAACTATTACCCCCGCTACCATTCAAAGTGTCCGGATGCTTTTGATCATATAGTGTGTGTTTGTAGACAATTAGGTACATAATTCGACATCATCTGGTTGATAGCAATTACATAATGGAATATATTTTATTGCGAACCTATTTAAGTCATCAAAAAAGTCAAGGAAATTGAATTACAAAGGGGATAAAGAAAGTATTTATAATAAATAAAGCAGGATTAATAAATTAGGAATAAGATTCATATTTAGTTGGTTTATTACAAAAAAAACGTGTAATTACAAAGTGACGAAATGTTGTGAAATTTGTCAGTCAAGAATGTCACGGATTACCATAGTGTATTGCTATTTTCAGAGCATAGGTGGCGCTGCCCTTCCAGAGTTATAAGTTGAAGATTTTCCCTAAAAACGGTGTTGTTACTTTCCTTATATACATATAATGCAAAGGAAAGTATTGTGACGGGGTCAAAAATTCGAATTCGTGTTTTCGACGGGAGAGTACGTTTCAAGCATCCCTGAACACGAATCAGACATTTTTGAGGTAATGCATGTGTGTGTGTGTGAAAGTATGTGTGTGCGTGGTCAGTGAGCCTTTGGAGTTGATAACTGACGAACGAATGGACCGATTCGAACGAAATTTGGTACAAAATCTACTGTCCGTGAGTACTGGAAGCCTGTTGGTTTTAAACGCAATCGACTGTTCAGAATCCCCTAAATTTTGGAGTGAAATTTTGAAAAAATCATCAAAAAATTAAAACCTTTAATAAAATTACTCATATAGACATTTCTCATGTAATTCTTCCTTAGAAAACGAGTAACATAAACGAGAATGCCAGCATGAACCCTTCTCGAGATATTGCACATTTTTCAAATAAATTTATCAAAATATTCCATAATTTAAAAAAAATATTAGCAATTGAGAAACAATCACTTTTCATATGTAATATCATGCGATGAATTCGGTGACATCATTCTTGTGGATCTAGCTCGTTCCATTCATGAGAAAAGATAATTTGAATAATACTTTTGTATTTGAACGCCAATTGTCATTTATTTACTGTAAGAATAACTTATTTCTCCGTCCATAACTCTTGGTGACTTTGGTGACTAATTTGCCAAAATGTCGCCAACTTGGCGACTTTTTAAATGTTGCCAAATGAATGAAAATATCGTCAAATGAATAAAAATGACGCTAAATCAATGAAAATGGCGACTAATTGACGCTAAATCAATGACGACTCATTGATGATGACGACATGGAAAATGACGACTATTTGTCTAAAATTCAATATCTTGAAAAGAATATAAGAATCCACTATAAGAATAACCTATTTTTTACTGTAAAAGTAGTACATTCATTGCATTATATAAGGAAAGTCATGTGCTGCCATCAGGTTTTTTTTTCATGTTTTCGTGTGTTTTTTTTCATGTTTCGTACTTTCACTCAAAATATCTTCGATACTATAAATATATATGTAAATAGTAAAAATATATCTATTGGAAAAAATATATGTATTGGGGTATTTAGTTTCTGAGTCTATAATACATTTTTTTAAATGTATCTTATAGTTTTCGATAAATCGTTAAATTGAAGATTCCGATTTTCAAAATTATAATACTTTCCCTCAAAAACAAAATTTGCTAGCTATCTTCAATATGCAAGACTTTCACGTTCTTTGAAAATTTCTTTACATCGTCACCCTTAATATGGATTATCAGATTATTAAATACTTTCTTTGATCTAGAAACAGATGGATTGAATGAGAAAAAAAACTATATTCTGGCTCGAGTGGAAATGCTTTATTACTTTGAAAAGTAGTTATAATTTTTTTCGTCACTCATTATTCGAAATGTCGAATGAATATATATTTAAGTTGACCTGAAAGCTAGGACGATCGATGGACACCAAAGCCAAGATGCTAGTAACAGCAGATTTGTTCGACAATGTTTAAACATCCTCCCCCTCACACCCTTTGTCAGTCAGTTAGAGCATATTGCATATATATATATATATATATATATATATATATATATATATATATATATATATAATAGTTGGTCACTTAATTATCTAATCATTCGCATAATTTTAGTGGCCGGATCGTGAATCATTTTACCGTTACATGGCGTACCCTGGTGCACCTCGGAGGGGTATTACAGACTACATTGCTCTCTAAATGAAAGCCACAACATCAATTCTTGCAGAAGGGATTATAATTAATAATCCCACAATCGAGAAAGTATGAGAAAACGCATAAACTTCTACATATCAGCTACTGGGCCGGCTTACATATTATATAGACATTACAAACAGAAACATCAACATATGTTGTCTAAATGAATCTTTACTTCTATTAGTTCAACACATTTAAGTTATTTGATTTATAATGACATTTTTATTGCAAATTACATTCAATAAAATATACATACACTTTTTTTAAAATTTCAATTTGGTGGTCCTAAATTACCAGATCAATTATTCCCAGTTCTTAAATAAATAAAAAAATCAGAAGAAATAAGTGCATTAGCAAAGTGTAATCTAATATTATAAATGAACAAAAGATCTTGAGAAATTAAAAACAAAAAAACTATCTACTAAATAAAATAATAAATTCTTAGTTCCTTGGAGTAGGCGTATCAAGAATGGAGCATATGTGAAGAGGTGATTAGCTGAATTTCCACACTTTCCTTTCAGTGGTAAAAATAAATCTTTATATGTTTTGCTTAGATATTAAAATAAGCTGACTCCTCTTGCATTTTTAAGTCTTGTGTCGGAGGGGGATGTAATAAAACCGAAGCTTCATCAGCATTATCTTCATAATAGAACTTCGATGACGCTTAGCTAATTTATCCAAATGGCTTTTAACGGTTTAATTCAAAGGATCTTACTGCAGAAGAGCTGAAAATATGAATAATATATGGTTAATGTTGCAAGTAAAATAGAAATATACATTATTGGGAATACAAATTACATTTATCGTGAATTACAATTCTAGTTCAGAAGGGAAAATAATTTCTGCTCATATCAAGACTGTAATACATAATCATTTGTAACCTTCCAAACTAGGCACCGCAGATTAACCGTGGGTTTAACTTTGAATAAACAAAAGCCCTGATTCGCAATTTCATGATTGACGGTTCTGAACATCATGGTAGAACGAATACTGTTTCATATGCAATGGATTGCATTTTAATGTTTATATGATTAATTAATGTTGATGGAAATTCTGCAGTTGACAGGTTTTGAAAGGTTATGTTATAGAGTGGATAGTTCTGATATTAATTATCATACAGATGGTACAATCAATACATCTGATAAATAAACTTATCAAATTTGCTTAAAGCGTGGTGCAGCTGCGTATGTACAATGATAATGAAAAACAAAATATATTATAAATAAGTTGTTACATTTGAAATATGTTTTCGAATAATTAGGCAGTTTGTTTGAGAACAAGATACATTTTAGTTACGCTATTGCCATTGTAATCGTAAAGCATCTTATGTTGTACGTAGAGATCTGAAACTAGGCATAACTTAACTTCTGTAACTTCATCTATGACGACAATTTGAGCACAAATATACAGATGTTTGAGCACACAGTATACAGATGTTTCGAGGATGCACTGGACCCCTTCGTCACTGCAAGAAAACCAACAAACCCAGAGCTCCTCTTATGCGTTGTTCTAACCTATTTTTCATCTTGTTGAGTCGGATTTATTCTTGTTTGCAGTTTACTCGTCTTGACTGGATATTCTTCTGTTTTGATGCACGCCAATCTTGTGAGTGTTACTTTTCATTTCGGATTGGCTGTACTGTTCTTTATGCTGCTTTCTGATTGGCTCTTTCATCATCCAGGTCTTTGATATATAACACTCTCTGTTTCTTCTATTTGAACCCATTCCTTTTTTGGATTTCGGGTTTGTTGGTTCTTTTGCACTAACGAAGGGGAATCATCGTATCTTCAAAGCAGCTGCGTGCTGCATTATTGTGTTATTTGTACTTTTATACGTTGCTTATGTTTTTTCATTCTACGCACAAATTGTATTTACTTAATGAATTCGACTATCAAATTTTCACGTCATTGCGTTACGTCATTACATCATTTACGTGCAAAAATTTTGAAGCGCTCGTTCAGAGCACCTAGAGGAAGAAGAAAAGCCCGTTTTTTCTATAATTTATAATTCTGTAGGTCTAATTTGAGTAATATTCGTCGTTAGAGTAATATCTGTCGATATCTCTAAATATTGCCTGTCATAAATATATTCCTTATCATCAGTATAATGCATAAAATTGGTGCTAAAGGACATACTTATATTGTACCTTTTTATAAGAAGAATGATCAGTAAAAAGCTACGCAACAATGACAGTGCAAGAGATAGGTCTTATTTTTTCTTTATAACTCAAAAGTTTTGTTTTTTGGTTTTTTCCACCTTCAAATATAGGTATTATTATATTTTAAAATGCGGCCCCTTTTCCTAGCATTTGTCGAGTGAATAGTTAAATTGTACTATTAAATCTTATATCCTATTCCTGCGCGATTTCTTATATATTTAGAAGAATATTTTTTCCTTTGGCACGTCTTAAATTGCTATTTGGTATATTTACGTGCCCATTTCTTGATTCTTCGGCAACTTCAAGTGTTTTGGAAGAAGCGAAATTTACTTTTAGAATTTTTTTTCTAGTTGAAAGTGTCTTAAAAACAAATGCCTGAAACAAAATTTATAATGTAGCCGAATGTGGTTAAATTTTTAATGCTGTCTTTTCCGGAAGTTCAGATAACGAAATAAGAAAAAGAAACGTGAAAAATTGGATAATAATTTTTTTATGAAGACATTAGATTTTTGGATATGTGCGTTTTTCAGAGACATTTTTTTTCAGAATGATGCTTGGTATATAATTTTGTTGCAATTTTTTCACTGGTGTATCATTATTCCTGATCATAGACTTCAAGGGATTTATCATTCTATTTTCATCTAAAATGGGAAAAATAGATGGTTTTTACCTTCCCTAGAATGCACAGTAAAGTATAGGGAAAGTAATAGAATCGTGCCAATAATCGTAGCTCAAGATTTCAAAGAATTTTCACGTTTGGAGAAATCTAGAACATGAAAAAAATAATTTATCGTGTCTTATGTGTTTGTATGTGTGTCTGTGTGTGTGTTTTCTGCGAGTATGAGTGTCTGTGTAATGTATGAATCCCCTCTAAAAACCTAATTGGTCAAATTTTATAAAATTGTATAGGTCAGTTTCTTATAGGTTATGTTTTGGTACTGGTTAGAATTTTGGTATCCTTCGGAAACGAAGAACCTGTATTATTTTATTTATTTTGATTTATTTACTTATTTTGCAAAATGAATCTAAAATATCATTAAATTTGAAAATAAAAAACTAATTATGCTCAAATGTATCAATTGAATGTTTATATTTTGCGTAATTTTTGATGATAAAAAGAGTAAGATAACCCCATTACTTAAGAATTAGCCGTTTTTGAGATATTTTAGTAGTTTCGCATTTTTCGCATTTTTGTCATATTTGTAAACACGCCCAGTTATCCAATGATAACGAAAATTGTATTGAAAGCGCAAATCCAGTGTTATTTCAAATTGTTATTTCAGTTTGTTTCAAATTGTTGTCAGTGTTATTTCAATTGTGTTTTATTTTGTGCATAAAACTCATTTTAATGAGTTATTAAAGAAATAAAGAGATAATTAATTGAAATCTGTAGAAAAAGTCATGTGCTGCCCACATCACATTTTCTTATTTTATAAAGGTACATTTGAAAATTTCACAATACATATACAGGTACATATTTCACAATAGTTATTTTTTTTAATTTATGTTATTTTTTGATAAAATCTCCCAAAGATCTCCTGATAAAGTTTCAAATCTGTACATAAAGTATTCCCTTAAGAAAAAATAATCTTTATGTACAGCAAACACTTGAAAACTCTTTTTAAGAAAAGTTGGATTAGAATCAAACTGTGCATTTGAGAAAATGTTGGATTTTTTTTCTTCTCCCACTTATTTGGTAATAAAATAGGAATCATGAGAATTATTCTAAAAATAATTAAGCAAGTTGAATTTGTAGTGATAAGTACCCTTAATTAATCAAATAAAAATAATTTTTATATACATTTTTTTGTCTGGGAAGTGCAAATTTCGTTTACCCACGTCCTTGGTGACAAATTGGGTGAAACATCGAAAACTTGTCGACTTTTGAAGACGGAAGTGACGTTTTCGCGATTTGACAGGCAAAGTAGAAGGTTATTGGTTTGTGCTGCAATGTTTTAGAATTTATGCCATCCGATGGAGAAACTTGGATATAAGATTTTCATTATCGATTAACATCCAGTCTGTACTAGCGTTAGCTGTTACCTGCGATGAAAAGAACAAAATTCTCTGATGCAATCTATGTAATAATCACTGATGTAAATGAATCTGTTACGAACATTTACATTTCCTTCACCTGAGGCTCTTTTGATCAGAAGGGACAATGTAGAGTTGTCATACTTGAACACTCAATGCAAATTTGGTCTTTTACCGGCAATTTGGTTAATTTTGGTGACTTTCGAAGGTACTAGAACCTTCTCAAAATAACGAATATTCTTCGAGATACGTGACCCTTCTGGAAGTTTCTACGACGAATATATAAAATGAGACATTGGTGAGCAGTCCATATATTAAAATATTAGTCCATATATTATATTAATAATTTTGGCGACTTTTCGAAAGTACTAGAACCTTCTCAAAATAACGAATATTCTTTGAGGAACGCTACCCTACTTGAAGTCTCTACGGCGAGTATATAAAATGAGACGTTGATCAATTTGGAGGGCAGTCCATATATTAAAATATTAGACCATATATTATATATTAATAATTAATATATCAATATATTAATCAGTATATCACTATATTAATTAATATATCAATCAACGCTATATCAATACATTAATAATGAATTCATTAACAGCGTCAGTTTTGTAATTTGACAATACCTTCGTCAATCTAGGGGGAAATATCGCCAAGTTGGCGATATTTTGCTAGATTATTCGCCATGTTTACCAAAATGCATCACCAAGTGTTACAGATAAACGGCGAAAAGAGCATTTCTTACGTACTAGTAGGTATGTCCGTCATATGACGGAAATAAAAATTTGCGAAATATTACATCCCATTTGGCGTCATTTTTATCAATGTGTCGACATTTTTGTCACTTTAGCAACAGGCAACATTTAAGATAGTCGCCAAGTTGGCGATGTACCGCTTAACTTCTCGCCAAACGTGACGGATGGACGGGGAAATGGACTATTCTTTTAGTCTAATCTTGTGTTCTTTCCAAGATATTGCACTTATTAGTCGTTATTTCATTGACTTAGAGTCAGTTTCATCAATTAAGTGACATTTTTGTCAATTTGGCAACTTTTAAAAAGCCAGCAAGTTGTATATATTCTGACAAATTCGTCACTAAAAGTTTGCCAAAAGTTATGGATGGAAAAATAGCTTATTCTTATAGTAGATACTTATAGTATTTCCATGATATTGAATTGTCGTCAATTAGTCGTCATTTTCATTGATTTAGCGTCATTTTAAAAAATTTGGCGCAATGTTTACTAATTTGGCAACATTTAAAAATTCGCTAAATTGGCGATATTCCGAGAAATTCGTCTCTGAAACCTCGCGAAGCGATATGGATGGAGAAAACAGTTATTTTTATACCAGATAAATGACTATTAGCGTCCAAATACAAAAGTTTTACCAAAAGTACCATTTATCATGAATGGAAGAGCTAGATCCATGAAATTGATCTCGCCAAATTTATCGTATGATATTACATATGAAAAGTAAACATATTTCACAATAGTTAATTTTTTTTAATTTATGATATTTTTTGATAAATTTATTTGAAAAATATGCAGTATCTCGAGAACGGTTCTTGCTAGCGTTGTAAAATTTATGTCAATTGTTTAAGGAAACATAAGATGTATGAGTAACTTTATGAAAAGTTTTGATTTTTTATGCTTTTTTTCATTATTTCACTCGAAAATTTAGAGGGGTTCTGAATACTAGATTGCTTTTAAAAACAATAAGCTTCCAGTATTCACGGATTGTAAATTTTGTACTGAATTTCATTCGAATTGCTCCCTTCGTTCGTGAGATATTGTCCCTACAGTCTCACTGACACGCACTCACACACGCATACTTTCATACTCACACACATACTTACGTACACACATACACATACTTTCGTACGCACACATATATTTTCACACACACACACATACACACACACACAGACTTTCACACACACAGACACACACATACACACTCACACACACAGGCATCACCTCAAAAATGTTCGATTCGTGTTTAGGGATGCTTGAAACGTGATCTCCCGTCAAAAACTCGATTTCAAATTTTTGACCCTATCACAGCTTTCTTTATACATTATTCTATGTATACTATAAGGAAAATAATACGTATATTTAAAGGATATATGCATATTTTAATTTTTTTATATCAATCGCTAAAAATGCATACTTAGAAAATTTTACACATTTTCTTAACTTGTGTATATTTAAATCCATATGTTTGTGTGTGTAAAACTATGATATGAATAGGTGTTAAAACTTTAAAAATTAAATATTAAGAAGATTGTAAGAAAATGGTTACATTTGTATTGAAAACTCGCGTTTATAGAAACTGGCATTTATAGTAAAAGTATGGACAGCACACACAACTTTACCTATATAGTGCAATGCATTTGCCTCTTCCACAGTGAAGACATGATGTATCATTGTACATCATGTACATTGTATTTTCGGATTATAATATGTAAAACTATTTAAGTACCCAATTAAATTATAACACGCAACTCTGCATGGACATTTATCAATATGGATAGCATCGGCAGTAGGCAGTATGATCCGCATAATAAACTGTGTTAAAAATGAATTCATCAACTTGGCGTTTCTTTCTTGTTGTTGTTGTTAACATAGCGTCATTTTAGGCAATTTTAACGATATTTTCTTGGCGATATTTAACTAAATATCGCCAAGTTCTCCAACTGTATTCCAAGTGTTACAGGGAAATGGAGAAAAAAAGTCTTATATATAAATAACTGATTGCAAACTGTTCGGCGACAAAATGCAAAAGTATTATACAAATCGTTTTCTTTCGCGAATGGAACGAACTGGATTCACAAGAATGGCATCAACACATTTAGCGAATAATATTATATATGAAAAGTGAATATATCTCACGATAGTAAATACTTTTTATGTGATTTTAATGCGATTATTTTGTGATTTTTGGATACATTTATATGAAAAAGTTCAATGTGTGATGAAAATGGTTTATACTAGTGTTTCATAATTTATGTCAATCGTTTTCAATTGAAAAATTACCTAAAATGATTATTTGGGTAACGTGATTATTCAGGTTCGATTGCGTTTAAAATGAATAGGTTTCCTGTATTCATTAATTGTAATTTTTGTACACGATTTCTTTTAAAATGTTCTATTTATTCGTGAGATATGGTTTCCATAGACTCAACGGTCACATGCACACATTACCACACAACGATCACACATCACCTCGAAAACGATCGATTCGAGTTTAGGGATGCTTGAAACGTGTTTTTCCGTCGAAAACTCGGATTCGAATTTTCAACCTTGTCACAACACTTTCCCTATATATTATATTATGTACAAAGAGACAGTAAAAATACAATTTTTTTTCTCTACAAGATTTTTAAGAACAAGAATTAAAACGTATCACCTTTTGTTATGCATCATTTTAAAATTTCATAATTTTTGAGACATTAAAATCTCAATGGTACCGAAGTCATTTTGTAGCCTTCTGGTCATCTATAATATACTTTTTAGTAAAGCTAAATATATATAAGAAAGCAATTTTAAAAATATAAACGGATGTATGCACCGACTGTTACGTAAGAAAATGGTGTTTGCGTTTTCTGCTCGAATAGTTTGAAATTTCAACAAAAATGTTCACTTAGCATGTTCTTTCTTTTTATTTTGTATGATTTTGATCGCTTAAATTTTCCTTGGCATTCTCTAAAAAAAGTTAAATTGAACAGTTAAGCCTCTAAGTGTTCTATCCCGAAAAGCTTTTCACAGTTTTTGGGAAATACTTTTTTCACGTGCACTTTCTGAAGTATTATTTAAAATATTTTTTTGCTTAGTTTTGCATTCTTCGATAATATCAAATTTCTGCGAAATTTGATATTATAAATTTGATGTTCTTTATGAATTTGATGTTCTGCGAAATTTGATGTTCCAACCATTCCGAAAATTTCTTTTCTTTTTTCATTAAATATTAGGATTTTGAAAAGAAATTCAAAAGTTAAAAAGTTGGGGCGATAAGTGCTTAACCGGTACACTGTTTCAGTGACCTTCCTAGCAATTTCACGTTTTTGTATTGAGTACAATTTTACTTTTCATATAGACATTGTATAAAATATAAAAAAATATTTCGACGAAGTTGAAAATTAAAAATCAAATTTTCAACAGAAGAACACGTTTCAAGCATCCCTGATCGCGAATTGAACGTTGTGGAGGTGGTGTGTGTGTGTGCTTGCATGCGTGCGTGTGTGTGAGATAGAGAGGGAGAAAGAGCGTGAAAACGATGTTTCACGAACAAATAGGGCGTTTCGAAAAGAAAATTGGTAATTATATTATACAATTAGTGAATACTGGAACCTTATTGATTTTAAATAAACTAAATGTTCATAACCTCCCCAATTTTTGAATTTTCGAATGGATTTTTAAATTAATAATTTAAAATCATGAATTCAAAAATGTTAAATAAATAATCATTTCGTACGTAATTTCTTAAGAGAAAACGAATAGCACAACATTTTAAAATACTGGCATGAACCGTTCTTGAGATATTGCAGATTTTACAAATGAGTTTATGAATAGATAACAAAATTAAACTGTAGCTATCAACGCTGAATATGTTTGTTTTCCTATAGTCCATATTATGCGACACATTATTTTACATTATTTTCGAGGATAGATATCGTTCCATTCCCGAGATATTTTTTGTAATAATTTTATAGTTTAACGCCAAATAATTAGGCTGTTGGTATATGTATATAACTCTATATTAATTAAATGATAATTGTATTTTGATGAGGCTTTTGCATGTGAATATGAATAAGTCATTGTATCTGGACTGTCGCAAAAAGCGTCAAATTCCAAATGACGTGATGCTATTTCAATGCCAACACATCGGGGACTTTATTTATACTCACATCGTGTGTTTTACGAAGGAAGGTTTACTCTGTCAAGTTGGATATAAGTTAATTTGGTACATGTTGTGGTGCTGGATATAACCTTAAAGCTTATAGTTTTGAAAAATGAGAATACACCAAGTTCGTGGTTCATATAGTTCGTACATTTGCATTCGTGGGAGCAATATCCCACCATGTACACTAGTCTTTGCAAGAGTTCTTAAACATAATCATTAATTAAAACACTACACATTAGATTACACATTTTTAACTTTTAAAATAAATTATTATTTATTCACCCATATTATTATGATTAAAATTACATTAATTTTAATAAACGCTTAAAGAGGAGAAAAGAACCATGTGAGACCCACTGAATTATTACAAAGAACAAAAATTGATTTAATATATATGACGACTGTCACACACACATATCTCTGTCTTTGGATCTGTTGCTCAGTATGCTTGGAATATTTGCAGTTTCTTTTCTGACATTTGGAGTCAGCTTTTTCTTTTCTAACACATTTTTAATACTAAAAAAATCTGATGTGAGCAGCACATGACTTTCCCTGCAGATTCAAATTCATTGTAACTTTATTTCATTAATATTTCATTAAATGTAGTTTAATTGCACTAAATAACACGCATAAATAATGGGCACAAAATTGACATAGCAAAAATGCGAAAAAACTAAAATATCACGAGAACGGATTTCACAACTGTTTAATTGCACAAAATTATGCCCACAATTATTTAAAATGACACTGAATTGGTACTTTTAATTCAATTTTCGTTCTCAGTTGGTAATTGTACATTTTTTCAAAGACGGCGCAGCGTAAATGCGAAAAACAAAATTATCTCGAGAACGACTAGCCCTAGTGTAATGGGTTTGGTCTTATTCTTTTCATTGTTAAACATTATATATAAAACAAGCATTTAATCGATATATTTGAGCATACGTATTATTTTATTTTGGATTTTGTTGACTTTTGCTGACCATTTCGCAAAAAAGGCAAGTTACTTTTTCCGAATTGTGCCAAAATCTAATCCGCACTAGGGTACCAAAATCAAACTAGGGGCCAAAATCTAATCCGCACTAGGTTACTTATCTGCCAAATTGTCTGAAATTTGATTTATTAGTTTTTTAGCTGGGGGTGAATAAAGGCAATTTTTGCAGGTCATTTCGCAATAAAAGGCGGATACTTTTTTCTCGAATCGTACAAAAAAGTAATAAGCACCAGAGTCACACCACAGTGACGTACCTACCAAATTTTATGAAATTCGGCCCATTAGTTTTTGAGTTAGACTAGATAAATACATTGCACAGACAGACAGACATGCAGACATACACACAGACACACACACAGATGTCACCCTTAAAATAGTGTTTTCGTGTTCTAGAGGTCCCGAAACGAGTAGATCTGTCGAAAACTCAAGTTGCGATTTTCGGCATGATTCCAATATTTTCCTTATACATTACCATGTATTGCAGGGAAAGTAATAACCACTGCACTGCTTAAAAACACGACTCTTTAAACATTTGGATAATCATTATATTTATGAACAACACTGCTTGCATTCCATGACCGCTCTTCTCTCGCTTCTAGACAATCATTATTGTAGAATCTTCAAGCTTCAGGATAATCATTTTTATATCATCACTGCTCTCTCGCATCGCGTTCGGATTGTCATTCTGTTTGAATATTCATTGACTTATCTCCTTGTTGCCACATCATTTTTCCTGAGGGCCAGATTATCCCTCCCAGCTTCCATTGGTTTGTGCTCTGTGCGATGTAACATCATGCTTTATTGGCTACTTGTTTTCCAATAAAGCTTGGTTTCAGACTTGGCCCTAGAAGATATTTTCCACGAACCACACCTGCAATTTATGTGACGTGAATTCTTGGGGTCATGACCTTCTGGACCAAGACTGTCATTAAACGGTGCCTAAAAGTCTGCGCTTTGTTTCGTTGTAAATATACGTAAATATCAAAACTGCATTATTCCCTCCTGATCTCACACATATAACATATAAATAGATTTAAATGTTGTCGTCAAGTAAAAGTACCCACTGTTACTATACACTCCAAAATCAAAAATAGTATGTCATGTATCCTGTGCACCATTATTTCGCTATGAAAGAAGTAAAGCCATAGCATAATGTAATCGAAGCCGCTGACAGAAGGGAGGGAAGATGCTCAAAATGATGCATTGTATAAGGTCCCGGGATGACTGTAAACGGTCATACATGTAAATAGTTTATACTATAACTAGTAATGTAAGCGTCTGCGTATTTGCTTCATAGGAGCCTGATAATTCTGACTGCGGTATTGAATGTACAGTCTCCCAAAAACCATAAACTATTGTACATCCCATAAAAATGGAAATTTTGTTTGCCTACATTATATTTTTATAGTAAAAAACATCATTTACAAATAGATATAAATCACTCTGAAATGCTAATACAAAATATTTAAATATTAATTTAAAAAATGCAATAAAATAATCTAATAAAATTTTAATTATAAAACTGAGAAAATATCATTTGTTTTTTCAAAATCCTCATTGACAAAAATTATTAGTACAGACATTTTGCTCGATTACTTTTTGGGGATACTGTAAATAAGAGACATGTGCTGCCCTAATGATATTTTTTTATCTGTAAGAGACCAATTTTCTATATATTTAACAATTGTTTTTCAGCGGTAATGTCCGCGAAATTATGGCCCACCACTGGTGATGGATAAGCAGTTTCTAGATTTAATGCAACGACTTGTTATGGGGATGAAATCACATCACTGTTGACATGAATAAATGCATAAGTTATCACCATTCATTCGCTAGATACGGAAAATTGTAATTCTTAAAACGAATTGAAGCACTGATTACAGCACGTTTATTGACCTAGACATCATATCTTATGAAAGTTTTAATGCTAATTTTCAGTTTCCTATAAAATCAAATTTTGTTAGTTTTGCAGAGAACTTTGAATGTGTAATAATGTTGTAAAACTTTTTCTTTTATTTTTACTTTGTTATGCAATAAATGGTAATGTATACGGAAAGCATTAGAATCGTGTCGAAAATCGAACTCGAATTTTCGACAAATCTACATATTTCGGACCTCTAGAACACAAAAATCTATTTGTAGCGTAATGTCTCTCTCTCTGTGTGCGTCTTTGTGTGTGTCTCTGTGTGTGTCTCTGTGCGTGTCTTTGCAATGTACGTATCCACTGTAATCCAAACCTAATTGACTCAAATTCAGGAACTAGCTAAACTACTTTGACTAAAAAACTAATGGAAAAAAAAATTCGTAAAATGTGGTAGATAAGTCACTTGTGGGTTACTCTGATGCTAATTAGGTTTTGGTACGATTCCGGAAAAAAAATCCTGCTCATTTAACGGAATGGCTCTCAAAAATCTTCAAAATTTAAAATGAAAGATTATGTATACTTAAACGTATAATTATGTTTGTAGAAATTGCAACACCATGAAGGAATCACGCGATTGAGCTCAAACTTGCAGCAAGTGCAAATTAAGGTGTGCTATGCAATTGATTAAAATTTTAGAGTCACCGCGCATGCGTGGGCTAAGCAGCGCCATGTGAACTGCTATTTCAGTCGTATAAATAATGAGCTGTATCATGACGTTGAAAATTGTTTATGATTGTCTGCCATCGGAAAACGTTTCATGAGTAGTCACTATGCCTCTACAACGGGGTCATATGAAAACGTTACGGAATTTGAACATGGACGAATGTTTGGCATTCGCGAAGGGGGGTTTACTTATCGTGCAATATCTGCTCTTACGGACAGTGATTCGAATGTAAAAGCAGTGGACTGAAGAGAACCTGACGAATCAGAAATCCAGCAGTGGAAATGTTACGTCAGCAAGGGGTAATAGACACCTGAGCTGCATGGCAGTCACGGACCGTACAAGTTCATCTCGACAGTTGGCAGAATGTTGGAACACTGCTACAGGTGTGACATTGTCTGCTCTAATTAGTTGGTCTCTGGTGCACCGTGGACTGCGTGCAAAAATTCCTTTGTACAGGATTCCTCTGAAGCAGAATCATCAACGCCTGCGGCTACAATGAGTTCATCAACATAAACACTGGTGTACCGATTGGCAACAAGTCGTTTAACTGCGATGGTCGCATCCACGTTAGATGCTATAGTAGTGAACACAGCCATCCGGAGTGCATTTTCCAAGGTCATACTGGACGGACGTTAAGCGTGATGTTTTGGGGCGTCATTGGGTATCTTGGACGCTCACTACTGCGTGGATAATTTCAACATCAACCGGTACATCAGAGATGTCCTGGAGCCTGAATTCGTTCGACGCATTTCTTTAGCTGCATTTCAACAGGGCAATGCCCATATGGATGTTGATAGGAATGTTCAAGAGTCCTTTTCAACACAACAGATACAACTTCTTCCTTGGCCTGACAATTCACCGGATGGGTCGCCTATTGAACATATCTGGGATTTCGTCGGTCGACGTCTCGCTCACGATGCTCGTCCCGTAGATAATGCAGCTAAACTTTGGGGTCGAATGGAAGTAATCTAGAATGCTCTATTTTAGGTATAAATTCAAACTCTGTTTGATTCAATGATACGTCGTATAAAAGCATTTATAAAAGCGGCTTCTACACATACTGATTTTTAACATGCTATATTGCTTATTGCTTTGAAAATTTAATCGTTTATTTCTATCAATTCAGGTCTTTTGTGAAATAAATTTCATTCAATTCCGATGATTCTTCCATGATGTTGCAACTTTTACAAACTGGAGTATATCAATTAAAGGCTCGTTTTATAGATATTTTTTGCGAAAATAATAAAATCAACTTCATTACTACAGGACTGTCCGTTCTCGAGCTATTTTAGTTTTCCACATTTTTGCAACATTACCTCCCAAAATATATTCAGTTACCCAATAAAACGAAATATTGAATTAAAACTACACATCGCGTGTTATTTCATATAATTATGAGTGTATTATGTGACGTTTAACTCAATTTAATGAATCATTAATGAAATAGAGACAGTGAAGTGAGTCTGTAGGGAAAGTGATATGTTGTCAACGCTAGATTTTTGTTTGTATTACACTACTAAATAGAAGAAAATATTTTAAAATGTATTTTTCCTTTACTAGGAATCTGCGGAAAAAATTATACTTTGGCATTTCTTCTTTCCTTTGACAGTGATATTTTTTATTTAAAAAAAGGAAAATAGCATTTTCGCTGCATTATCTGCGAGCCAAGTTAAATTGGGCAGTTAAGTCTTTAAATATCCTATTTCACGACCAGTTTCCCATAGTTTTAGAAAGAACTTTTTCCCCAGGCACCTTCCAAAGTGCTGTTTAAAATATTTACGTGCCCATTCCCTGCTTGTTCGGCAACTTCCAAGATTTTTTGGAAGTTGCAAGCTTTTTTTTTCAGAATTTTGCTGCCAGTTAAAAATGTTACACCCATACCTGGATCTTTGGATAAATTTTTAATGATGTCTTGTTTGGGAGCTAAGATAACAAAATCAGCAACATCGGGGTGCGGAACAATTTATATATTTATCTTTAAAATATAAATTTCTAAAACAATTTATGCAAAAAATGATAACATGATCAACAAACTACACATTTATCTAACCGATATGCATAAACAGAAGCGATAAAAAGTTGATATCTACCGATTTTACTAGGTGAGAAAACAAGTGTGAAATACACAGAATAGCAATTATATAATCAACTGATTCACAGAACAGCAATTATATAACCAACTCATTCACAAAACAGTAATTATGTAATTAAATCTTTCACAAAACAGTAATTATGTAATTAACTCATTCACAGTACAAAAATTATATAATCAACTCATGTATAAAACAGCAATTATATAATGATAATTGACTCATTCACAAAACAGTAATTATGTAATTTACT
Source organism: Amaurobius ferox (assembly GCA_951213105.1). Classification (NCBI taxonomy): domain Eukaryota; kingdom Metazoa; phylum Arthropoda; class Arachnida; order Araneae; family Amaurobiidae; genus Amaurobius; species Amaurobius ferox. The sequence continues at coordinate 136,662,593 of OX578146.1, read as the reverse complement.
CATTCACAGAACATAAATTATATAATCAACTCATTCACAAAACAGTAAATATGTAATTACCTCATTAACAATACAGCAATTATATAATCAACTCACTTACAAAACAAAAGCTATATAATCCATTTACAAACACATCATATATATAATCAACTTATTCACAAAACAGTAATTATATATAATCTACTCATTCACAAAACAAAATATTGAGTTCTCAAGACACTGACGAATTCACAATTCGCTTTGTTTTTTATCACGTCAATAGCCCGATCATTATATACCCTCTGTGGAAAGTTCTGAAAAATCTCATAACTTGTGAAATTGTTAACCAATTTAAAAAATTTGTGAAGTTTTCAGAACTCGCCATATATTGCCAAGTTCCTCCAACTTCGACAGAAATCAACGAATTCGTTGTCAAGATCAATCGAACCGGATCTTTAGCAATGGTTTCATTTTACATATTCGTAACACTACACTTAATAACCGAACTCACACATAATAACGGAAATTATAGCGTCTATCGCAGTGGACGGTTTGTCCTCTTTCAAAATAGTTAAAAATATTAAGTTATTAAAATTACAACAAAACACATTTACAAAATAGTTTGAAGTATTAAAATATTCAAATTATAACCACTTTAATTCAAAGTTAAAGAACCTGGTCGGAAATATAATTTTGCATTTTTGTGGGGTTTTCAAACAGCTTAAAATGTATACAAAATGTTCATAGCTACTTCTGGTTTTCGCTCCAATTTCCGACGGATTGGCTAAATACTTTACGTCTAAATGTCAAATTACTTTACTAACTTAACCTTCTAACTTTGACGGTGCAGCAGTTGTACCACTGGAAATTTATCCTTAGCGAAGGGATCTGGTACAAGGTCTGTAGACGTGCTTTCTCCCCCTCTTTCTCTAGACAGGGAGTTGCACATCTATTGTCCCCCATTGAAATGCTATGAGCACTGCTGATTGGTATGTGTATTAGAAGGGGGACGGGTTATACACAGAAGAGAAGGTAATTTACAGAGAGTATAGGACTTTTCAGGCATTTTTCCATTCTAGAGTTGAAATAGAGGCTCTTTGAGCATAAATATAAAGGGTAATAGCAGTAAATAGTAATACAGACAGAAAAGGGCAAAATTGTTCATCATGAAATTCAGTTTTTAGCTTATTAATTAGGAATCAGCTTGTCAAGTCGAAGAAGATTGAAAACTTTGACATTTATAAAGTGTGGCCTACTTATATCTTGAAAGTTAAAAATATTAGTTTTTTTTCAATAACTAAGTAATTTCTAGCTTTTTGAAAGCCCTAAAATTATATGTAACCGTGTTTTGGACCGAGTTCTTATTTTTTTGAAAGAATGTGATTCTAATATCGATCTTTTAATGATATTTTGAAATGGTATTACTAATTTCAATATTTTAATACTTTGGATTGTTTTGAAAATGTTTAAAAAAGACAAATCATTCGGAAAAAAAGATGCTATTCACACAAAATTATTTTGGTTCCGCTGACTACTGCCACAGCCAATTTTTAAACTATATTTTATGCTCATGCTGTAAGAGAGCGAATATACTGTGGACACATTTCTCAGCGGAGAGGGGGGGGGGGTAAATGCAATGTATATCAAAATTGAATCGCCACATATGTCCAATCATAAAATAGCGTATTGGTTTCCAATTGACATCTCGAAAGATATAAAGTTCTGGATAGCTACGATGAACAATTTTTAACATACGACTAGACAGTTTGGATAAGTTGATGTCAATATGTCGGACACTTTTTGGGACTTTATTTTCAAATTTTTATTAAGTAAATGAGCAAACATTTGCGAATTGATTGAAATATTTCGTTAAAATGCGTCCGCGTTTGGTTTTATAATAAGAAATGCATTAAAAAGGAAGTGTTGAAATATAATAAATTGTAGTATACTAAATTATTTGTAGAATGTTTAATTAAGCGTCCAATTTCACTTACTTTAGGAGATTTCTTTCTTGCAATTTTTTTTCCAAGAGAAATTTTGAAAAATCTGTATTGTTGATGTATCAAAATGCGTTCAGGTGGTCCTAAGACATATATTGGCATCAAAAAACCTCGAAACCAAAAATTGCCATGTAAACAATATTTTTTCCATATTATATTCTATAGTATGAGGAAATAAATACAAAATTTATACACGTTTGGTTTAAAAATGTTTCGCCTTTGAATTTGACTTTGGAAATAAATATATGCCATGAAGAATATTAAAAATTAGCATGCCTAAATAAAAAATAAGCAAATATAAAACTAATAGCGAAAAGACAAAGATAATTGAAAAGCAGGAATGCATAAAAACAACGGGAAAAGCATAAAATGTAGTATATAAATAAAAAAATGATTAAAATAAAAACTACGCATAAGCAAAATCCATAGAAACACAAATGAAAAAATATTAATAAACATAAAAAATATAAAAGAATGAAGTACATAAAGTTAAAGTAAATTTAAAAGAATATTGAATAAAGGTTTGAAGAGAATGAAAATATAGACAATAATACAAGTAAACATGTCATGAAACGTTCTTAGAAGTAACCATAGTACTGTTCCCTTCCTAAAAAACAAATTACAGTATTCTTTATGTTCAAATAAATCTCCTTACAATAAAATCGAATTTGAATAAAAAAATGATATTGGAGTGAATTGTCTTAAAAGTTTAATGTGATTTAATTTTCAAGCAACCATGTCGACAAATACTTTATGCAATTGTTTTGTGAAATTCTTTGTTTCATGAGTAAATTAAGAAATCAAAAGCACATTTATTCAAAATTTCTGATCTAAACGGCACGTACTTTAGAATGTGGATAAATGAAATTTCAAAAATGAATTTTGTAATCTAAGCTTAAAAATTAAATACATTTTAAAATATTTTTCAAACACACATTATTTTTCTTACCATAAGCCGCCTTTAGATACTTTTATTTTATTTTATTCAAGCAAATAAAATAAAGTGAAAATTAAATTGTATAAATGAAAATATAGTTCATGAACAATGTTATTAAATATGAAAGAAAGTTCAAATATCTACACTATTGAAATCTGTCCAACCATGTATGTCTGTCTGACGATGTCAAACACGAATTGTCAGCATAGAAATTTGCGGTTTGTCTTAAATGAGAAATACATACGTATCTTGAAATGTGCAGATAACATTAAACAAGAAAGATCAATCATGCGTAAGCATTGATTATGAAACACTTTCCAACTGAAATGCAATTTCAGTTAAAAATTTCTAAAATGTGCTACATTCAATGGTGATATCTTTTATATTATTACAGTACTAGAGTAATTTATTATACTTAAATATATAAACTCTATCGAAATATAAATCATCTGATTTTCTATGCAAAATCAATGAATATTTCATTCATATAACTTGTATTCCAGACTCCAGGGCTAAATAATTTTTTGTGAAAAAATTCAGCAATTCTTATGTAACTCCCCTTATATTCGCTTGAGATATTTGCATTTTGCATAAGTTAAAATTAGGCTTCGTTGAAGAAATAATAAAAGTTTAGGGATCATTTAAAATCACAACTATTGTAATTGCTTAGGCACGGAATTTAGATACACAGATAATACACAGATACACAGATAATATATATATGTGTGTGTATGTATTCAAAGCATTGGAATTGTGCCGAAGATCGGAATTCGAATTTTCGAAGGTTCTACAAGTTTTGGGACTTCTACAACACGAAAAAACTATTTTAGGAAGACGTCTGTGTGTGTAAAGATGTATCTGTGTATATTTCTGTGTGTCTGTGAGGATATTGCATCCACTCTAACTGAAAAACTAATAGACCAAATTTCATAAAATTTGGTAGGTATGTTTTTTGTGGGAAACCCTGATGTTCATTAGATTATAGTAAGATTCGTAATACAAGAATCTGTCTTCTTTGCGAAATGGCCGGCAGAAATTGCCTTTATCCACTCTAGTTAAAATCTAATGGAACAAATTTAACAAAATTTGGTGTATAATATTTCAATAACCTACAAGTGATATATATACCAATTTAACAAAATTTGGTATATAAATCATTTGTAAGTTATTCTAGTACGATTCGGGAAAAAGGAACGGGCTATTTTTGCGAAATGGCCCGCAAAAATCGTTAAATATAAAAATAAAAGACTACGTGTGCTCAATTATATCAATTAAATTCCTAATTCCTATTTTATATGTGATTTTTGACAACAAAAAGAATAAGACTAACCCCATTACTCGAGGACTAGCCGTTCTACAGATATATTAGTTTTTTCGCGTTTTCGCTACGTCACCTATGACAATAAGTCCAGCTATCAAATGAGAACCAAATTCAAGTTTAACGTGCAAATTCAATGTCATTTAAAATACTTATGGCTGTTATTTTGGGCAGATAAACTCAAATTATTATTGAAGAAATAAAGAGAATGTGAATATGACTCTGCAGGGAAAGACATGTGCTGCCCACATCAGAATTTTTAACAATATTACAACAATGATTTATAGAAGGGAACGAGGATTATTTGCAGGTCATTTCGAAAAAAATGTAGGATCTATATTTAAAGATCCACCAAATTTTTGTAGAATAAATTGTTCAACAAATTTAAGCTGTGTACCAAATTTTAACTCTCTAGGACGTAGGAAAGTGCATTAAAAATGCCATCAAATAAGTATATCATGAAGAGTTGTATAAACTTTAAAAAAATTTGAAAAATTGTTATCAACCAAATTTATTTTAAAATGCGGAGCATCTCTCATATACAAAATAATTAAACTCTTGGAAAGATATTTATTATATAATATATATTTCTCTTTTCTTTCTGGAGGATATCCCAAAAGTCAGAATTTAATTGAATTTGTTTTTCTTAATATATTAAATAACTTTTAATTAAAAAAATACCAAACTTATTTTATTGAAGTTTTTTTTATATATTTTATGGGATAATGTGAATATTTCCTAAAAATTTCGAAGCAATTTGTAAATTTTAAATTTGCCTAAAAAATGTTTGAAAAATTAGGTCCCATAGAGTTCAATGTATTACATTTTTTTTAACCCGGGTTCAATAAAAAACTAATTGGGTGATATTATTTACTTATATTCCCATAGATCCCACAGACCGTCTGAAAAACATACTAACATTTCATTTTGATAAAGTCATTTTTACAGCAGTTATCGTGCTAACGGACAGACAGACAGAATGAATGAACAAAGTCATAAACACTTTTTAACTATGTTGTAAAGTGTTAAAAATTAGAAATAATAATAATTATTTGATTTAAAAAAAATTTGCCTTAAAGCTGAACATTTCGGTAATATTTCAAATTGTTTGTGAAATTTTGTGAATTTTCTACGCAGAAAGGTATCTCTTCAGCTTAATCTGCATATAAATAACTGAGGATGTTGAGTATCTGTCTAAACAATACAAACGATTAATATAATTAGAATCATTATCGATGAACCAGTAAAATATCTTCAGACTTGCATCTACGTGAATTCGAATTTAATTTTTCGATTATCGTCATTATGATCTTTATTATGAATACAGTCTAAAAATGTGCAGTATCTCGAGAACGGTTCATGCGAGCGTTCTAAAGTGTGTGTCAATCGTTTTCTAATGAAAAAATTACATGAGAAATGACTATTTGCGTAACGTTATGAAAGGCTCGAATTTTGATGATTTTTTTCAAAATTTCAATCAAAAATTTAGGGGGTTCCGAACATTCAATTGCGTTCAAAAGCAATAGTCTTCCAGTATTCGTGGACTGTAATTTTTGTACCAAATTTCGTTCCAATCGCTCCATTTGTTCATGAGGAATCGCCTCCACACACACAGTCACAATACTTTCCTTATTCATTATATTATGTATGTGAGGAAAGTAATAATAATATGAAATGTGACATATCTAAAAACTCAAGGTACTAATCTATAATTATGATAATGCGGTTAAAATATGAACCCTGTCAAGTTCAAATCAAGAATAACTCATGAGCATGGGATAGAACCATTAAGTATGTAAATTCAATACACCTTTTAGTTGCATCGTATTTTGAGGTGCTCTTTTCATACGGCAACTTAGGGCATTGCAAAGAGCTGCAAAAAATCACCAAACCTGATATATATATAGAGAGCGGTTTATTCTAGAGTAATAAGTCGAGCTAATTACTTTCCCTACAATGCATTGTAATGTATAGGGAACATGTTGGTATCGTGTCGAAAATAGGAACTCTATGTTTCGATGGATTTGTACGTTTTAATCACTCTAGAACACGAAAATATATATTTTAATGTGGCGTATGAGTGAATGTTCGCTTATGTGTGTGTTTGTGCAAAGTATCGTTTATAGCTCTAAAAGCAGTTGACCATATAGCACAAAATTCGATAGATAATTCACTTGTAGATTAACCTGGTGCTGATTAGATTTTACTTCTTAGATTCGAAAAAAAAGTAACTTGCCTTTCTCTGCTAAATGTCCCACAAAAATCTAAAATAAAGGACTACATATGCTCAAAAGTGTCCATTAAACGCTTGTTTTATACCTAATTAATTTTTGACGGCAAAAATAATAATATCAACCATTTTAATTTTCCGGATATTATAAGGTCACAAAAACCACTTACAATATAACCCCAGTTAAAAGCTCAATTAATTCACAAGACACAAGATTATAAATCCAAACACTGACATACGTACAACTTATTTTGACTCACATCACACAACTTCTCCTAACTGAATGATCACCGGCATATATCCCCTCGGTGAAAATTGCTAAAAAAGACTACGTAACTTGGGGAATTTCTAATCAAACTGCAAAATTCGAAAAGTTTTCGGAACTTGTAAAATGTCGTCTAATGGCGGTATTTTGTCGTCAGGGTCAAGCGTTCCAACCTTCAAATAATAAAAACGATTGCCTGCAAAGTTTTTCAGGGAAAGACAGAAATCCGCGAGACCATTTTGCGTATTCCTTAAAACACAACCATGCAGACGATACTGTAAAAAATAATTTATTCTTTTTCTGTAGTATCTAAATTCATAAAATACAAAAACAGACACGCAGGCGATAATGTAAAAAATAATTTATCCTTATTCTGGAATATCTTAATTCATAAAATACAAAAACAGACACGCATACGATACTGTAAAAAATAATTTTTTCTTATTCTGGAGTAATTAAATTCATAAAATACAAAAACAGACATGCAGACGAAACCGTAAAAAATAATTTATTCTTATTCTGGAGTAACTAAATTCATAAAATACAAAAACAGACATGCAGACGATACTGTAGAAAATAATTTATTCTTATTCTGGAGTATCTAAATTCATAAAATACAAAAACTGGCACGCAGATGATAATGTAAAAAATAATGTATTCTTACTCTGGAATATCTTAATTCATAAAATACAAAAACAGGCATGCAGACGGTACTGTAAGAAATAATTTATTCTTATTATGGAGTATTTAAATTCATAAAATACTCGAGTAGCAAGCAATACCGAAGCAGATTAAAAAAATACTCGAATTCTAATGTTTAACCCTAATCCAATATTTTCAATGCTGATGCATGCATCACAATGTATCGTAATGAAAATAAAAATTTGTGAAGAAAACTTTGAAAACCTTATAAACAAACATTCCTTTTGTATCTGTTTACATTTAATAAAGACATTTTTTTATCTATGCACAAGAACAAGGATGAATTGATAAAATTTAAATACATCTTTAAATTAGTTTTATAAAATATGCTGAATTATTTCCTTCCTTTCCTTGAAAACGTCTCTAGACAAACATTAAAATGATGTGTACATTAGACTCGAAAGAGGGGAGAGAATTTTTTTCATAATACATTCTAATTTCATGAATATTTATAGGTTGTAAAAAGAGGGAACATCCCCATCCTTTAATGAGAGTTTCTGTGTGACATGTGAAAACAAATATTAAAATGCCAGTATAAAAAAAAGCTGCCAACATAAATAAAAGTTAGAAAAGAAGCATTAAAAGAAAAATAATGCCTTGATTGTGTTTTTTATATGTATTCGTCAAACACCCTCAGGTCAGTCGGCTCTTGTTCGAATCTATAATTTATTTCCACGCTTATTTTTTTTTCTATTTTCCTAACTTTAGCATTCCCTTAAGCGTTTTTATGCTCTTCTCCATTATCAATATTTGTTCTGGTTTTTTTTTCTATTCCGGATGTATTGCACTTTGTTACTTTAACTAAGAATACGAATCTTATTTAAGGTCTCAAAGAATGAGAACCTTTATTAATAGTAAGATATATAGAAATGATTTAATGTTCCGAATATTCCTTTCATCAGCGATATGTAATTGATTTAATAAATACAGGAAACAAAAGTAGTGTTTGAATTTTCTGATAAAAAATAATTCAATATTGAATGTTTTTATGGATATTAAGATATGTTATGTGAACGTGATTTAACCAAGCGAATTATTTTGAACCTGTCGATCGAAATATATAATTGTTTTCGTATTTTTCATTATTTTTAATATATATCTTACGTGTTTTATATATATTTTAAAGAACTGTTTAGAAAAGTATTCAGAAATAATTTATTGCGAATTATAAATCAGTAGTGACAATCATAAATTGTTGAACATTCCGAGATGTTATTGCCTATATTATATGGACTTGAATGGATTTTAATATTCAATTCATTCAATTCTACAGGTAAGCTTAGAAAAAAATTAATCCCAAAGAAAAGGTTTATAATTTTGAGTTTTATAATTTAGATTCCGAAAATAAAAGTAGAATAATTAAAATCATAATAATATAAATTTATATGCTTCCTGTATTTAAGCTTGTTAAACAGTGGAAAACTAACACGCTTAAAAAATGAAGTTGCAACTTTTCTTTAATAAGTTTTACTTTGTTTAATAATTTACTTCGCTATTCATCAAAAACTGTAGTCTTAATCAAACATTGACTTAGATAAGATCTAGCCTGTGGTCGATTCAAAAAGTGTTCAAAGATCTAGACGACGATCTAGAGAGATCTATAGATCTAGTCAACGGGGAAGCTTCTAGAGGGCCAACACATCGTTTTGATAATCTTTATATCGGTCTCAGGGAGACAGCTAAAATTGAAAATTTAACTTGTTAGTTTTTTTCCCATAGTGATTACTTATTTGTATATGTAAAGATTTAGCCTTTTAGGTCACAGGGTGGGCTTTCGAAACCTTTCTCATTATTTTCGGCCTCAGGGATATTAAAAATTGAGATTCTTTGGATTTCCACTCGTAGTTAGTGCCATTGAAAAGATTCTGTCTTCTAGGTAACAGGGTGGCTTCTGGAGGATCCGGATTGACAAAAATACGTTACATGTGTATTATATAGGATAGTGAGTACTCGTAAAAAGTTATTTTCACGGTTACATACTAGTAATATTTCAAAAACTGGTACCGACTGGCAATATTTCAAAAATATTTTTAGTTAAAATTTTATATATTTATCCCACTAAAACAACTAGAAATGATCTCAATAAATAGGTTTTGATATTCTCTTCCTATGGTGGAAGCGCTAATTGTAGACTAGGCCTAATTGTAAGCTTACGGAGAATTTTTGGTGAACATATTGAATTTTTACTCTAGTTTAAGTTTAATTAATCAGGTGATAGTTATAAAATAAGAAAATAATATTCAACATGAAGTTCTATTATTACAAAATGGTATTTTAAAAAAACCTAATATCTTACTTTATGAAAAATAAATAATCTAAATAAGCCTAAATCGTCATACATGTGCACATGACTGTGTTGTTGCCATTCGATATTTAATAACGTGTGTTAATTACTTGCACTTCAAATTATGTTGTTTAATTAGAGCTCTTAATCTTATGTTTAAATGTAAAGTATGTGCAAAATAGATATTATTCTATCGAATGTTCTTCAAGGGCATTCCTCTCATTGATGAAATATATGAAATTTGTTTAATTTACAATTTCGCCATTTATTTTTGCGATTTTGACTTTTGAATTAAATTCGAAATTAAAATTATTTTGTATGTAGAGTTTGCAAAATATAAAATAATTAAACGTAAATTGATATAAAGAGAAACCTATATAACAAATGGATCTAAGCTTAATCGATTTTCAAATTTGACAATGCATTTTACTATGGAATTTTCCCCAAGTTTTGGATTTTATCCTAATACAAATGCAATACCAATGTCTGAATGCCAAGAATCCAAATTTTGCAATTTTAAAGAAATTCTTCCACCTATTTTCTATCTGCAGATTGATAGATGATAGCCCAAAAGCTTCAAATTAATACAGTTTTAAATATAAGTCTGTATTTCAATAAGTACTGAAAGGAATGAACTAAAATTTTACTCAAATTTCTGCTCATAATACATTATTTACAAATATGAATTTCATAATTAATAATTAATATTAAAAATGTGTTAAAGATGAGAAAAATCACATACCTTTTGTTTTGATTATTTAGTATCACACTAAAATATAGATAGGCTTATTATTTCTAATAGACTTATTCGTTAGATATTCGTTAGATAGACTTATTATTTCGAAAAATATCATAGAAAAACTGTAGTACACATTTAACATAAGGAACTCGAAATTTTAGGCGGTCATAACTCTCCAACGACTTGAGTAATATATATAAATTTTATGTGAACTTGGTGTGCTTGTTGTCAAAATTGGGGTTGCACTTTCAAAAGACCAAGTTGGCGCAAAGTTGAATATGACAACGATCCCGTATGCAATTAGTGCTCATTAGTTATAAGTGCTCGTAAGTTAACAGTGCGTGTTAATTAGTATATAAGCATTATTATGAGCCTAATGATGCGTTTTATTTTACTGTACGAACTCAAAGAACCGGCATTTGCTCTCCTGAATTCTCCAGACATATGCGGACCACGCAACTCTCCTGATCAATCGTATAATGATTATACGTCTCGTTAACAAAACACACCTATGCGACCCTTAATAAAACGCAATTACGCTACGACCTTCTAGTAATCATATCTGTTTAACGAACCGCGAAACTAGTTATATTTTAAATCAACAATGTTAAATTAACAGTGTTAAATTCCCCCCAAAAAAGCAAGAAGGTTTATCGAAGTAATAAAATTCCATTCTCAGGAATATTGCGTTATCGTAACTTGGTAACATTTCACTCAAGTCGACATAGTAAAATTACGCTAAATTTAATTAAAAAAGCTAAATTAGCCACCATGTTTTCCAAAATATTGCCGAATTTATCGCCAGGTGTGATAGACAGACTGAGATAATGGGTTTTCGTTTATGATATTAAATGTGTATTTGCCGTGCAATTACGCCCACATGCTTGCGCTATTGAACAATTTAGCATTTCTTAGTGTTTGTAAGACAAAAGAAATATTACTCTATTAAATAAAACATTAAATTTTAGAAATATGTATTTTTACATATTATATTTTTATATACATATGAAAAAGTTAACCTTTGTATTTTACTTATTTCTCTTACGAATTAAATGCGCCCTTTACACTTACTAACTACTTTTTCCCATTATTTTCTGAACTCTTTAACTTCTGCTTTCTCTCTAATATATCATTTAACAGAACCCATTTTTACGTAAGAACTCTTAGCTATAAGTCAATGCATTACTAGGTGAAATCGATAATATTTCGTTGATTTATTGATCACTTTCAGTCACCAAGACTACTACCTTAATCTGGGTTGTTTATCAACGTAATTGTTTTTTCTTTGTTTTTTTGAACTTACTAAAAGAGAAATTGATTAATCTACCAAAAAAAAAAACAAAGAAAAACTATATAAAAAATAAAGAGCAAGTAATTAACTTTCACACTTTTTCATTAAAGCACAATCAAGCAACATTGTACATTGAGTTACCAATACGTGGAACACATTAAATTGACTTTTTTTTCTGCAATGCATTGTGTGTGTTGTCAAGCTCAGGATTAGCTGGTAGGTACACGTAATTTAATAGCTCTTTTTTACCATAAATGTAATTTTGGTTTTCATTGACCTAATTATCTTATTTTCGTTCTCTTAATCAGGAAAATATATTACAGTCGACTCCGTTTTTAATGAGTTCGTTTATAAGGAATTTATTTTCTGTTAAAAGAGCTGTTCGTTGAGAATAGTTGGATGTTGTTTCTATTTCCCCCTGTAATATTTTCCCCTACTGTTGTTAGAAACATATTTTACAGCTTCTAAATTCGTTTAAATTTAGGTATGTATTCTATAGATTATAGAAGTTGACACAATTAACAAATTTTAGAAAGTCGAAATTGAAGCCGCAAGTGATATTTTAATGAGTATCTGGTATTTTTCATAGGTGCTTAAGAGCAGCCGTATAATGAATACGAAAATTTTGTATTTAATTCTAAGATTGTATTTAATTCTAAGACTAAATTTAATATTTAGTTCCACGATAGCTCGAAAGATAATTCGTTTTTGTTAACGGTTATTCTTGTTTTGAATTAAGTTGAAGATATCCAGAATTTCAAAATATTTCTTGTAGCCGAGAACTACAATCGCTAAGTCACAGGGTAGGAAGGACAAGGTATGATGAAATGAAGTTTTTTAATGACCTCTGTTTCCATATTACCCTTGAAGTCAAATTATTACGGAGTATTAATTTAAATTGCAGGTGCTAAATACTGTGTAACTTATTAGTCCCAGGTATATAACCACAAAACTGAATTCAGTGACATCTGCAGGGTCCAGTTAAATTATTCACATCCTCCTACTTTTGACGTCAACAGCGGGTAGCCAAAGAAAGCAAGCACGTATCGTGAACTGGCGCGAGCTGACATGATCTGGTATATAAGGTGTAGTGTAGGCATTTTGAAATCATATCACTTGTTGCTATCATGGTTAAAAGGAAAAATTTATCAGATTTGAAAAAATATATGACTGTCGGGTTTCGAGCCCGGGGTGGCAGTATTTCCGAAACAGCCCCGTTTGCGAACTGTCCGTGCGCTACTGTGGTTAAAGTGTATCATTAATGGCGAAATGTCCCCATTGAGAGATTAAAACTGCGCAGCACCACGGGCCATTGATATGGGAGATGAACGTCGGCTCCGAGAGACTATCGCCACTCTACAGTGGAGTAACTCACTGGCCGAATGAACTAGGGGGCTGTCGGAAGTATGTCACAAACAGCAGTTTATCGAATCCTACTGCGTATGGACCTCCGAAGCAAACACTTGGCCACTGTACCTGTACTAACGAAGGTGCATCAGCAGAAAAGGCTTACATTTGCACGGCAGTATCGGAATTGAACTTCCTCTGATTGGCAAAAGATTGCCTTCTCCGATAAGTCACGTTTTCTGCAACATCGAACGGATGGACGTTTTCGTATAAGACATGAAAGATCGGGGAACAAACACTTATCAACCATTGCTGAAAGAACACAAGGCGGTTGAGAGGGGGACAGCGTTATGGTCTGGGGAATATTTTCGTGGCATTCTCTGGGTCCACTCATACCTATGGAGGGCGCTATGAACAGAGATCGTTATGAATCCAATATTGCAGACCACGTACACCTATACATGCTGATTGTTTTCCCTGTCATGGATGGTATCTACCAGCAGGACAATGCGACATGTCAGACAGCGATATCTATCCTAGAGTGATTGAAGGAGCGCGATAAAACCTTCAAAGTACTTCCCTGGCCTCCTAATTCCCTATACTTAAATCCAATTGAGTATCTGTGGGACCACCTCAATCGGGTTGTTCGCTCTATGGATTCTCCACTACGCACCCTCCGGCAACTGCCAGATACAATGCAGTCAGCAAGGCTCCACATAGCTGTGAATACCTTCCAGCACCTTATTGAGTCACTTCCAGCCCGTCTAACTGCTGCCCGCACTACACATCGCAGTAACTCCGGCTATTAGCTGGTCGTCACAATAATGTGACTCAACTGCGTATTATCTATGATAGTTTCCATACTTGCGTCATGCACGTCTCTAAGAATCTGCACGAAGGTGTCATTGGGACTGTATAATAATTTCAAAAGCAGAGAGTATGTACTGAAATGATTTTAATTTAGCATATTCCAACTTAAAAGATGTACTGATGAAATAAGGAGAAACTAAATTTATTTTTGCATTATTGTAATAATTATCCAATGTTAACTATTTTTTGCAATTTATAGTTTCTGAAAATTTTCTAAGCTGTTGAAAGCGCACTGTTGTAAAAATTTATAAAAATAAAATAAAACATATAAATAAATTAACCAAATATTAAATAAATAATTTATTCTTTTATTTATGTTATAGTCTTTTTTAATTTCTAAACATCTTGCAGAGGACTGTTTTAAAAATCCATGATAAGTAAATAAATTAAATTATAAGTAAACTTTATAATAATAAATGAATCTACTAAAAAACGATTTTATTCATGTAGTATGACATTTAATTTATCATACTATTGTGAGGAATGTAGGTATTTTTTGGCTACAAACTCTGTAGTTTGAGGGAGGATAACTACATGAAGACTACATGATGAAAAGGATCATTACATGATAAAAAGGATTACTACATGATGACTCATTGCGTTAAAGTACAAAAACTGTCTAAATTTAGTGTTTGTTTCTTTCCAAATACATTCTCTCTATATATCGTGTTATTGTACGTAATGACTTTTATCATTCATAATTTTATTCATACGACATTATTTTTATACCTTGAGGTATAATTCAAGCTAAGTTGCTTCAAGTTTCAAGTTTATTAGAATTATGTGACTTGAAAAGTAAAGTAAACCTGAAAGTATAAGACGCGTTCGGTTAGTGCATTTTTCAAGGTTAGTTAGCAAATTCTCCGACCTGATGTTAATGTTTTAGGACTCCCTTTTAGTGAAAGATAGACTGTTTTACGTTTTTTGATGCCAGACACTAATTATTTTTGTTTCATTTTAGGTAAGCGGATTGTGGATTTTCCTTTTGACGTACTATGTTTAATTTGTGTAGACAATGTTGGAAACACTAAAGGTATGGTAAATTCGTTCCACTAAATCCTCACCTTTTTATTTTCTACTTATTTTTTCTACTTTTCTAACCTTTATTTTTGTTTCTACTTATACTAAACTCTCAACTTTTATGTTTTCTATTTTTTACTACTTTTTCTACTTGCTTACTTGGGGTTTCAAAGAATTATTACATTAACTCTGATACACCTTTCTGGTAGGTCTAAGAGTCTCGGTCTCAACAACAAGAACAACTAACTCTGATACAGTGATATTTTTCTGATTTAGTGATGTTTCTTTAGTGATGCTTCCGTGGGAGAATTCTATATCAAAGAGACATCGTTTACTGAGACAGCTCCTGTAAACTTACAGCTCATTAATTTTTAACCTCTATAATCAAGATGTCAAATAGAAGTATGAGATTTCGTTTCAGCTCAGATAATATTGAGTCTGGATATACTCTGCTGTTTGAGCATGTAGTAACTCAACTAATTGTCAACGACAAGATATCTAAGATAAATAAATCTTACACCCGCACTGGTGTGATTCTTGTGTTGTAAATTTGTCACCGTATTTAAAAAACGGAAATATTATTAATAAAATTTTACATATATAAAAATTAGTCCATATCTTTAGTTTTAAAATATAAAATAGGTCTATAAATTACAAGCTAATACATAAAAAGAAAAAATTATTTTACTTATGCTTTAAACCAAAATATATCCCGAATTATGTGAGTGATTTTGATGATTTTTTCTAATCCATAACGATGATCCAGGAAATATTTTTATGTAAGTTTTCTACAGCGACCGGCGAAATGACTAGAATAAAAAACTCGTTTCTATTTGCCTGTCTTCCTTACAGCCTATAACTCGAGAACAGCTCAACAGTTGTGTATACTGTTTAACTCGAGAATAGCTCAACAAATGTGCATATGTTTTAAATCGAGAACAGCTCAACAGATGTGCAACTTCTGTTGAGCTGTTCTCGAGTTCAAACTCGAGAACGGCTCAGCTCATTTCCATACTGTGTTTACTGGCTTGTTAAGTTTAATTGGAATTAAAATTATGGCAAATATATTTTAGATTCTATTCACCTTTAATTCCATTTCCGTATTATTCCGAGCAAATCATTTTATTTCTGATAGTGCGTGATAATGCAATACATATAAGACCTTATCATGTTGGTTCTGAAAAACAACATGCAATGTCATACTAACAGATCTAGAATAAATGTGGCATAAAGCTGAAATCGCCCTACTATTACTAATGCCAATTATGTCGATAATTTTGAGTTGTTTGCCGACGCGGTGGTCGAACGGTCAAGGCGAGTGTTTCCAAACGATAGTTCGGTGCCGCGTTGTGAGTTCGAGTTCCATGTAAGGCATGAATGTTGTGTTGTTGGGCGCAGTGTGTTCCGCCCCCCTCTAGTGCGCCTGGGGCAACGTCCCAGGAAGGCTAAATGGTTCACGTTTTCTGGCCGATATATAGGCGAATGATGGAAGTAAAAAAAAATCGAGTTGTTTTCCCTTGTCACTTTTCTGTGCTATAGAGTGATAACAAGCTTGAAATCGATGCACGGATCTTTGAATCTACAATAGGAGCGGGATCTTACTTTACATGGTTCACTTTTTTTAAACACTGTCCCACATAGTTGAAAAAATCTTTACGACTTTGTTCATTCTGTCTGTCTGTCTGTTTGTCTGTCCGTTCGCAAGATAACTGCCGTAAAAATGACTTTATCAAAATGAAATTTCAGTATGTTGTTGAGACAGTCTGTGGGACATACTGGAATGTAAATGAAAACAATTGGTTTTGGATTAAACCCGGGTAGAAAAAGTGAAATACATTGAACCCTATGGGACCTAATTTTTCAAGCATATTTTAACCGAAGTTAAAATTCACAAATTGCTTAAAAAATTTTGGAAATATTCAAATTATCCCATAAAACATATAAAATCATTTTCAGCAAAATAGATTTGGTCGTATTTTTAGTAAAAATTAAAATAATAATTACACCTATATATTCTATGAAGAGATCACAAAAGTTATTTTATATTTATATTTAGTATTGCATCCGTTCTAAAACCGCTTTATTTTTACGTACATTCTGTGCATCTATATTCGGCACCAACGCAATTATAATATTTTTGAGTTTAAATGAGCATCACACTTTGATTATTTCTACAACGAAGTCTAATTTTAATAGATGCAGAATGTAAACAAATGATTGGAAGATGAGTTGTATAAGAATTTCTGAATTTTTTAATGAAAAATTATTTTGCTCTAGAGTCTGGAATAAAAGTGATATGAATGAAATATTTATTGCTTTTACATAGAGAGCCAGACGATTTATATTTCGATAACGTCATTCGAATAAAGCTCATTTTTTTCCATCAAGTTTTAAGTTTTCAAATATCATAAATTACTGTAATACTCTGACCGTTTAAACTATATCAACGCTGAATGTATCGAATTTTAGAGATGTCTAAATAAAATTGCTTTTCAATTGGAACGTGTTTCGTAATCAATGGTTTATGCATGATTGATTTTCGCACACTGTCTGTTTGAAAAAAAAAATAGAAATCAAATTTTATCCTACTATGGTAGTCATAAGAGTCCTGAGAATCTTGGATAATGAAAGATATTTTAGCCGTCTGCGTATGTGTGTCGGTCGCAGATGCAGACGATATTTTATACTAACATTCCAGAAGGGCGTACGAAGAATAAAAATAAAAGGTAAGCAAGGAGGTTTTTCTTCCTTAGTTAGAGGATTATTTTCACAAGTAGTTTTATCTTATTTCATGAAAATTAATACAAAGTGGAGTTGAAAAGTTTTCTTGATCCAAGGTCTTAGTGCTGAAATGTAGCCCCTCTAACTATTTTGTCGAAAGTAAACGATCCTGTATTCCTAGTTAATTAATCGTAGCCAGTGATGCATAGTACAATTTTTTTTATAAAATTTTAGTTGTCAATACTGCTTTAAAACAATTTGCTGGTTTAAAAATTTAGCTTTGGTATTTAAGCCGATTTTTATGCTACATTTTCCCCCATAGTATAATATCCCCCTATTTCATCAAATTAAGCAGCAAGGCATATAGGATTGCTTCCTTTCAACAAAATGGCAGGGACGAGAATTGGCTAATTGGCTGTTTTCAATATGGAAGTTTCAAAGTCCACTTCGGCTATAAGCGCTTGCAATTTGGTCCCTGTAGCTCAACGGTAGATCGTCGGCTGGCCAGTTCGGAGATCCAGCGTTCGATTCCCGGTTGGGGAAGCAAGACTTTTTAAAAATTCATAGAAATTATGATTCTTTATTTTTATATAACATCCCCAGAGGATTTATCCATATACGATTTTACAAGGACGTGTCATTAAGCAAGGTGACAAATGGATGGTATGGAATTCTCAGATCTTTGCTTGTTTTCCCTGCTAATATGTTGCAGAACATACCAGGCGCATTGTTTAACAAACATTTGAAAATGGCGGCAATTGTGTTCAAACGTTGACATCACTAGTGGGATAATATTTCTGAGAGTTCAGGACATAAAGCTCCGTCAACTTGTTAAGGTGTGATCATCATGATGCTGCCAGGTCTCACACTGCCAACAGTAAGAGCTAACTGTTATATCGCTTTCAATGAGAGGTACTTGAAACCCACCTCACAACCCTATCTTAGCAAATAGCGACTTTCTTGAAGAAGCACGTGTATGGGGATATCTTGGCTACGGGACATGAAACCAATGCCTGAACAAGTATGGAGTTTACGTAGATAAGTAATGTGTATGTATGCACGCTACTGTTTTTACCTTGATATAAGTATAACACTATTTTTATGACGGGCCTATGTATAATATTTGAGAAATTCCCTCGTGAATTCTTGATTTTAATTTTTTTTTAAATTAAAAAACAATATGTACAATTTCCCGGTATCATTAAGAGATATACCAGTGTTAAGAGTGTTCAAACAAAGGGGTACAGTTTGTAACAAATGGAGTCTTGAGTGAATTTCTTAAGACATAATAATTCACTAAAATCAGAAATAATTAAAAAATATTATTACATATAAATACAGATTGCACTTGAAAAGTTTTCTTAAGAATGTTGAAAATTAATTTACGATGACCAAACAGAAAAATACATTTTAAATGAAAAAAAAGGAATAAAGAAGAACAGAAATAGCAAAGACCGTATGAAATATTATGCGTTCTTTCCTCATAAGCAGGGGAAGATACCTCAAATATTCTGCCATATCAAACAGTGATGCAAATGCACATGCTACAACTTTCAAACAGTTTGGGTTATGGCTATATATTAAGAAGGCTGAAATGAAAACTGATTTAGAAAATATAACTGTGAACCATGAATAAAGTCACCCAGATGATTATTAAATGTCATAGAAACAAAAAAAATTGAAAACTCACCAAATAGGCAGCTGACATCACACAAAAGTCGTAACGAACTGGAAAAGCTGCTACTAAAAGACAGAAAGGATATATGACACGTCATATAAAATATCTTAATACACAAAAATAATGGAAGGCAAAATACAGCATTGCAACCATAGCAACCTAATATTCAATATTTCATAACCGTGTAAATATATCAGTCTATTTCACTTTGAATTTTAAAATGTTGCATAAGAATGTCTACAGCGTAATGAATTTTTGAACCATTCATCTTGATATACCACCGAAAACTTAATCATCGGTTACATAGTTTATTAAACAACTTGAATTATGTCGAATTTTTTAAATTGTTTATTTAATCAAAAAATGCAATTAGTTGTATCTAAACGCAATTTTTAAGGTTTTCATGGATCGATTTGTACTACCATAATCAGTTGGAAAACTCCAATATAATTCTTGCCTTAATGTCATATTCTTGTTATTTCAAAACCAATAAAAATATTATGTACATAACATTACATTTTTCGATAAGCCGAATCGTAAACTTAAAGGATAATTCCTTGAAGTTCAAGTCAATAAAATGGCAATAAAATCGCATTTGATGCGCAAAGCCGTAAATTTAAAATTTTCTCTTTAGTCGTTAAATACTTTTAAAATCCATTTTTAGTATCCGAACTCGACGTAACAACCAAGATTATGCTTTTTTGAATTTCATGGCTGTTCTATAGTAACTTAGATAACATTAAATTAGTGATAATATATTTTTTTCATGCCGGAGATCATTTTAGACATATCTCCTCCAATAAAGTATCCGATATGGCATTTTAAAGCAATGCCCTGCCTACAACGGCTTAAGACATGCTGCACTGAGGACGCTTATGTGGCGCCAAACTAATTATGAATTAAAAAGGCTAGTGATGCTGCAAAAGTTCAGAATATAATAACAGTCATGAGTTTCTAGACCCACTGTTGCCATTCCTAATGAAATAATACGTCACTGTATTGCTGAAGAGTTTTTTAGCTACTAAAGTGAAAAATTGCATAAATCTTCTGTGAGGACTGTTATACGCATAGATATGCTGTCTGCACCGATAAAGATTTAAAACATTTAGATAATTTTGAATTTCAACATATTATGCATACAGTGCTGTATTATAGATTTTGGAGTCCCTAAACTAGGAGACGCTGAAAAGAAACTGATGAACAAAATATCATCGATGAAACTAAAATTGGTATGAGATAATTTATGTTATAAAATTTATTGTAATAAAGCTATCCGCTAAAGCCAATAGTCAAATATTAAGCTACATAAAGAGAATGTATTATTTATTAAGGGAAACGCTTAGAATATCTGTTATTATAATTTAATTTACGGTATTATTAATTGCTATTCGTAAATAATTAAGAAAATGCACATAAATTTCAATATTGTCCATATTATTTTAATTTCTACTTTCAATACAGACGTATTTTGCGTTTAAATTACTACACAAGGAGTTATAATTTCTAAGCCCACCTTTAAAGAGCTAAATATAATGATAAACTCTCGAAGTTTTCGAGAGTGTTGAAAACCCGTGTTTACAAATGTGTTTGCTCCTAAAAGCAATTCGTTAAACCCCGAAGTCTGAAACACTGGTTGTAAAATATGCGTTCAGTTGTTACTAATTTAAAGTTAACATCCTTTTTTCTAATCACAACGAACCATCATTTTTGACACTTTTCATAGATGAAAAGTGGTTATGACCATTATTATGTCTGTCTGTCCGTTCGCACGATAACTGCCATAAAAATGACTTTATCAAAATGAAATCTTAGTTTGTTGTTCAGACGGTCTGCGGAACATATGGGACTGTAAATGAATAATAGCATCCAATTAGTTGTGGATTGAACCCGGGTTGAAAAAGTGAAATACATTGAACCCTACGGGACCTCATTTTTCAAACATTTTTAAGCAAAGTTAAAATTCACAAATTGCTTTGAATACTTTAGAAAATATTCAAATTATCCCATAAAATGTATAAAAAAATTGAGCAAACTGTGTTCGGTAGTTTTTTAAATAAAAATTAAAATAATAATTACACCCATATTATATATATATATTTCTCCCGGCCACACATTTTGTTGCCATAAACCTTTGGGTTGGCCGTGTGGTCTGGGCTTTCGACCCATATTATATGAAGATATCAAGTGACCCACTTCAAAATAAAAGAGGGCATCCATCTTTTTTTCCCAATGTAAATCACCCCCCCTTTTTTATCGTGATATTTAACGTTCTTTTAAATTTATATTGAGTGTTGCATGCGTCCCAAAACTGCTTTCTGTTTGCGTATTTCTTGTGTATCTATATACTGCGCCAACACAATTACAACATTTTTTAGTTTAAATGATCGTCTAACTTTGATTATTTCTACAACGAAGCCTAATTTTAACAGTTCTAATTTACGCAGAATTCAAACAAATCAAGATGTATGTTGAGTTGTATAAGAATTGCTGAGTTCTTTTTAACACAAATTTATTTAGCGCTGGAGTCTGGAATATATGTGATATAAATGAAATATTAACTGATTTTACATACAGAAGCAGACGATTTTATAAGCATTGGCTTTTCGATGAAGATTTGAGCATAGAGCATTTGGCATCTTCATGGTTTTAAGTTTCCAAGGAAAATATATTATTGTAGTACTGTGATAATTTGAAAATATCACCGCTGCGAAATATATCGCATCTTAGAGATGGTTAATTAAAATTGCACTTCAATTGGAAAGTTTTTCATAATCAATGCTTTCTTGTTTTCTCATGCATAGCTCCATCTAGTTTCATACTTGCGTATCATGTTATTACCTCGGCAGATGGTTAAACAACTAATCAACTGGTTTTAAACTCGCTCTCATTATTGTCGTGTTATGTCAACAGAAATCAAATATCATAAATTATTAGCCGCTAAGGACATTTATAATTAAAATTACCAGTCTGAGAGATACTAACATCTGGCAGATCCGCTACCAAACTTTACGAGCTTTTTAATAAATATGCCCAATGTTGTAATTGCGTCCACTTGTTCTGAAAGTAAAAAAAAAATCCTTCAAGACGCCTGTGCTATCACTAATATTACGACATATCGTCTTGAATCGTGAGTGTACGCTTTGAATACGAAAATGAGTCCAAATTTCTGGATAACTAATACGTTTATTTACAATCATGGTGAAACAGGAACCATATACAACAAATAGCTCGGTAACTATTTTACAAGATCGCTAAACAGTTGTCAGGTACAGTAAAGAAGAAATTAAATACTCCACTTATTTGACAAAACAGTCACTATTATTCTCAAAACATTGACATCTCTCACAATCCCATATAACTCGTATACCGTCCAATGTTCTCCAACTGAGTGATGTGTCATTTTCTGTTATCTCCGTAGAAACTTACAGATGGTACTTGTATCTCCCAGAATATTTCAAAATCGTGACAGACCGATAATGTTCAGCGATAGAATAGAACAACTTTAATATCTACATAGGTTATAGCTCTGATATAAATCTTATAGCTCACTTCATAAGATCTACAATAATTCATATTTTGGGGAGTGATTTGTAGTGGAAGATAACATATTTTCTGGTAGTGCGACTCATGGTTCTTATAGTTCTAGTTAATAAATCCATTTTTACCCCTTTCAAGACGATGGAACTGGCTATCGATATGCCACCAATGAATGGGCCATCGTGCCGTTTGTGCACGTCGTACACGTTAATTACTGTACTTTTTACTATGATACTTCAGAAAAGGGTAGAAAACAAATGCACTTTACTCGTGTCGAGAACTTTTTCTTGTCCGCTGCTTAAATGCGTGGTGTCCAATTCACGTATCTTTACTGCAAATGTCACTAGCCAATGCGAAGCATATAGTAGATACGGAATATAGCCGACGCTGGCCAGGATGAAGCATTTAGTGGATGCCGGATATGGTCGGCGCTAGCCAATGCGGCACATTATTGGATGCCGGATATAGCCGGTGCTAGTCGTGAATGGGCTAACCCTCGCCATACTGAGATGGGGTCAATTTGACCCCATCCGGATATTTTGCAGCTTTTTTTGCTTTTAAAAATTGCATACTAAAATTATTTTCTAAGAATTCTCCTATAAGGGTATCTTTTATAATTCAGTAAAGTTAGTATACTTCGGACATTTCTATTTTTCTTTTATTTGTAGAAATTGCGAATGGGGTTACATTGACCCCATCTTAGGCAATAAGAGAAAATTAAAATTTTGTATCAATTATCATAAAGATATGACAGTAAGAAAATTATTGGCTTTCTGCCAAATGTAGTTCACTAGATGGCTAATATATAGATGGCACTGTGGGTAGGGCATTTCCACACAAGCAAGCGTAGGTGCGCCAAATCCCGCATTTGGTCATTGCCTGCTATTCTGTTTGGTTGTGTGTAAATTTCACTGTTCATCGAAATGAATCGTCGCGGTTTGACTATCGAAGAGGAGCATTCTACAGTATTTGCTGAAAGTTCAGACGAATCAGTGTATATAGATGTATCTTATGTTTCATATAGTGATGCAGAGCCTGAAATTGTAGAACATTTATCTAATTCTGAATGTAGCCATGAAAGCACTGAAAGCGACGATGAAGATCGTAATCCATATGTCGCTGGACTGTTGTGGAAATACATTCAATGTGTTTCAAAGACTCGTACTCATAATGTTATCAGGCATGATTACGGTCCAACTACATTAGCTAAGAATGCCAAGGCAAATATTGATGTATTTTCCCTTTTTATCAATGATGAAATAATCAATATAATTGTCACATTCACTAACCAAAGGGATCTAAATAAAGTAGAAGAATGGAACAAAACACATCCCGATGGTGCACGTCGTATATGGAAAGATACCGATGCAGTCTAAATTCGTGCTTTCCTTGGATTGTTGATTATGATGGGACGATATCGAGATTCACGTGAACAAATTCATGATTTATGGAGATCCGATACAGGCACCACACGTCCTATATATACAGCTACTATGAGCCATGATCAATATCTTACTCTTCTTTCCGTCATTTGATTTGATGATGTGAATTCTAGAGCTGGACGAAAAGAACGAAATAAACTTGCTCCGCTTCGAGCTGTGACAGACATATTTGCAGAAAACTGTAAAAATATGTACGAAGCGTCACCTTTCGGTACAATTGATAAGGAATTGGTAAAATATCGAGCCAGATGTCCCTTCAAAGTATATATGCCTAACAAAGAAGGAAAATACGGCATCAAAGTCTGGATGCTTTGTGATGCTACAACATTCTACTGCTGTAACCTGCAAGTTTATTTAAGCCGAACAGCTGATCAACTGTGATCAATCAAGGACCCCGTGTTGTGAAAGACATTGTGAGTCACTGGAATAATTCTGGTCGCAATGTAACTACAGATAACGTCTTCACAGATAAAACTTTGATCGAAGACCTTTCAGCATGCAATGTGACTATGATGGGTACCATGCGCTAAAATCGTAAAGATCTTCCTAAGTTTCTGGTAAATGTAAAACAGAGAGCAACTTATTCATCTCATTTTCTTTTCACCAAGAACCTGACATTGGTCTCATATGTACCGAGAAAACAAAACAAAAGTGTTGTTCTCCTCTCCAGCATGCACCATGACCACAGCATTGCTGATGAAAGTAAACAATTTAAGCCAGACATAATCCTGGATTACAACAGTACAAAGAGTGACGTTGACATTCTAGATAAGCTTGTCCGAGAATATACTTGCCGTAGAAGTACCAGGAGCTGGCCACTGAGTTTATTTCTAAACTTCATAGATATTGCAGCCTATAATGTTTTTGTTATTTGAAGAATGAATACATAAAAAGATATCGACTTGTAGTCTATGAAAAATGCTCGCAAATGGTTCCTGGAAGAACTTGGAGGACAGTTGGTGGAACCTCAGTTGAAACGCCGCGCTTCTTATATTGAAAATGAACCACTTGGCTTCAAGGAGCCCACAATTCAGGCTATAAAACTTAATGGAAGGAAAGTAAGAAAAGTAAAGTATCAAATGGACTCTGAGCCAGAAAGACTTTCAGTGAAGCGGGGTAGGTGTGCTGTGTGTTCTAGATCAACAAATGACACCAAGTATTCGCAGAAGTGTAACAGCTGCAGGAAATTTATTTGCAAAAGCCATACTTCAAGTGTTATTTTGTGTATTGATTGCCACAGAAATGACCAGCAGGATTGAAAGTTTGTTATAATACATTACTATCATTATCTATTAAACTTATTTTTTAAATTTGTATTTCCTTCAGTTTTAGTGCTATTTAATTATTCATAATATTGTGGAAATTACATTTTTCTCTTTGCACTAAATGTTTATAACCAGTACTATATCCCTTCATCAGTTTTCTGGCCTAAACATAATAAATACATATGGGGTCGAAATGACCCCATCTT
The DNA here is from genome assembly GCA_951213105.1 of Amaurobius ferox. NCBI lineage: Eukaryota > Metazoa > Arthropoda > Arachnida > Araneae > Amaurobiidae > Amaurobius > Amaurobius ferox. The sequence goes on along the minus strand of OX578146.1, from coordinate 136,636,762 downwards.
AGGTATTTATGTAATATTTTGATCTTAGTATGGCGAGGGTTAAATACCACTTCGAATTACAAGCTAAATTGACATTTATGCTTCCAACATCTTTTTACTTCTAACGTTTAGCTCAGCAATATACAGCACAAAATATAAAAAAATATATAGGAATAAATATTAAGCATTAAAATAAATATGGAAAAACTAAAATAGTAATTTTATGGTAATTGATTATCTACCATGCTGTATTTGAAATTAATAGTATCCTCCCTCCCAACTCCTATAAGTAATATCAGTGAACAGGGCGTTCTCTTCTATAATAAATAGAACGGTTGGTTCCATTTATTCCCTTTTACATCATTTTGTATTTACTTGATCATTTGTAATTGAAACGCCTTAATTTATAAAGCAATATATATTTGTTTCTGAAAAAAATATTTAAAACACGCTTTCAAAATTTTTTTCTGATGGGAATTACAAAGTATTTAAAAACAATTTCGGATTATTTTTACAACATTTCAGTTAAAAAGCAATATAAGAGTTGGGATTCACAAAATTAATCTCATTCTTTGAATTCAATTTTTAGTTGGTAATTCTGAATGTGTTAGAAATACAAAAAATTTTGTGTTGCTGTTTATAAAACACTCAATACTTGAACCACAAAGGAAAATTTGCTGCATGTATTAAATTGTAAAACATATCTTAGTAGTATCCTCACACTTAATGCTCTATTTAATTTAAAACATTCTTTTAATTGAGTGGCTGACAAGTATTTTACAACAAATGAATCATGACTTTTTTATCGCCATATATCTATAGTCATCTATCTATATCGTATGTCTATCTGTCTTCAGTTTTGTTTTATTACCTATATTTTTATTGCTATAAAAAGTTTTAAACTGTCCACTGGAAGGCGCTTAAATCACTTTTGTTTTATTGGGAATAGTCACTTTACGATAGATGATCCTTACATGTATACTCATCGACGTTTCCTTGCAAAGTTATTGGATTCTTTAAGAAATTTTCTAATAACCCTATGTATTTCCTTTCGTAACACACGTATTAGCGTAATTACTTCAGATAAGCAATATTTCCTTGATGAACCCTGTAATAGAAGTTTAAAATCCTCTACTTCAAACCATCCGTGATAGCAAATGAAAAAAATAAAAATAATGACTACCTACAGGAAATGTCGAATTATAATTTCCCCTCTAACAGCTGTGCGAAGAATTTTCAGCATATTAATCCTCTTACACCACTGAATCGTCTATTTCCCAGAATTTTTACTCAGCCTTGCAACTAAATTGTAATTACTCGAGTTTAAAACCGGGCTGTAACTTTACCTGACAGTAAGCTCTAAATGAGATCACTGAAGTTCGTAGTGAAGATTAATTATACATGTAGGTTGCTCAACGTGTTCAGAGGTTTTTGATGGATACTGAACTCATTGATCATCAGTGATTATCTTCGATGAACAGCGCAGAAATCTTTGGTTTAAGTATGGGAATGCATTTGCTTACCAAGTGGTGTAAAATATGAAATTTTAACTAGAATTGATTAATTTGAATAGATGGCGTGACACATTTCTATGTAGTTTTGGTAATTGTCAATGCGTGTGCAAGTTCAACCTATTGATAGATAAATATGTCTGTCAATATCTCGGTAGTAAATGTAGTATTGATTATTACCTAGTTAGTACAGAGGATGTACCTTTACAGTTAGTTAATCAATAATAAGTTTTATCAGAGCAATATAGATAAAAAATCAACCAGGATTGAAACAGTGGACTTTTTTATGTTGGTTCAACCCACCTTCAAAATCAAGACATTATTGACACATTTATAAAGCCAATATTTGTTTCTAAAATTCCACTTAACTGTTTCTATTTAAACAACGTTCAGATTACCATAGTTTCAAAACCTACCTTTCGTGTTGCTCTCAAAGTCAGAAAATGTATCACCTATTCACATATCAGCATTTAATGGGCTAATTTTGCTGCAGCATGTTGCTTCCATTATATAAAGAATAAATTGGAAAAATGTTTTTTCGATTTATAATATTTTACTAGCGGTAATATTTTATTGATTATTACAAATATTTTATTACCGCACACTCTAATAGCCCCCGTCTTGCTCTGGAGCAAGTTCGTAAAGCAACCAAATTTAGGTCTAAGTCTAGCGTAAGAAGGTCGAGGAGTGGGTCTAAGAAGATCCATCCTCCTAGGCCACTGAGGTGGCGGGGATATAGAAAATCTTAATCACCGCTCCCTTTCTTGTGTGGAAGAAAAACTTGTAAAATAACAGAATTAGGTTCAAGTTTAGCTTGAGAAGGTCAAGTGAGCCCATTGCAGAGTATAAAATGCAACGCGAAAATTGTATCAAAATCGGAACAGGCGTCGTCTAACAATAAACTGTAGAAAAACGAATATTTAAAAAGAACCTCAGCTTTCTTTTAGTCCCACGAACAGACTACTATGACATCATACGAGTCGAAAATTTTCAAATGCTCCCCCCTTCTTTTGATAACACCTTCTATACCACAGCGTGGGAAGTTTAGAGAATTTAAAAATACTTCAAAACTCACCGCCCCTCACTCTTACGCAGCCGCAGAAGTTGTAACACAGCAAAATTGCGTCCAAATTTAGTTTCAGCAGGTTGCGTAGGTCTTTTGCACAAAAGAAAATGCCGTGTGAAAATTGCATAAAAATCGGAGCAAACGTCGATTAATGACTCATTAACATTTTAAAAACGAAATATTTGCAAAAGTTGTAAGGAAACACATTTGGGTCCCATTTTAGAGTAAGCATATCGGCTGGGCCCATTGCAGAGTTGAAAATTAAACGAAAAAAGTGTATGAAAATCGGGTTATCTTTCTTGCGCGACTACAAAAGTTGTAAAGCAGCAAATGTGGGTCCAAGTTTAACAGGAGCAGGTCAAGTGTACCCATTGTAGGGAAAAAACTACAACGCGAAAATTGCATCAAAAGAGGAGCAAGCGTGGCTTAAGAATTAACTTTTTAAAAACGAAGATTCTAAAAAGGCTGCGGCACCACCACCCTTCTACTACTGTCGCCCACTCCTACAAAGGCTTAAAATAAGAAACCGGAACTTCCTGGAGGCCGCAAACCCTTTCGGATAAATTAGGACTCCCAGTTTGATGAAAATCTTCCATTGTCAAATTTTTGTTTGTGACTCGGAGAAATTTTTGCAGGGATATCTTTTAACTTTTAAAATCCTCTTGTTGTCTGGACAATTTGTCCTATGAAATAAATAATCTGAAGGAATATTTCACAGTCAAATATTTCAGCAAATCGCTATATCTATCTCATTAAGCATATTTGACTGCTTAACGATGTTTCACTTCCCTGCGTGACATCAGTGGAAAAACGTAAGAAACATTTGCTGGATTAGTCCTGCGCAGGCATCTTCCGATCATCGTTCTATGACAGCAGGTTGCAAAAATACAAATATATGTAGAAAGTGTTGAATAGTAAGTACACCCTAGAGAACAGCGCCTACACCTATCTTCGATTAATCCCCACACGCCACTAAATCATCTATCTATCTATGTATACTTCTCTAAGCCAACTTCCAAGCCCAACCGTAATTACCCAAGTTTAAAACTGGGGGTGTAACTTTTGACAGTCATCTATCTCTAAATTAAAGCACCTAAGTTTGTCGTGAAGCTTAATTATATGCGTTAGTTGGGAAACGTGTTTAGAGGTTTTTGATGGATACAGAAATCGTTTATCTTTAGTGTTCTTTCATAAGACTACAGAAAATTTATTTTAGATTTGAAAATGGAGTTTGAATACGGCGTCAAATAGGGGGGAATGTAATTTAGCCGATAATTAATTCATGTATTAGACAGCATGGTCGTATACCGATCTATTTCATCTTAAAAATATGTAAGACACTTATTCACGTCAGCCGCATACATCTGGCATTATTTGCTTTATAAGCATATAGGGGAATGTCGTACCTCCTACTTTCATAGTGTTTATTGTCATTTTTATTTCACTTCATTTTTATTATATGTAATGTTCAGAACATCATAGCAGTATTTAATAATGTTCATAACAATGTGGAATAATGTTCATACCAATGTGGAATAATGTTCATACCAATGTGGATAACATGTCTTCTCCAAATATGAAATAGCCAAGCCACACACATTTGAAGCAAAGAATGATTTTTTTTTAAAGTTTTAATTGGCGAAACTCACAAGAACTGACAAATAATTTATAATTTAAAACCATCAATTAAAATATTTGCTAATTTGTTTTGGGAGGGAGGTCCCACACCCTTTTTTAACCGACTCTGCATAAATATGTTAACATTCAAGCAATTCGTGTGACATATTTAAAAAAAAATTAGTCAAAGTTTTTGGTATTTCTTAACGATCTCAAAATACATAAAATATAAATAAATTACTAGTTGTTGTACCAAAACAAAGCTTATGAATGAGTTAAAACATACAAATTAGCCTGTAGTAAAACTTTTGGTATATTTATCTTGCCAACACTGTAAAACATCATGTAAAGAATTACCTTCTTTATATTAGTATGGATTTTAAATTTCATATCAATTTTATTTTATATGTTTCGCATATAAAAGTATCCGAAAAATTGAATACTGTTGGAATAAATTTGTATACTTTTGTATAATTTTTGTTGGACACATTTTAATAATTTTATGCAACAATTGCACAACACGGTTTTAAACGTTGTTGAACTAAGTAATATTTTGCGCACAAGTGTTAAAATATCAATAAAATTTCAATAAAATATGGCAATGACTATTATCTGAAAAGCATATAGTGAGTTCATTATTACAATTATTTCCTTGAAATAAATGTGCGTTTATTACAATTACATATGATGTGGCACGAATTTATCGCTTGAATTCCGACAAATACAATTTAATTAAATATCTTATTGAAGAATACTTACTAGAACAAAAATTATTGGGGGTCCAAGCTCCCCGCTTGAATAGTGTTCCTTCCATGGGAGGCCCTACCTCGACCGTCTCCCAATCACCCATGCACGTCTTCTTAATCATATATACCAAATAAAACCATAATTACCCGAGTTTCAAACTTTGGTGTAACTATACATGATAGTACACTCTGAATTCGAGCCCCGAAATTTATAGTGAAGTATCATTATAGATGCTAGTTGAGAAACATGTTAAGAGGTTTTTTAGTGGATACAGAACTCATTAATCTTTAGATTAGGTTCTTTGATGAGAAATATAGAACATGCACGCGAAGTCTTAATATGGTTGCGGCGTTCTGCGTGAAGCAACGTGGAATGTTAATTATCTCAGATTTCATGCTCCAAAACATATTCTAATTTAATGTTTATGAAAAAATATTTAATGTAAATGTGCTTTCTGTAAGATTTTCAAAATGTGTCGCAGTGTTCTAAAATACTAAAATATTCAAAATGACGTTCCCAGAGCAGTGATCATACGATCATTCTTTAACAAGTATCGAAGTTTTTAGTGCAGCTTCAGCACAAGAGTCGAGAACTTATCTTCAATACAAAAACTTTGTATATCGATTTTCTGAACTGATGTGGTAAACAACGAAGTCAATCATACCAATATTCACATTTACAATTGATTCTATACAATATTTTTCATAGTTATACAGTTCCAGAGAGCGGTAAAAATCCACCAATGCTGGATGTTGGTTTGGGAGTTTTATTTCAAGCGTTAAGAAAACCTCTGTCGACCTGTGCTTATGGCGATCTGTCGCAAAACCCAATTTCATGATGTCATGAACAGAGCAGTTGCAAACTTTTCTTCAACTCTTACGAGGGCACAGCTTCCGTAATTCGACAGGAAATAAATCAATGCCGGACCTGCTGGATTAAGCAAATCTGGCCAGAGGGTGCAGCATATGTATCCGGAGTTGTGAGCCGTAAATTAATGCAGTTAAAATTTGTTATATATGCTAACTATTTGGGCACTCATCTGAGTGTTTCTCGTTTCCGAGCAGATGTTTTAAATGCACGCGATCGTATCGTACCAGGAATTACCGGCATCCAAGAGAACCGCCCGCGTTGCCCTGCAACTGTATAGGTACGCATCGGGTGAATTGCAGGACCTGCTCGGCGACCCCACAAAATACACTCCGGAAACCCAAGACCATTGAATCTGAGCAAAACTTTACACCCCACTCCAACTCAGAAACCTTCAGAAATTGAAAATCATTGAACTGAAACTACTAATGATGAAATTCCGTTACCGACTGAATCCACTTATACCAATACTTTTGAAAGAAAATGGAGCAGAAACTCCCAGCCAATGCTACCTCCCCTGAACCCCCTGGACACGTCTTGTGATTAGCAGATATTTTACAAATGTTTAACGATACCAAAATTACTTTTCTGAACATCATTTGGTCTAAACTCCTTTTTTTTTTTTGAAATTATATTTTGAATATGCAGTTTCCTTTTGCTGACTTTTATCCCTCTGTTTGAAGTTATCCAACAATCTTCTTGCTCTCAACTCTTCTTGCTCTGAGCGGGGGCACTTATCCATTTATCGCTTGAGTTCCAAGATATAGGATTTAGATAGATATCAAATTGAATAATACTTACTAAAACATTAGCTATTTTGTTCAGTGAATTTGTGCACCCCCTACAAACTACTTGATCTCAGTGTTTATTTCAGGACTTTATGGCTGAGGGGGCGAATGAAATTTTAGGGGGGGTGGGCAAGTTTTCTATTTGCCCTATATAAATATATCTAAATTCATTGTCACATATACAAGGTGTCCCAAAAGGATTGAAACGCGCTTTAATTATTTACCTGTTGGAGAGAAGTGGGCAATGTAAATTGCAAAAATGTTGAAAGTAAGGTAGGAAATAAGACTTCGTTAATGAAATAGTCCTCCCATTCACTTTCAGAAAGCTACACTTTTTAAATTTTTATACGACTCCCTTAGACAAATTTAGTCAAGCAGAAAATTTTTATTTTTAATGGAACAGGATCATTAAAAGAAACGCATATCTGTATCTTTAAAATCAACTGAATAATGATAAAGTAAAAATCTGACTTATGCCACTTTTCCGTGTCATGTGAATGGCTGTTTCATCATTAAAAATAGGGATAATATACAAATGGACGATGGAAATTGTTTAGATCAAAAATACGTTAATATGTGTCAAAATGTTTTATCACAAAAGCATTTAATAAAGCATTACACAGACAGAGATCATATAAAGCAGTGGTACTCACTAAGCGGTTGGACCATATAATTAAAATATGCATACATTGATAGAAGACCACTGATATAAAGGGACAAATTCCGTTACAAATACTGGAAATACAATTCACAAAGCATTCTCAAAATGTTTTCCTTCAACTCCAATACTAAGCTCTACTAATAATGCCTCGGTAAATATTTTAGAGTTCTTCACCACTAATATTTTTGCAAGCATCAATTATCTTTTGTTTAAGATCAATTGCGTTTAGTGGGCAATTATTACAAACCAGTGTTCGAAAACGACCCTACAAGTAAAACTCAGGGGTTGAATCAAGGGATCTGGATGGCCATTCTGTGACTCTTTTCAAACCAATCCTCTGTTCATCAAAGTTTTCGTTGAGCCAGTTTGTCACAATTATAGCCTGGTGTGCAGGTGCGCTATCTTGTTGATAATACATGTTTTTAGAAGAGATAATGTAGTCGTCTCCATAAAATCCGCTACAGTACCGTTTAAAATAAGCTGCATGTATTTTTCAGCTGTAAGAGTCCCTTCATAAAGCAAAGGTCCAATCAGTTTTCCCATTCCAAATTCCGCACCATACAGACACAGAAAACTTTCTCTGGTGATGTATTTCACTGACAAAAATGGTTTCGTATTATCCCAATAATGATCGTTGTGAGTCTTGATTGCTCCATCTTCCGTAAACAAACATTCATCAGTCCACAGAATGTTCTTAACAAAGTTTGAATTGACGTCTTGTTGGATTAACAACCAGTTGTAGAATGTTTCACGCCGGCCAAAACCAGAGGGATGAAGTGCTTGAAGTTCATGAATACAAAATGGATGCCAATGGTATTTTTCAAGTGTTCTAGCAGTTGACATCCTAGGTAGCCCCAAAGTTTCGCTTGCTTTTCGAATGCTCGTTCGTGGGTTGAAAGAAAAATATGCGATGATGTCAGTTTCTTGTCCTCTTTGTGCAAACGATTTCATCAAGGGCCAGGTATTGAATAAAATTAACCGGTAGTTATTAATCTCCTCATCATCCGATAAACAAATGTACGTGAAATTTCAAGAAAGTTTGGATCGCCGTCCAAAATCCCGAGCAGTTTTTGCAGTATTTTTATTACACAGAACATAAATCATTGTTAATTCGAAAAGCTCTTTATTTGTTAAAAATACCACAATGCACAAACAGTTACGTGTTCTCAATTCGTCAATTCAGAACTAAATATGCTGACGATTCACTGAGTGATTTCTAATCTTCTTTATTTTGGTATAATATTAAAAGAAGAAAGATCAATCATGCATAAAGCATTGATTATGAAACACTTCCCAACTTCAATGCAATTTTATTTAAACATCTCTAAAATGCGATGCATTCCTCGGTAATATTTTTAAAATTATCACAATACTACGTTCATTTTTTATATTTGAAAACTTAAGACTTGATCGAAAAAAATGAACTTCATTCAAATGACGACATTGAAATATAAATTCCCTGGTTTAAGCATCTCTAAAATGCGAGACATTCCTCGATAATATTTTTTAATGTGTCATAATACAACAATAATTTATTATATTTGAAAACTTCATCGAAAACAAATTAAATTTATTCAAATGGCGTCATCGAAATATAACAAGCCTGGCTCTCTCTATAAAAGCAGCACTTCATTGATAAACATTTTCCCATTCATTTCATTCATCACAATACTATAATAAGTTATTTTATTTAAAAACATCAGACCATGGAGATACAAGTAATTAAACTCCATGCTTAAAACTTCATCGAAAAAATCGTCCTTTTCTCTTTAAAATCAATTGATATTTCATTCATATCAGCTATATTGTAGTCTCCATGAGTTAAACAATTTTACGTTAAAGAAATAGCAATTCTTGTAAAACTCATTCAACATCTTTTGGTATATTTACATTTTCCATATGTGAAAAATAGGTTTCGTTGTAGATATAATCAAAGTTGGATGATCCTTTAAACTGAAATATATTGTAATTGCGTTATTTCAGTATGTAAATGCCCAGAATTTAGGCAAAAATAAAGCGGTTTTAGGACGGATACAACACCAAATATGAATTAGAAAGAACTTTAAAATTCACGATTTTGACAAAAGATGGATGCCATATTTTATTTTGAAGTGAGTCACGTGATCTTTTCATATAGCAGTTAAGTGATCGCTTCATATAAAAGGTGTAATTAATATTTTAATTTTTATTTTAAAAACTACTGAATATATTTTGCTGAAATTTTTTTATATATTTTATGGGATAATTTAAATATTTCCTAAAATTTTCGAACTTTGTTGTAAAGTGTTAAAAAAAGTTTAATTGTGTCGAATAGAAATAATACTGGGAATAAATACGTAAATTAAAATATATATCGTCTGCATTTCATTCTTCAGATTTTTAACACTTTACAACAAAGTTGAAAAGTGTTTATGACTTTGTTCATTCTGTCTGTCTGTCTGTCCGTTAGCACGATACGACGAGTGAGTTTGTTCAGATAATTTACGGTCTCCAAATTAAGCCAGTGCAGCTTATTTCTTTTTTCGGCATGGTAGTCGTGGTTTAACAGTTTTGGTGATTTTATTGTTTAATGTTTCTTAATTACTTGGAATTGGATATTATTTCATCTTTATATATATATATATATATATATATATATATATATATATATATATATATATATATATATATATATACCGGGTGGTCAGAATTAAAACACCCCTACTCTGAGCTCTCTATAGATCGAACTACTCAGTGTAAAGGCTCCAAAATTGTTGAACATACTATTCAAGACATAGGAAAAGGGATTACACGAAAAAAAAATTAGTTCCAGAAACACCGATAGGTGGCGCTGTACAACAGAAAATATGCTGAAAAGACACAAAATACACATTTGTAACACATTTTATTCGAACGTACCAAACATTCATATCACAAGGACCTTATAGATGCAGGGAATGCTGCTCAATAAGGTTCCCTTCTTCACGATGTAAAATCTGCAGTCTGTGGACAGCTTGTTCAACTGCGGATCGTAATTGGTCGATTGAGATGCTTCTCACATGCAGAGTGATACTGTCTTTCAAATCTGCCAAGGTTACCAGACGTCCTCGATAAACAAGATTTATTAAGTATCCCCACAGCCAAAAATCACAGGGATTGAGATCTGGAGAACGAGATGGCCAGGTTGTCGGAAACGCACGACAAATTACTCTACCATTAGTAAAATGTTGCCGAAGAAACTGCTGTACGCAGAGTCCAATGTGTGGAGGCGCTACATCTTGCATAAAGGTAATTGAATCAAGACATTGGTGCTGTTGCAGTTGGGGTACAATAAAATTTTCGAGCATGTTTTTGTACCTCCTGGCCGTCATGGTGCATGTCACACGGCCATTGGGAGTAGCCTCTTCGAAAAAGAAAGGTCCAAGAATGAATGTGGCTGTGAATCCATACCAGACTGTAACTTTCGGTGAGTGAAGTGGAATCTCTTGGAAGGTACGAGGGTTTCCCGTGTCCCAAATGTGGCAGTTATGGGTGTTGACTGTTGCACTTAGATGGAAATGCGCTTCATCGCTCCATGGAATCTGTCATGGCCACGATGCATCCACTTCAACTCTAGCCAGAAATGTCAATACAAAGGTCAGTCGCTTCTCCCTGTCGATGGTCAGCAAGTGGTGAGTGTTACTAGTTTTTTATGGAAAAAAATGCACTATGTTTCTCAGCACGTTCCGCACTGTGCTGTAGGGAACACCCAAGTTTCGTGACACTCCACGTGCACTACTACAGCCTATAACGTTACCCATTGATTGTTCAACAATAGCGGTGGCAACATCGTCAACGACATCTGAACGAGTCGATTTGCGTCCTCGACCCGGCGGAACTCCAAAATGTCCAGTTTTCTTGAATCGAGCGATCATTCTCCTGAGAGCTTTTGGAATTAATGGTCCTTTGCTCAAATTCTTAAGTCGACGAAACTCTTGAAGTGCAGCTACAGCATGTCCTTTGTTTTCATAAAACAGCTTCACAAGCAAAGCGCTTTCTGTCAGTGGACAGCCAACGCTGATAAGAATGAACATTTCCCAGATTTATTCCTTTTTATGCCCAGAACACAGTAGCTGCAAACCAAGGGTTTATGCCAATTTTTATGCTTACAGTACAAAATTGCACTTACAATGACAGTTTAAGTTTCTCCAATTTTTTATCTTCTTTTTTCATATCAGCAAAAGAAATTAAAAAGGAAAAATTCCATATCGCATGTGCTTGTTTTTTTGTGATTATTTTGTGTCTTTTCAGCATATTTTATGTTGTACAGCGCCACCTATCGGTGTTTCTGGAACTAATTTTTTTTTCGCGTAATCCCTTTCCCTATGTTTTGAATAGTAGGTTCAACAAGTTTGGAGCCTTTACACTGAGTAGTTCGATGTATAGAGAGCTCAGAGTAAGGGTGTTTTAATTCTGACCACCCGATACATATATATATAGAGAGAGAGGGGGTGTCCCTAAAAATACTCCCGAACTTAAAAAACGAATATCTGGGAAAAAATTCAATATTTACTCACAAAATGTGAAAGTACAGGGAGCGTTTACTATATATATTACTATATGCGTTCAACTATTCTTTGTGTGCTCAGTGCCGGCGAGGGAGTGTACCTGGGCGGAACGGGCGAAGCACGTCGGGAGAGTAATCTCCTGGTAGGGTCACCCAAGGCGTGAAGGCCGTTCCATTATGCTCAGCTAAGGCCTGCAGGCATCAGGAGCAAAGACAGACTTCAACCCATGGACTTGTCCAGGCTGCTCCAGACTTCACCACGGTCCAACTGAAGCTGCTCATTCCCTCCTCCATATGAGTTTGTTGTTTGTTGACACTATTCTTTTAAAACCACAGTATGTAAATTTTACTGTTTGTCCAATAAACATACACTGTATTTCACCCTTCAAACTGTAACCTTTTCCGAGATATTCATTTTTAAAATCCGGGAGTCCTACTTTGGCCACCCTGTATATATATATATATATATATATATATATATATATATATATATATATATATATATATATATATATCAGAAAGATGTAATAATAAAAATACTTAATTCAAGTAACTAAAGTTGTCCTTAAGGTTGTCTTGTCGTGTCATAGGGGTCTCCTATACAGCAGTCTTAAAAAAATTAGGATGATTAATTTCGTACTAAAATTGTTCTTGATACGGACTTTACATGTATATATATATATATATATATATATATATATATAATTATATATAATTTTTTAGAAAGATGTAATTACAATTACCAATTCTAAGTTATTATGGAATATTAACATCACCATAGGAGCAAAACCACGGCCACAATGCCGATAATAGAAAAGATCAGCACTGGCCCAAATTCCAAGATAAAAAATAATTAAATCCATCGTCAGGTCTGAGTATGTAATTCTAATTAACCCAAACAAATGCCTGTTTCAGATTGGACAATAGTGCATTACTATAAATGTCCAATCTCAGACTGCAGGCAGCAAAAAATGAAAAAATCAAGATAAGAAACATTAGAAAATTTGTACTACCATGTGGCAGAAACCCTTTTTCTTTCACCACGTGTATGCGATCAACCTTAGCAGTATAAAAAAAATTCTAGAAGCACCGGAATGAACATGACGAAATACAATCTAGGAGGCAGTAAGAACGTTCACTGCGACACTCTCAGACCCATGCAGTGAGTCAGAGGAGACAGGGCAATTACCCGTATAAGCAAAACAGAATATGAACATGAAGCAAAGATGGAAATTCTTACTAAACAAGTGATTCATAGAAGAAATGGATAAACGAGAATGCCTCTGTACACTATATATATATATATATATAATAATAGAAGTTTGAAAATCCAATGAACGAAAAGTAAGAAGATGTAACACGATAAACCTAACTTTTTAAAAACACCCACAGAATAAAATATAATACAGCAAATCATCAATCAAATGGATTAAAAATACAAAACACTAGCTATCAATATATATATATATATATATATATATATATTATAACAGTAATACAGTAATATTCCAACATCGTGCCTCGTGGTGCCAACGCCATCTCAAAACTACCCATTTTGAGAATCACTAACGAAAGAGATCGTAAACTAGTTCACGAATTTTTGTTAATATCAATATTTATTGCATTTTTATTGGGCGGATTCATATCCCACATATGAAATTACGTGGAACGCATGACTTTAAAATACCGATCACCCTTCCCTCCCAAGCCACACTTATGAATTTGGCACATCATTACCAAGGGAATTAAATAAATCCAAAATTCATTTACAAAAGATCACCTGAAACAGTTGCCTCAAAGAAAAGCTTATTTTCTTACTTTTACCTAATAAAACTTTCAAATTTAATAGACACATTTATAAACACTGTTTAAAGCTAACGGAGTTGCCAAATAAGAAAATAAAAATGATTCAATTACTGACATTGTAAATTTATAAGAAATATTAAACTGCTGGTGAATCAGATGAATTAAATCTACACATAGCAACTGCAATTATCCTTATTTTTCTTATCCACTAACGTTACGTACGTAGATATTGCATATAGTGTAAATACGAGCTAAAAGAGCAAGTTAATTTTAAATTAATTTTATTACTCTCGTAAATTATTTTACAAGGAAGCAGATAATTTCATTGTTTATTTCAATGCCATAAATTTACTTATAATAATTTCACTGTCATATTTCAAAATATTTCAAAAATTAGAAATAAACATCACAAATGTACAGAACAAATTATTTCAACCATACCACGGTCATTAATAACAACTATCAACTCCGCATCATCCCTTTAAATATGGGGAACTGCAAAATCTCCAACAACATTTATTAATTATAGAATACTAAAATGTAATAAGCTGCGTATGAAACGGTGTTTATTTTGCCATGGCGTACTGAAACGTCAAACATGAAATTCCGAAAACTGCTTATCCACTGGTTTATTCTAAATTTCGACCTAGTTTTGAAAGTAGCTAATAACAATTGACTGACATTTTGAATTAAACAATATTTATTTAACGCTTTAATCATTCTGAGTAATATTAACATTGTCAATAGCGTTTGTATCAATAATATTTTTGTTGAAACAGTTGAATATACTTTATCTTATTTTAAACCAGGATGTTTGGTCCGTTGATCTTTCTATGATGTTTGGGGAGTGTTTGTGGCTAATGTTGTTACAGAGGTTCCAGCAAAATTTATCTTACCTTGCAATACATGCTAATGCAGGAGGAAAGTATTGGAATCGTGTCGAAAATAGCAACTCGAGTTTTCTTTGGATCTAAACGTCTTGGGACAACTGGAATACGAAAAATCTATTTTTAGTGTGACGCCTATATGTACGCGTATGTTCCCCACTCTAACTGAGAAGCTGATGGACCAACTTTCCTATTTTATAGGTGAATCACAAGTTGGATACCCTAGTGCTGATTAGATTTTACTACGATTCGGGATAAAAGAAACTACCTTTTTTGCGAATTGACACTCAAAAATCGTATATATCCACGTTGGCTAAAAACTTATTGACCAAATTTGGTAGATAAGTCACTTGTGGATTACCATAATGCTCATTAGATTTTGGTACGAGTCGAAAAAAATGATCCTGGCTTTTTTGCGAAATGGCACACAAAAGTCGTATGTAACCACTCTGGCTAAAAATCTTATTGACCAAATTTGGTAGATAAGTCACTTGCGGGTTAGCTTAATGATCACTAGATTTTGGTACAATTAGAAAAAAATGAACCTGTCTTTGTGCAAAATGGCACGCAAAAATCGTATGTATCCACTCTGGCTGAAAAGCTTATCGACCAAATTTCGTAGATAAGTCACTTGTGAGCAACTCATTAGATTAATGCTCATTAGATTATGGTACAATTAGAAAAAATGAACTTGTCTTACTGCAATATGGCACGTAAAAATCGTATGTGTTCACTCTGGCTGAAAAGCTTATCGACCAAATTTGGCAGATAAGTCACTTGTGGGTTACCCTAATACTCATTAGATTTTCGTACGATTCGAAAAAATTTGAACCTACCATTTTTGCGAAATGATCCGTAAATCGTTGAAATGTCAAATCAATCAATTAAACGCAAATCTAAAATGCATCAATTAAATTCCTTATACGTAATTTTGACTGTGAAAAGAATAAGATCCGCCTCGATACTCTAGGGTTCTTTATTCTGGAGGTATTTCAGTTTTTTCGGGTTTTGCTAAGCCGCCTTTGGAAATACGAGCTGTTACTCTATGAAAACGAGTGCAATTTTAGTGTCATTTAAAATTAATGTGCGTGTTATTTTGCGGAATAAAACCCAATTTAATAAATAATTAAACAAGAAAGATGCATAAAGCATTGATTATGAAACACTTTAAAACTCAAATGCGGTTTTATTTAAACATCTCTAAATTGCTTTACATTCTGCGCTGACATATTTTAAATTATCATAGTACTACAATAATTTATTATATTTGAAAACTTAAAACTTCACCCCCCCCCCCCAAAAAAAAAAATGAACTTTATTCAAATGACGTCATCGAAACATAAATCGTCTGGATCTCTATGTAAAATGAGTGAATATTTCATTCATACACTTTTATTCCAGACTCCAGAGTTAAATAATTTTGCTTGAAAAAATTCAGCAATTCTTATACAACTTATCTTACAATCACTTGTTTACATTCCGCATCCATTAAAATTCGGCTTCCTTGTAGAAGTTTGATGAGCATTTAAACTCAAAAATATTGAAATTGCGTTGGCACAGAATATAGATGCACAGAAAATAAGCAAAAATAAAGCGATTTCAGAACGGATGCAACATAAAAATAATGCTACATATAAATTAAAAAGAATTTTTAAAATCACGATTTTGACGCTGGGAAAAATGTGGTATGCCCTATTTTATTTTGAACTGGGTCACGTGATCGCATCATGGGCGTCATTTTTATTTTAATTTTTATTTAAAAAACTACTAAACCTATTTTACTGAATTTTTATTTCTAGATTTTATGGGGTAATTTGAATATTTCCAAAAATTTTCGATGCATTTTTCGAAGCAAAATGTATAAACCCCGTATGGTTCAATGTATTTCATTTTTTCAATCCGGGTTCAATCCAAAACTAATTGGGTGATATTATTCATTTACATTCCATATGTACCACAGCCCGTCTCAACAACATACTAAAATTTCATTTTGCTGAAGTGATTTTTACGGCAGTTATCGTGCGAACGGCCAGACAGCCAGACAAAATGACCAAAGTCATAAACACTTTTAAAGTATGTTGGAAAGTGTTAAAAAAAAGGATATGAATTTGAGTCTGTAGGAAAGTCATGTGCTGCCCACATCTGATTCTTTTGTTATCATTACGAGCATTAAATATTTAAAATTGGCATGTGCAATTTTGATCTATGTTCTTTTACTGTTAGTCATGTGAAGGGTATGAACGTAAGAAGTGAAAAATTAGCATATTATGATTGAAATATAACAAATACTAAAATATTTTATCTTTAATTTGCATTAAGTAATTATCAAATATTTTTTAACATTTGGAATCTGGAAGTTTAGAAAGAACCTATGTAGCTTAAATTTTTGAGAAAGTTAAAATAACAATTTTATGAATTATATTTATAAATACATACAAGGGCCTTATTTACAAATACTGATAAAATTACTTCTACAGTTAAATCACTACACACTGCCTACAAATCCATGTCAAAGCATCCCTTATCTGTGTGGAAACATTTTTGTTAGATGTTTTTTGGAATTCCAACCAATAAAATTGGGAAAATATCAGGAATAAAAATAAGTAAAATACACTTTGTGAGATGGATAAAGGAAACTAGAACAACGTATATAAGTACAGATAACACAATAATACAACACACAGATGTTTCGAGGATAGCATGTATCCTCTTCATGCCTTCAAGAGAAGTAACAAACTTAAGGTCCAAAAGTTGAATGAACCATTTTATCATTTGAACTTCGGATTCGTTGGTACCCTTGGACTGAAGAAGGGAATCCAGCTTATCCTCGAAACAGCTGTATTCTGCATTATTGTGTTATTTGTGCTTATATACATTGCTTTAGTTTTCCTTATTAAAATATATCCATGATATTTATTATATTATGTCTTTAAACACACAAAACTATACTTCAGATTTTAACATTTAAAGGATAGTTTCGGAAAATGTATTATGAGGAATATATTATATATTATGAAATGTTACATTTTCAAAACACTAAATTACTATGAATCAATATTTTGAAAGTATATGATCATAAAATTTTGATCTGACTTCATATTTGTTTAATTAAAATAACTTCGAATCCATTTCTATGTAAATAAGTAAACTTTAAATAAACAATTTCAAATCAGTTATTTTTTCTATTACATCCGCATAAGAAACTTTGATATTTTAATATCCTTTATACACTCTCGAAGAACTTTTCAAATGGTCCTTAAATTTCTTTTATTGAATTATTACTTCTTTACTTGCAATTTTTTCTTAAAGCGTGGTATTTCTTTCTTTCTCCTTCTAAACATATAATTTCCTTTCACGGCAAAGCATTTATTTTCCTAGCAATCTAAAAAAGAGTTAAATTAGGCAGTTAAAAATATAAGTATCCTCTTTCAAGAAGGTTTTCAAGAAAATCTTTATGGTGGACTTTTTTTTTAAACTTTTCTTAAGTGTCAATTAAGACATTTTCACCTTCAGTTTCTGATGACTTGAGAACAATTTTCGAAAGTGCTTTTATAAGAAAATCTAGACTGTGCTTTAAGTTTTTACTTTATGTCCTCTCGGAAAAAAAGAATAAAATAACGATGTGTTTCAAAGAGATATATGCAAAAAAAATTATAAGCATTCGAATTTTTTTTCATTTTCATTTTATGTATTTTTAGGTTAGTTACATGCACTTGTACTATATGTTTTAATTTTCATTCTAAAAACAGCACTTCTTTCAAACAAAAAATCATTTTAATTTGAATAATGTGCGAAGTTTTGGCATTTACAAAGGGATTTTAGTTTCTAAATTTAAAGTACAGGTATATTTGGGACAAACAGAAAAGAAACTTTCAATAATTCAGATGCTTCACTTTGCTTTTCATGTATGGTTACGGTGCATTGCACTTGCTTTATAGTGTAAATGCTTGCTTGAAATCAGATGCATTCCATCATTAGTTCAAAATAAAATCATTTTAAATTGTAATTCACTGCTCTTATAGTAGAGTCAATGCACAGTTCTGAAAAAGAGCGTGTTTCTAAGATATGTTTGGTGTGTTCTAAGATGATGTGTTAAAACGTGTCAAGTCCTAATCAAATATGATATGCTAAAATATTACAACACTATTTGTCCGCTTTTTATACTTGACTGTAAATGGCCAAAATATTTGCTAACATCTCCACACTTCCTCTCTCCCCATACACAATACGTGTGTATTACGAAAACCCCGCAAAGGCGGCCTCCAATAAAGTACTGTCGGCTGCGTTTTGAGACTGAGTTACACGCAGTTGGGTGCCCTAAACGTTTGCAAAACTCTAGAACATAGAATTTTGTGGTCTGCTGCTTATCAGCACTAAGAGTGAGGGATTATTCGGTGCTAATAAGTATTCCGGTTTAACAATACTGGTCAATGTAAATGAAATATGATATAAAATTAACGGCTAATATTATATTAAAATTTATTAAAAATATTAACTTCGTCAACTCAGGATACCTTTCTGGAAATGTTGTCTAACAAGAAGAGTGATTTTCTAAATTCGATTATTCTGGGTCTAATAGTTCAAAAAATATTGCTATCCGAATTTTTAACTGCATTTTTC
This sequence comes from Amaurobius ferox, assembly GCA_951213105.1. Taxonomy (NCBI): domain Eukaryota; kingdom Metazoa; phylum Arthropoda; class Arachnida; order Araneae; family Amaurobiidae; genus Amaurobius; species Amaurobius ferox. The sequence continues at coordinate 136,617,688 of OX578146.1, read as the reverse complement.
TAATACACATATCAGTCACAACAGATAAACTTTCTGTAATAGAAATAAATTTACTAGTAAACGTATTTGTAACCCCGAAATGCTCCCTAGTTTTTACTTATCTTGTTTAAAAGTGTATCTAAAAAAGTTATTAGAAGCAAGAATTCTAATCGTTTTGTAAAAAACGGTTTATATTATCTTGAAAAATCCAAACTGGAAAAGTACAGATATGAAGCTTTGTTATTTTTAGAATGTTAAAATATAAACCCACATTGGATATTCTCAGCCATTGACATATTAATCACTGCTTTCTTTCAAAATGAATCTTAAAGATACGTATTATAGAATGACGTACAATCTCTCAAAAATATGACCTCGACATTTAATATTGCCAGAACTTTGTAGGTTTATATTTTAAAACTTAACGTATAAAAACGTATAAAATATCAAACATGTACTTTTTCGGATTTGGTTTTCAAGCAAAAATAAATAGGTTTTTCACAATACGATCAACATTTTTACGTCTTATATGACACATTTCCGGCTGCATTTCCATTTTTATAATCAAACAAATTAAAAAAAAATATCTTTATATTTTAAAAGCTTCGATTAGTCCTATTGTACGTTCAATTACGTACGTATTACACGTTCAATAATTGAATATCGGTTTAAAACTAAAAGTCTGTTCAACGTCTAGTAAAAAAAAAATATGAAAAATAAACTGATTATAAAGAACTGATAATTTAAATGTATATTACGTTTTCTTTAAATTGCTTCAAATCAAATTCCGATAATTTTATCCCTGCAATCAACAAAAACTCCCACGGAATTCTTTCACGAATGGAAAAGTTTCCGTCGCAATCAATAGTATTGGGAGGGGAAAAAAGCGTTGATGTTTTTTTAATCCCTAAGCCTCCTTCATGCTCGGTCGGTTATGAATCCATGAATCCAGGGATTTTTTCCCTTTTGCCCAATGAACCACTGGATAAATGGATTAAACTAATGACAGGAGGGTTGAAAATAGTTGGGCCTCGCAATTAACGAGCCGAGCTTTTTCATTAAAGACTAACGGACCTGCATAGCAACCGACGTACGTTGATGGTAGATAATGATTTTTTGTAGATTTTTTTTTTCGTCTGCATCTTATACGATATTCAGGGTAGGGTGGTTTCGTCATAGGTGTCCGTAATTGAATGTTTTTCTTTAATGTAAGTGTTGCCTTTGCACAATTAATGATGTCTTGCATGTAAATGTCATTAAACACCCCTGTAAACGTATTCATAGCTATGCCATACTGAGACACGCGTTATTAGTGAGACGCATAAAAACGTAATGACGCAAAGCATATTTCTGCATGAAGCCGAAAATGTTACGGGTTATATAAATTAAAACCTCAGGATCGCTTGCTCTATTGGAACATTGTGTACCTGAGGGTTTTATGACGATAAAATCTATTAGTTTTAAATATATGAGTTTTTCTAACTGGAAGGTAAGCCCGTCATATGACGGAATTCAAAATTTACAAAAAACATTACCTCTCATTTAGCATCATTTCTATCAATTTGGCGATATTTGCGTCAATTTAACAACATTTAAGAAAGCACGAAAATTAGTTATATCTAGTCAAATTTATTGCCAAATTTTTCGCCAAATGTTAAGGACGGACGGAGAAATGGGTTATTCGTATAGTAGATTCTTATATTATTTTCATGATATTGAATTTTCATCGATTTGGTCACATTTTCGTTAATTTGGCAACATTAAAAAAAAACCGAAAATTGGTAACATCCACCCAAATTCGCTGCCAAATTTTCCGGGCTGACGGGGAAATGGGCTTTACTTATAGTAGATTCTTATATTATTTCCAAGATATTAAATTTTCATCGATTTGGTCATATTTTCGTTAATATGACAATATTTTAATCAATTTGGAGAATTTTGTTTTTTTAAAAGTCGCCATATTTGTCGCTTAGTGTAACGGTTGGACTGACAAATGCTACCGAAACATCATTACACTACTATCCTCTTTCAAAGCACAGCATAAAGGTAAAGTGAAACTCTTACTTCATGATTTAAAATATTTTTCAAAAGTATCCATGGAGTTAGAGAGTTCATTTACTTCCATGGTTATATCTCAAATAGCTATTATTATCAATAAAATGGTTATCCGTGATTGAAGCACGTTTTACAACATTTTGTAGCAACGTCACCCAGAGATAGATAGATAAATCAAGATGTTTATATTATTAATACGTATCAGATAAGTATACAAAAATAAAAATATCCTTATACTAACAAAACCCTCTTTGGAGAGTAAGAATTGCTGCAGTTAATCGCATCTACGAACCGGTTATGGGGTTTTTTATGCACTCATGTTAGCATGAAATAGATAATATCTGATATGAATGTAAGATGTGTTTATTTTACTAATTAATCCGAATATTGATTAGTTTTATTGATTATTTTATTTTATATTCCAAAACCAATTGATTTCTACTTGTTCTGAGTTCAAAGTTTTATTCACAGTAAAATGTTTTGAACCCGTCTGCTGTTTTATTTATTTCCTCTTAGATTTTCCTTTCATTTTTTAAAATTTTTGTTTGACAACGATTATTTTCCAGACTCGCGTAACCATTTTTTTTACTGACGCGTTATTACATTTGTTGTTACTCATGCTCTGTCTTATTCAGCCTGGCAAGGAGGTATTTTTGTGCTTTTGGAACCAATTGATACCTATATAAAACCTTGCATCATGTGTCTAATGCAGCACGATTTTTTTTTTTGCGGACACACGTTCTGTAAATTTTTAAACTTATAAAACAGATTTATAGAAAACATATTCTTTCATTTCATTTATATAACACAGTTTTTTCGCTACTAATGCATGAAGATCCTCTTTACAAAAAATGAAAATAATTAAAGATGAAAATACGCCTCAGATACGAGGAAACAACTTTAAAAGGATAAATGGTAAAATAAATAAGTAGAAAACATAATGTTTAATAAAACCTCGAGTTATTTGATAAGCTAAAATAAGTAATTTTGCACATTTTGTGTTATTTTGCTATTGTGTACACATCTGTGATTTCTTTCTCGCTATTTAATTTGCTTTATCTTTTAATTGCGATTTAGTTAAACACACAATGAATTTTGCCAGACCTTTGCAATTATTAAAAGTAATACATGTTTTTGATATATAAAATGTTTAAATCTGTTATTATTCCTATAAATGAATTCGAATTTCTAGTAGTACAAAATCATTTTCCTTTTTGATAAAATTTAATTTCTCTAAATTTTTTACGCAGTTTTGATTTTTACACAATTAATTTTAAATTTAAAGTATTAAGGGGACTATGGACGTTAAAATGAGCAAAAATCGACTAAAAAAAGTTTTTTATTTTAATTTATAACATTATTTTACACATTTAACCTTTTGCTTATGGGTGGGACAGCGTCCATCCCAAACTAAGAACCTCCCAAAAAGGCAGGTAATTGACATATTCTATCCATGGCGTCCATGGATGCCAGTGCCTGCAAAGGGGGATCGAACTGTTTGGGATAGGGTATGTCAAATACCTGTCTTTTTGAGAGGTTCTTCGTTTGGTATGGACACTGGCCCACCCGTAAGCAAAAGGTTAATCTACTGCTAAAAGCGTATGTGTCAAGAGAAGTGATTTAAGTTATAGCCACTATTGTTACACTTGCTATTCGCTCGAAGAAAGTAAAAAGCGAAATATTTTATGCTATTTAATGCATCAAAAGATTTATATCAACTACTTGATTGTTTTATCATTAAAATAGTTAAATGTATTTGAAATAATGCATGCATTTAAATATTAAAAATAATTCAAGTTTTTAATTTAAATACAGAAAACGCATAAATATTTAACTACAAGTGCACTCACTGTCTACATATATATTTTTAAATGATTTACAGTTTTATTTAATTAGACACAAAAATAGATGGAAGAATTCATAGACAGATATGGAAGATTGCAAAATTCTTCTGCCAGAACATTGTTGCGAGAATTGCGAGAAATTTCTACTATACAAAAAAACTAAGATCTCAAAACGGGACATTGTTTGAATTATTAATCTGGTTTTGTAGGATTAAAACAATATCACGGAAGGCTGAGCGATATAATAGGGGATTTATTAGCGGGTAATATTTGGTGAGTTACGACAATAAAGTACTAAATGCAAAACTGATTTGATAAGCCCATTTTTCTTCTAAATAAGTAAAATAAAAATAATTAAAAATGTTTTCCCTTTCACTATAAAGCGTATGTACACGGGAAAGTGTTGAAATGTGTTCACAAATTTACATTCAAGCTGTTAATTGATCAGCGCATATTAGCCATCCGTAAAATCGAATTTGCTTATGAGTGTATGTAGTTTATGTGTAATATAAGAATACTTTTTGCTCAAAAAAATGCTCCATGTCATCAAATTTGGTAGCCCCATACGTAACTCTACTTCTGTTTAGATTTTAGTAAAAATAGGAAAAACAAGAAAGATCAATCATTCATAAAGCATTGATTATGAAACACTTTTCAACTTCAATGCAATTTTATTTAAACATCTCTAAAATGCGACACATTCCTCGGTAATATTTTTAAAGATATCACAATACTACATTAACTTATTATATTTGGAAACTTAAAATTTCATCGAAAAAAATGAACTTCATTCAAATGACCGTATTGAAATATAAATTGCCTGGTTTAAACATCTCTAAAATACTATACATTCCTCGGTAATATTTATAAAATTATCATAACACTACAATAAATTATTATATTTGAAAAATTTATTGAAAACAAATGAAATTTATTTAAATGACGACATCGAAATAACCAGACCCTCTCTATAAAAGCAGCATTTCATTCATAAACCCTTTTACTTTGCTTATATATATAATGTATAAGGAAAGTATTGTGACGGGGTCGAAAATTCGAAATCGAGTTTTCGATAGGAGAGCACGTTTCAAGCATCCCTGATCACGAATCACACATTTTTGAAGTGATACCTGTGTGTGTGTGTGAAAGTATGTGTGTGTGTGTGTGTGTGTATGTGCGTGTCACTGAGCCTGTGGAGACGATAACTGACGAACGAATGGACCGATTCGAACCAAATTTGGTACAAAAATCACAATCCGTAAATACTGAAAGCCTTTTGTTTTTATACGTAATCGAATGTTTAGAACCCCCCTAAATTTTCGAATAAAATTTTGAAAAAAGCGTCAAAAAATCAAAACCACTAATAAAGTTATGCAAATAGATATTTCTTATGTAATTTTTAACGCTTGACATAAATTTTAGAACGCTAACATGAACCGTTCTCGAGATATTGCACATTTTTCAAAAAAATTATTAAAAAGTCATATAAAATGAAAAAAAAATATTTCCTATTGAGAAACATGTTCACTTTTCATATGTAATACCATGCGATAAATTGGGTGACATCATTCTCGTAGATCTAGCTCGTTCCTTTCATGAAAAAAGATACTTTGAGTAATACTTTTGTATTTGAACGCCAATAGTCATTTTTCTGCTGTAAGAACAACTTATTTTTCGTCCATAATGCTTGGCGAAATTTTGGCGAAGAATTTGGCGGAATATCGCTAACTTGGCGACTTTTTGAAATGTTGCTAAATTAACGAAAATATCGCCAAATGGATAAAATTGACGCTAAATCAATGAAAATGACGACTAATTGTCGAAAATTCATTATCTTGGAAAGAATATTAGCATCTACTATAAGAAAAACCTATTTTTTTACTAAAAGTAGTAAATTCATTACATTATATAAGGAAAGTCATGTGTTGCCCACATCAGATTTTTTCAATTCATTTCATGCATCACAACTAAACTCCTCAAGAACCACCTAACTAAAACATTCTACTATTTCAAATTCTCGGCGCATTACATTATTTTAAAAGTGCATACGAGCAACTTTTTGATCACGGGTTTGGCGGTATTTCCCCGTATAAGTCTGACAATTGTGATAATTGAAATGCATGGAAAACATCTGTATCGCTAAATAATAGTAAACTATCGTTTTTAAGGCAGCATTACAAACACTTTAAACTCACATTTTTTTAATATTTACAAATAAATAAAAGTCTAGAATAAAAACATAGATTTTGTTAAAATCTTTCTGAGCTAAGCCCTCATATGAAATACCGAGCAAAAACTCATTTTGTATCATATTGAAATGATATAAAGTGTTCCACGGTTTTATGTAGTTAAGATAAAGCGGTTTGAGCGGTTGAAAAACTGCTCTTAAGTAAAATTACCACATTAGTAATTTTTTTCTAGTGTTATAGATGATGTGGATTATATATCTTACTAAAAAGGCAAAAGCATTCAGAAAAGAAAGCAACCTCATAAAATTTATTTAAAAATCGTTCTTTTCTGTTACGAAGTGGACAAATGTTTTTTTTTCTTTTCAAATTCGGGAAAATCTAAACCCGCCGTAGTGCTCTCAAATGTTAAACAATTGCTTCAAATTTTTTATCAATTGCATTGAATTCTTGTGTTTTTCTAAGAATACTTTCTTTAAATAATCTTATAACTACATTGATGAATTTATTTGTTTTATAAAAAGATAAGATAGGGAGTTACAGTTTTTCTCTCTTTCTCTCTCTCTCTCTCTCTCCACTCAAACGATTTTCTCAGATTATGATAAAAAATAAAGTATATTCAAGAAAAAATAATTATTTTTAATTTTTCTTTCAACAATTGAGTCTTTTTGATTTTTTTTCAGTTTTAAGCAAATAAGAACTTGTAAATACAGGATCAAACTCTATTCAAATAATTTCGGTTTTTTTTTCCAAAATGTTTTTAATTTAAGCTTTGTTTACTTCAGTCTATTAATTTAAGTGTTTCTGTATTTTTCAGAGATTTCATTGTTCGGTTTATTTTCACATCCTATTGTCTTTTTCTGTTTATTTACTTTTTATTCTTAACCCAGAGAAAAAATAAAGGGGATCTTAATCACTTTAAATAATACTTTAATGACATGTTTTGTTTCTTTCGTGGAATAAATTATAATTAAGTTCTTTGATTTACTTGGAGTTCGAAAAAAACATTGAGTGTTTAAACTGTTCCATATGTTTAACTTTCCATTCTTATATGAGTTTTACACCAAGCGCGTTAAATGCTGTTTAAACTTGTATTCAATATTATATTGTATTTCAATACATTGAATATATTTTAAGGGTTTTTATATATACATATCCCTTATTTGATCTATACTTAATTTTCAAATATAATATAATGAACAGAAACTTCCAATTCAAAACATTTAAAACGTGCTTATTTTGTCTTGTTCATGTGCATTTCAATTTCAATTTGTTATGCTTTTTAAGTTATCCCCTTTAAGTTATCTTTAACTTTCGATTGAAGTATTCGATTGAAGAGCTACACCTTACAACCATGGAGGTAAAGGCCAACGACCGTACCGTGCTGAAAACACCGGTTCTCGTAAGATCACCGAAGTCAGACAGCATCGGGCGCGGTTAGTACTTGGGTGGGTGACCACCTGGGAACACCGCGTGTTGTTGGCTCTTTTCGGGCGCGGCAGCCCAGTGGTTAGCGCGCGATTCTCGCCGCTGCCAGAACTGCCGCCGTGTTCATGCGGAGTACGATCACGTTAAACATGTGGGTCCGTAAGTCCTTCCTAGAGGTTGGTGGTAGGGGAAGGAGGGTACGGTCCCTGTGGATGCCTCCCCCACTGGGTTCCGGTTTAAATTGGGTGGCACTTCCCGGCCGTCCAAACAGTTACCTTACACCTTTCTGGTAGGTCGGACGGTCTGGGTCTCAACAACAACAACAACCATAGAGGTAAAGGTAAGGAGTTAAAACTCCATATAGAATTAACGCCAATATCATTTGCGACAGTATTTTAGGTGGCGCTAGGATAAGATAAGTGTTCTCGCATTGTATGGATTTCCATGACAAAGGCTTAATATTTCTTGAAACTGTCATTTTTTTATAAATAAATTAGTAGCGCAAAGCCAATTAGAACTGAAACAATAAGAAATATTCCTACTTATACAAATTATTTCGCCTTTTAATTTATTTTTATCTCCCCATGTTCCGAACCCTGTTCTATAACTGTGAAGAAGTATTGAGTCATTATACTGACAACTAGGGAATCTTGATTGAAAAATATTCAAAATTACATATATTCCATACTATGCCTCTGTATTATGTCAGATGGAAACTAAGGCACTTTACTAACACTAGCGACACCTAGATATAATTTTCAAAGCGTTATGGCATTTTCAAGAGTTTCAGCCACTCCTTTTCTCTAACTCCATGGTTTCCAAATTTCCGATAGTTTTCATGTACGCTACAATCGTTAACCATATGCACAACATGTATCAGCAATGCAATTTTAAAATGCATGATTACTCGATATGTGTTTGTAGGTGTATTTTATTCATTAATAAAATGATCTTATCAGAAGTGTCGTCACATATAAAGTATTTATGAATTATAATCTCTTAGAAATGTAAACAACCAATTTGATTGTAATCAACATATCAATGTGTAATCCAACTTTTTCTCATAATTAAAAATGATCAGAAATTAAATCACATTTTTTTTCAAATAGCCAGGCACTTGACTTTTATCAATCGCCTTTGTCAGCAGCCAGAACGTGAACCATTTAGCCGTCCTAAGACGTTGCCCCAGGTGCACCAGAGGGGGACGGAACACACTGCGCCCACAACACAAACACCCATCCCTTACGTTGAACTCGAACCCACAACGCGGCGGTCGAGCGATTGCTGTGGAAACGCTCGCCATGACCACTCGACCACCACATCGGCTTAAACCACATTATCGTTTATATAAAATACTATTTGTACTTGATGATTACGTTTATATCAAAATAAATTCTAATAGCGCAAAAAAAAAAAAAATTAAATCCAGTCAAATATTTTTGCCGAGCAGAGTTATAGCAAAATATGTCTATTTTTGCATAGATGATCAGTATAAGTAGCAATTTTAGCCATTTTGTGACTAGAGCTAAATCTAGGCATAAAATGGTTAAGAATAAAGGCATGGAATGTTTAAATCTAGGCATGAAATGGTTAAGTTACTGCTGTTGGAAACCCTTTTGCCAAGTAGTCAGGAGAATGGAAAACCTGTTTATGTTACAATTGGTTTGTATATTCGGAGCAAAACTACCACGTATTGTATTCTATGCGTAATTTGATCCAGCATATGAAATTAAGTTGCAGTAAAAATAATTCGTGTTAAAGGTGTTCGACTGTAAAGTTATATCATAGATTTGTTGATAAATTAAACTCAATGATTAAGAAGTCGGAGTTATTTACAGCCGATAACCACTTTCGCTGAAAACTCCAGAACAAATTGAAATACACTACTTTATAGAATATTTGTTTATACCCATAATCCCCTTGACGAATTTAGAAAATCCTACAAAACCCCGAGTCTTTCTCAGCAGTTTCAAGTGTAACTCTTCTGAGAAAGTTCTGAATTTTATCACCAAAGTGAGGATGCGTCAGATGGATCGTCCCAGAAACTGTCGAAAATAACCGCTTTTCAAATTGATTGCAAGTGCGAGAAAAAACAAAAGGATAATTACTGCTTTTATCCTAGCCCTTCATTAGTTTAATAAATTGGCAGTTTAGGCTGCAGCGAAAGCAATTGGGCCCTTTCCATCTTCCCATTTTAACCAACCACGCTTAAAAAGAGAGAGGGTTGTCGGAAGGGGTTGGGGACGATTTAAGCGCAGCTAATTTACCCGAACGTGCCCTTCTATTTTCCCTGGATGAAATATTAAAGGCATTTAAGCATTAAGTGAAAAGGGGCTGAAGTAAAATTTTGTGTTTACCCTGCTGATTGGTCAATGAATGTCGTCGATGTTCAAAGTGCTTGCAATTTGTTTTGTGAAGTAGAAAATTGCGGAAAAACGTTTTAATTTGGAATTTTCGAATCGACGCCTATAAATTGCTGAAGGGCGCTGAAAATCGCTTGACTTTATTTAGAATGACGCATTTTCTGCTCAAAGTGTATGTCTTCTTATTTAAAGAATCCCACACTCGGCGAAACTAAAATGACAAGACCAAGAAGTATAAGTGCATTCGCCTGATACTTGTAAATAAAGCTGGCTATATAGTAAATAAGATGTGGTAAAATTTATTTTTAAAGCAATAGAAAGCCTTTATTGCAAATAAAATGGTTTGTATATTCATATTAGTATCGAAATGGCCCTTCCTTTTTAATGTAGAATTTGGCTATCCATCGCGGCATTGAATCGTACAGATATGGTATACAGTCTTATTTGTTCAACTTGTTGAAGATGGTTTTCTGTTGTCTGCGATGGTTGTGGTCAAAACTTTCAGAGGACATCTTGTAATATCCCAGACAATCTCTGTTGCGGATAAAAATGGGAAACTAGCAGCCAATGGTACCGTGTTGGTATTGCGTAGATTTTCCTGTGAAATGCTCGCCGTATGTGGACAGGTGCTTAATAATATCTTTATTATTCAAAATATTTTTAAACCTTTAAATTTTAACTTACATCAGAGTGCATATGTCATTTCATGGTAAATATTAATTTAAACTAATGTAAGCAGTATAAATTAGTTTAAATTAATAGTATTTACCATCAATAATTTGTACGATTATGAATAATTTATATGACAATTCTGATATAACAGTCGAAATGTGTTTCATCATTCTTAAAAACTTTCTTTCAGATTTTTATGACTAGAAATCTAAACTTTGAGAATTTTATAAATATTGAAATATGCTCATAAATAACTTATAGTTCCGAGTAAAATATTCAAAACCAATTTAAAATGAAATATTAAATAAATATGATAGAGGATGAACAGATTTATCGTGATTTGGGACAAAATGTTATAACTGTGTATTTTTTTAGAATATGTTGTTAATTAATTACATCTGTAGTTAATATTTACCATGAAATGATATATGCACTCTGATGTCAGTTAAAATTTAAAGGTTTTGAAATATTTTGAATAAAGATATTATTAAATATTTCGAATACTAAAGATATTATTAAATATTTATATGGATATTAAAAATGTCTTTACGGCATAATTATCTCTGAGGACTCATTTTTATTATTTGAAGGTTCAAATTGCTTGAACTTGGCGATCCATTTGGTGACGTTGGCGATAAATTTGGTAAAATATCGCCAACTTGGCTACTTTTGAGAGTCTTGGAAACTACTCGAATTTCATAGATTCTTTTAGCATTTATCGTTATGTCGATATTTTTTAAAATTTTCACAGAGGGTTTATAGGGGGCGCGGTAGTCCAGTGGTTAACTCGCGGGAATTGCACTCGGTAGGCCCGGGTTCGATTTCCTCCGCTGCCAAAACTGCCGTCGTGCTCACGTGGAGTTCGATCACGTTAAACATGTGGATCCGTAAATCTTTCCAAGAGGTTGGTGGTAGGAGAAGGAAAGTACGGTCCTTGTGGATGCCTCCCTCGCTGGATTTCGGTCTAAATTGGGTGGCTCTTTCCGGCCGTTCTAGCAGTTACCTTACACCTTTTTTGGTAGGTCGGACGGTCTGGCTCTCAACAACAACAACAGAGGGTTTATAAGTTGTTTGTCGCTCAGATCGAATAATTTGAAGTGATACGAGTCAAGGTAAATAGTTGAATGTCTTGTAAATACAATCTTCTGCTTTGTAAATGAGTGAAACATAATGCATAATCAAAAGTTCTACATAATCACTAGACTCGTTAGTTAATGTATGAAACTATCATTGATTATTAACTTTTATAATTGGATATGTCGAATCGCACAAGGCCCCAATTGTCAAAGTGCCAATTGTGGAATCGAACTCAAACGACAATTCAAGAGTGGTTAGTACTTTAATATCAACCCAGGAATTATTTAGTGCAAACATTGGAAGAATTAGATTCCAGATGATAACAAGCAAGAAAGAAAAATGAAGGAATGCGAAAGTAAGCACACATTGATATATCAATCAAACAAAATATTTATTTATTAACTTTTCATCAATTTGATCTTAATTTTCAATTCAAAGATATATTTACTCATCATTTCTATAATCACAATCTTAATTTCCTTTTAATCAATATTATTTCAACATTCAAATTATCAAACAAGTATCATATTAGAACTGTAATTATATTATATCATTAAATTCCATGTGCCTGTATTATATATTAAATTCCTTCACTTGGAACTTTAATTCCAGAAATTTCATACAAATTTTACCTCGAGTTCCCGTGCAGAACAAAGGAAAAGAAAAGTTCCAAAGTAACGTTCATGATACCGTTCATGAGAAAAATGTAGAATTACGTTTTCAACCAGGAAATAAGTTCATCGGGAAAAAGATTCTCATCGATCCAAATCAAAACAGGCAAAACTCAGATCTTCAACTAGCTGTACTAAGAACCGAAACTCGTCATAAGCTTACTAGGACAGTCCGATCAGTTGCACAGGAACTTCCTAAAATAAAAAAAGAATTTTAGAATTTTTGAAAAGAATTTTGAAATTCTGCTGGAACAGGAGCTTCTTCATCTTCTCAAAACAGGAAAGGTTTCTATCAGAAACAATCATTCCAACGACGAAAATTTAGCCATTTTGGCCAAGGCTTTGTCTTAATCTTAAGACAACATTTTCGCACGTCCTCACAGCAAAACGCCGTCCAAGAGAACAGCCCGCGAAAAGGCGCAACAAAATCCGAAGTTCTCCAAAATGCCGCTTCCTGATTGGCAGGACAGAGGCGCACCGCACAGAAGTTCTCCGCGAGACACTACGTCACTCCAAACAGAGACAGCTATCTTTCCAATATCAACTGCTCCGCGACAAAACACAGGTTTTAATGCAAAAGCAATCCGGACAAGACTTAACGAAAAAGAACCGTTACAGGCACGAAGGAAAGAGAGCTTTTCTCTCAGCAAAATACAAAAGGCTCATGGCGCACAGAAAGGCGACATGACAGATATGAACAATCATCGACTGTCCATTGTGACTCGAAAAAAACAGTGCTGGGGGGTATATATTTTGTGCAGCATAACGATCCGTAAATAGAGACAAAAGTAACTTGAGTGTGAAGTTTTATTCGATTTTTACATATATTCATATTTCAAATTGTTTAGATAATTACTTTCCCTATATACATAGTTAATGTATAGGGAAAGTGTTAAGAAGGGTCAAAAATTCGAGTTTTCGACTGGAGAGCAACATCCCTAACTCGAATTGATCGTTTTGAGGTGATGTCTATGTGCGTGTAATTATGTATGTCTGTGAGTCTCTGGAAACGATATCTCATGAACATATAGATTGTTTCTAACCATATTGGGTACAAAAATGACAATCGGTGAATACAGAAAGCCTATTAATTTTGTTCGAAAGACCTCCAAATTTTTGAATAAAATTGAAAATAAAATCACCCAAAATGATCACTTATTATATAATTTTTCATTAGGGAACGAATGTTCAGTTGAAGATCCTTAAATATCGTCTAAAAATAAGTTTCAATTTTTTTCTCGTTGATATGTGGGATGGATTTAATGTACTTACTTCGAAATATAGAGATTCAGTGTTTGTTGGACCGGTGCATTTTGTCTAAGAGGTCGTAAATTATTACCTTTTATTAAATATTGATAAATGAATTAGATATCGTTCGGGGCTGTATAACAATAATTAATATTGATCAACAGAGGTGCGAATCTTCACGTGTATGGAAATTTTTGTAGGGCAAATTGTACGGCCGGGTACAATTGGGTGGAACTCTTACATAACATGAAGCAGTCTGCCCTATTACAGGTTGTAAATAGTTTTAAAATCAGAGATTGACACAAATGTTAGAGAACCGAGTCTTTGATAATCCATTTTAATAATAATGCAGTTACTTAATTATAAAAAGAAAAGTCCGTGTCATTATCTAAAATGACTTCATTATTTGGTTCATAAAATTACGCCGACATTCACCTAATGCACTCTATGACAACACTGTAGTGTAGGCGATCTATTGACAATTTCACAAGCCCAGACGGCAGATGGCGCTGTTATTTTGAACAAAAACAGATAATTACTGTTTTTAGCACCCGTGTTTGTCATTAATCCAATCAATTACTGTAGTTAAACTTTCGGATGGACAGAAATAATTAGGCTGGGGAGGAAAACTGAAAATGAAGTGAACTTAGCTAATGAAAATTTCAACTGTTGCGGAAAATCTCGTTTTCTAAATTGTACCCTGCATTTGGCAAGATTATTTATTATAGTTGTTCTATCAGTTAAGTGAAACTGGAACAAAACGAAAATGTGATGAACACAGGAAATTATCTACCAACTAATAATCTATTTTACCATTAGTGTTCCCTGAAATAGATTATAAACCATTTACGTGGCAAAACTATCGTAAAATGGAAACAATTTTAAAAATTTGTATTTCATCCACTTCTTTAAACTCGCAAATTAGGAACTGTTTTTAGAATATTAATAATGCTAATATTACGCCACACTGCCATTATTTTGCAAATTACATATACTCAATATTAATATAGTTTTATTATTTACAGTGCGTTTATTCTCTTTTAATTTCGCTTTTTGTGGCTTGAATGTGTGAAATCGCTTGAATTCGCTTTTTTGTGGCTTTATGAGTCTTTATATGTTACTTTTTGAAGTATTGATTAAGTATATCCACCCTGAAAGTGTAGGACAGGTAACGGTAGAATATTACACTTTGAAATCTATTTTTTACGGTTCGACCGGCTCAACCGTACCAGAGTCCGAAACCGTGTCGAGCTCAGAGGTATTTTCAAATGTAGGACTGGATTATAATCTGTATTAAGAACTTTTGAGATCTGACGTAGCAATGTTTTTCCAAGTACTATAATTAAATAACTGATTGGAAAATGCAGTTAGTCTTATTCAGTTTTTCTTGGACAGATACCCTTTTCGCAATTAGTGATTCAATTGACTAAACAGTTATGCACAATATACCTAAGTAGGCCTTGGAATCGAATGAAACATTTTGTGCAACTGTAATGATGATGGTAATAAGGGATTTCAGTATTATAATATAAGGTTAATTTTCTACTGAACAACCGTACAAGTTGCATTTAGTATTTTGTAGGACTCCCTTTGATTCATACAGATTTTGGTGTATGAATCCCCCGACAGATTTGATCACAGATGCCACTTGAAGTTCAAAACATTTGTGACTCCTGTCCAATCTGGTCCCACACATTTTCGATGGGCACCCAGCTTTCAGTTTTCATGCATATTTACCTTTGTTGAAGAGCGGGGGAGAGAGGTGAGGGGACGGAGTAGCATAAAAAATAAACTCTAGATTTACTCTTTTACTAAGTGTTTGTTTTTTCATTTTTTATTAAATATAATGTGATGTCGTTTTTTCAGACATAGTATGAAGATGGTGAAGATCTAGATGCCATTTAACATGCTAGGCATTGCGCATTTGCAAATCAACTCTTCTAGAATGTTCCAAGACGATTTTTTTCAGAGCACCGGAAAGAGAACACTAACATCCCCATATCGCAAAAAAAAAAAACATAATGTGAACTTCACGTGACTTTCCCTGCATATTGGAAGAACTTTAATTCCTTCAATGCGAAATAATGATGGACAAGATCCACTTCATAATGTTTCAAACATTGTAAAGTACACTGACATTGAGCGCTTTTAAGGATGAAAACGTGTAAAATTATTTCAAAATATTACATTTAATTATATACCTCGCAAATATAACTTAACAATTGGGAATATTACTAATCTCTACTATGTCATATATTCATTTATATTAAAATATATTAATTTTTAATTCACCAATTTGGCGTAACTTTCGTCATTTTTTCCAATTGGCACCCTATTGAAAAAGTTTTCAACTTTACGATATTTCGCCAAATTAGTCCCCAAGGACGCAAAATAAATCACCAGGTGTTACATATTGGTTAATAGTCATTTTTATATATTTTTTCATAAAAAATATTTAAACGGTTCAAGCTAGCATTCTAAAGTGTCTGTCATTCGCTTAATAAAAAAATACGTATAAATTGATGAGTATTTAATTAACATTATTGAATGCCCTGATTTTGTTATCATTGAAAGAATTAATTCAAAATTTAGGGGGTCTTTCTAACGGTCTATCACGTTTAAAATCAGTAAGTTTCGAATATTTACAGATCGTAATAATAGTATCAAATTACGTGCGAAACGCTGCATTCGTACATGAGACGTCGTATTCAGTTCACAGACTCACGGACACATACACACATACATACACACACAGAGGCATCACCTAAACCTGTTCGATTCGACTTCAGGGATGTTTGAAAGGCCGTCGAAACCTGGAATTCGAATTTCGACCCCGTCACAATACTGTCCTTGTACATTACTATCTATGAAATAAAAATAAGTGCATTTCAATAAAGCACGTGTGTGATAGAAGCCTGATATCAAAGTAGTCCTTAAGCAACCGTATGTTGGATTTTGATTATTTGAGCAGTGAAGTTCTGGAATCGTAATCGTTCAATTTCCTTAGAGATGGAAAACTACCAATTAGCAGAGTTAAAAGTGAAAGAAATAGTAATGAAGAGAAGGAGAAAGATTACGAGGTCGCAGAGTACCCAAGAAGAGAGGTGTAAAAACTCGTGGATCATCGCGACCTACGAAGTATACTGAGAGAGACGGGCCTTCTATGTTACTAAACGATCGCATTACGCTTCTATCTCTAGTCAGAGTTGAAGTGAATCCACCGGAGGCAGATTCGGTAAAAGAATTTTCATCGAACGAGGTTCGAAACCCCATCTGGAGTCCGAAATTTACACGCTGCTGCCGGCGATTTTTAGACATCGGTCGCAAGTCATAATCAAAATCGATGTCTACTAGGCCTGATTTCTTAAAGTTATTAATGTAACAATAATGAGTGCTTTTTCGAATTTGCTCTTTAGCGCCAAAGACATTTAGATCGGAATCAATCACATCATTTTGAACAAACAAAGGGTAATAGATTATTCAATACAAAATCGATTTTGATAACTTACATACAATTTACCAATGTGTATTTTCTCAAATCCCAAACAGGGCATGCATATAAAAATGTAGGTGCTATAATTTATTTGTAAAGGCGTTCTCAAGTAATATAGGAGGATCCACTACAGAGGGGGGGGGGACGTTTCTGACACTCTTACAAGAGCCCCGTTTATTTTCAGTGTGAGTATCGAGAGTATGTGGGCGTCAAGTATGCGAGTCACGTGAGTGTGTCGTGTGAGCGCTATCTAAGTACTTAACGGCGTGGTAGAAAGTGAGTTCTGTTGACTATGGTTATTTGGAAATTGTGGGAAATTGTTCTGTAGTGAGACTTAACAAAAGAACAGTATTAGACTTCAAGACATTAGATTTTAGATTTTCCAGTGAACAAGATAGTGCTCAAGGTTGTGTGTGTTATAAATTTATAATGCGTTGATCGTGTTAACAAACGATTCACTGAGGGTTACGATGCCGTTGTCGTCTGCAAAAATGCAGAGTTTTACCTATGGAATTTTTGGTATGTCATTTACTTATAACTTGAAAAACTGTGGTCTGAGATTCGAAGAAATGTTATACACAATTTTAAAAATTCGGATTTACTTATTTTAATTAAATAATGTCATTAAAATTTCATTTATAGCTGTTATTTCCGAGTTCATAATTAAACTTTTGAAGCATGAAAACAATTCATATTTCATCACTTTTTCAGACTCAGTTTCTGCCAATAGATCATGAATTATTTCGCTACATTCTTTCTTTAGGGACAGTTATTTCTCCAGTCACGTTCGGTTGCAGTTTCTCTCTCACGGGCACTAACATAATGACTTCAAGAAGAGCAATCTGTGTCGCAGCTGGAGCCAATATTTTAACCCTTTAGGGCTTTGGCTTAGATTTTTGCCACCCTTACTATACTTTTCCTGTGTGTTTTATTCCCTTATTACCTATCGCTAGAGCATATGCGATTATTTAGAAATAGAGATAAAGTAATAGTAAGAGTAACTGGTCTTGTAAGATAGGCATTTTTCTCGAAAGATTCATTTCTTTAAACAGAATATTGGTTTGACAGGGTGCGCTTCTATACATTCTGATTAATTCGCAGTCATTTATTTTGGTGATCGAACATTTAGATATTTTCCATATACGGCTAACCAGAAACAGTTTCAATTCTTTAAATAATTAAACAAAAAATTGATGTGGGTATCTTATGTATGATTTCCCTTACAGTTTGAAATTAACTTTATGATATATATATTTATTTAATAATTCCTTAAATTGGGTTTAATTGCACAGAAAATACACATAATTATTTAAAAAAAACACTGAATTTTCATTTTTAATTCAAGTTTTGTTTTTATTTGGTAATCGGACGTAATTTCAAAGGCGACGCATTAAAAATGTAAAAGAAACTAAAATAACTCGAGAAGAACTAGTCCTAGAGTAATGACGTTGGTCTTGTTCTTTTCATAGTCACAAATTACGTGTAAAACATGCATTTAATTAATGCATTTGATCATACGTAGTCCTTCTGTTTAGATTTTGATGATTTTAGCGGGCAAAGAAAACAGGTTCTTTTCTTCTGAATGGTGCCAAAATCTAAGCAGCACCAAGGTAATCCACAAGTGACTTATCTACCAAATTTTGTGAAATTTGGTCAATTTCTTAGCTAGAGGAGATACATGCGAATCTTGAGGGAACAAAGAAAGGCAGGTTTTTATCCAAAATCTAATCAGCACTAGGATAACACACAAGTGAGTTATATAAAATTTTATGAAATTTGACCCCATAGCTTTCGAGTTAAGAGTGGATACATTCATTGCACTGACACACGCGCGCACACACTCCCGCATCGGGCGCGGTTAGTTCTTGGGTGGGTGACCACCTGGGAACACCGCTTGCTATTGGCAAATTTCGGGCTCGGTAGCCCGGTGGTTTGCGCGCTGGATTTGCACGCTGCCACAACTGCCGCCGTGTTCATGCGGAGTACGATCATGTTAAACATGTGGGTCCGTAAGTCTTTCCGAGAGGTTGGTGGTAGGGGAAGGAGGGTACGGTCCCTGTGGATGCCTCCCCCACTGGGTTCCTGTCTAAATTGGGTGGCACTTCCCGGCCGTCCAAACTGTTACCTTACACCCTTCTGGTAGGTCGGACGGGCTGGGTCTCAACAACAACAACAACACACACACAAGCACTCAGACAGACGCCACGCCAAAAATAATTTTATCTGATTCTAGAGCGCTCGAAACGTGTTTCGTCGAAAACTCGAGTTGCAATATTCGACACTATTCCAATGCTTTCCCTACACATTGCCATGCATTGTAAGGAAAGTAATAACGAAAATATTTAAAATAATTATACTTTCGTTGTTACTTTCTAGATAGGCACCTGATATGAGTATTCTTCCTCTAAAGTACCAATACTAAATTTAAAACTTTAATCTTAAAATGTATAAAGTGGAGTATAGAACGCCACTATGCTCGATAATAAAAATAAATGTATAAAAGAAATGTCATAGTGTGTTAAATGGAAAGTTCACTACATTTTTGATGGAATATTTTTAATATATTTTGCATACTTATATACTTATTCCCTACAGTTATATGAATTGTCGGAATATTCAATTTGCGTTATATTTATTTTGGTAGTAAACAATATACGTTAATTTAAATTTAAATCAATTTAGTAAGGTGTGAGTCCAATTATTCACAAGACACTCCAATATCTGTACAAAGGATACCGGTTATTTGAATCAATGGTTAAATTAATCAACCGTTTCTAAGAATCAAATCACAGAAAACGGAATGAAATCACACTTTTGCATAGGGAATTCCCCATATATTTAAATCATAATCATAGGATTAACAAATGAGGTTTTTTTGCTCTGTCGAAAACACTCTAGTTCGTTCCTGTTTTTTAACACTTTGCAACATCGTTGAAAAGTGTTCATGACTTTGGTCATTCTGTCTGTCTGTTCGCACGATAACTCCCGTAAAAATCACTTTATCAAAATTAAATTTTAGTATGTTGTTGAGACGGTCTGTGGGACATATGGGAATGCAAATGAATAATATCACTCAATTAGTTTTGGATTGAACCCGGGTTGAAAAAATGAAATGCATTGAACCTTATGGGACATCATTTTTCAAACATTTTTTTCAGCGAAGTTAAAATTCACAAATTGCTTTGAAAATTTTAGGAAATATTCAAATTATCCCGTAAAATATATAAAAAAATGTCAGCAAAATATCTTCAGAAGTCTTTTAAAAAAAATTAAAATAATAAGTACACCTATATAATATGAGGAAATCGCGTGTCCCACTTCAAAATAAAATAGGGTATCCATCTTTTTTTTAGAGTAAACAATGGACATTTTTAAGGTAATCGAAGATAAAAAAATCCTAGCGACATCAATCAGGCTCCTTGACGTGTCTCACATGTTAGTTAGTAAATAAATGGGAAAGTGTTATTTCTATAAAAAACTAAAATTCTCTCAAAAATACGGTTTGTGCCTTCCGCACCAATAAACAGATAAAACAGAGAACGACATTCTGCAGGGGCAAGAGTATCCACCCAATGACGATGGGCTTGACGAACAGTTTTGGAACTGAGTTGACACCGATTGAAAAGTATTGATATCAGTAGAATTGACCTAAGAAAGCATTGTTTAATCAACTGAAAAAACTAAAGAAAAAAGTGAAGAAGTCAAAGATAATGTATTGCTAACACCAAATCCATAATTTTATGCATGAATTCAAAAATGGAAAAATGTAGAATCTTTTCATGTAGGCTACGTCTACGTGAGAAAAAAAACGAAATTTTATCGCCGTTGCCAATTTGAATCATCTGCTTTATTGATTCAAATTTCGATGGAACGAGCGTGATTCAATTAAGCTGCGGACATCGTAACACTCTCAGAGTAGCAGAGAAAAATGAAAAATCTGCTGTGGGCAGCACATGACTTTCCCTGCAGACTCAAATTCATACTTTCTTTATTCCTTTAGTAATTCATTAGATTGAGTTCAATTTCACCAAAAAACACTAAATTTGCATTTTTAATTCAACTTTTGTTTTTATTTGGTAACTCGATATTTTTCCGAAATCGGCGTAACAAAAATGCAAGATACTCAAATATCTTGAGAACGGTTAGTCCTAAAATATAATGGAGTGTGTAATATTCTTTTCCCTGTCAAAAATTGCGTATAAAACAAGAATTTAATTGATACATTTGAGCATACGTAGTCTTTTTCTTTTAAATTTTTGCGATTTTTACGGGCCATTTCGGAGAAAAAAGCAGGTTGTTCTTTTCCGAATCGTACCATTATCTAATCAGCACTAGAGTATCCCACAAATAACTTATCTACCAAATTTTGTGTAATTTGGTCAATTAGCATTTTAGCTAGGGTGGAAACATGAAATTCTTGCGGGTCAGTTCATCAAAAAATGCAGGTTGTTCTTTTCTGAATCATACCAAAATCAAATCAGCACCAGAGTATCCTACAAGTAACTTATCTACCAAATTTTGTGCAATTTGGTCAATTAGTATTTTAGCGAGAGTGGGTATGTGAAATTTTTGAGGGCCATTTCGCAAAAAAAGACGGGTTCTGTTTTTACGAATCCCACCAAAACTAATCAGCACCAGGGTCTCACCCAAGTGATTTATCTACCAAATTTTATCAAATTCGATCTATTAGTGTTTTAGTTAGAGTGGATCCATACATTACACAGACAGACAGACATACATACACACAAACACACACACAGACACACATACAGACAAACACACACACAGACGTCACGCTAAAAATAGCATTTTCGTATTCCAGAGGTCTCGAAATGTATAGATCCGTCGAAAATTCGAGTTGCGATTTTCGACATGATTCCAATACTTCCCATTTACATTATCATGTATTGCAGAGAAAGTAAAAAGGGAAAAAAATGTAACTATCACAAAAGTAATTTTTTATGCTAATTTTTTTATGAACACATGTTAAAACGAAAAGGTATTGAGTAATATATTACAGTTACAAGTATTATACTATTAAAAATAGTATAACAATATTATACACATTACCAACTTTTGCTATATTTTCAAACTGTAGGAAACGACACAAAATACCCAAAGGGACCCCAAAATATAGGAAACGACATGAATGAAATATATCTATTATAGTTGCAAATAAATTGTTCTTCTCTCTTGTATATTTTCAAAACATTGAGTTACTGCAGTCGTAAAAACTGATTAAAACATTAAAAGGTGCATGACATTTAAAGGGATATTTACATGATGAGTATTTTTACCGATGTTATAATTAATAAATCACTTCAGAACTTTGTCTTAATATACCAGAATATTAAAAATACATTATGGGGTAAAGAAACAAAATGTTGATATTATTTTAATTCTTATGCCAAATTCGTTTCCGGCTCCAAATCCGTTCAATTAACATTCTTTTTTCATTCTAAACTTAAGTAGCATTTAAAAATATCATTAAAAATATTATAATTATATTCTTTTTGTTCATGATTGCAGGAAATGCGTAATTTAAAATCGTAGATTCTAATTTTAAATTTCCAAATGTTAGGAATAATATCCTATTAAGAATTATAAATTATTATAGAAAATAGCTGTTCAATATAAACTGCTTCTGTATATGATGTAGATAAACTTCTAAGATCGTCATATGACATACTGCATGTAGTTATATAAAATATTTTAGACAAGAACCACCAGAACCAACAACAGGACAGGACAAAAGGATGCATTCAGTAGGAGCCTGTGAGGATGCCATTGTCTCATTTCGAAGAAAAGTCAATTATTTATTAAATAGGGGGTAGTAGGGCTGCACTGGGGCCTAAAAATTCTGTTGACGGTACTGTGTTCCATGTAACACTATCAATCAATATTATTAATTGATATAAAATTACTTCTAGTTACTATGAGTGGGCGCTACCAGATATTGAAAATTCTCTGCATTTAGTAATTGGGCGAGTTCTTTATTTCACATGATATCTTTGTCGGAACCGAGTTTTCATTAAGGCGTGATTTTTGTAGATTGACGTTTCTGTTCGAGCACATTTTAACTGCGAATATGTGGTGGATCTCAATAAATATGTTAAGTTACTTATTCTTTCTTGCGGTAACTCGGGCAGCTTGGCCCGTTTTAACAATTTCCAACACAGTTGAAAAGTGTTTATGACTTTGTTCAAGTCTGTCTACCCGTTTGCACGATAACTACCGTAGGAATGACTTTATCAACATGGAATTTTAGTATGTCTATCAGACGGTCTGTGGAACATATGGGAATGTAAATTAATATTATCACACAATTAGTTTTGGATTCAATCCGGGTAGAAAAGTGCAATATGTTGACCCCACTGGAGATAAGTTTTCAAGCACTTTTAAGCAAAGTTAAAACTCACGAATTGCTTCGAAAATTTTAGAGAATATTCAAATTATCCCTTAAAATATACAAAAAAATTTTCAGCAAAATATGTTCGGTAGTTTTTGAAATAAAAATTAAAATATTAATTACACCCATATTATATAAAGAGATCACGTGACCCACTTTAAAATAAAATATGACGTGCATCTTTTTTTCCTAGTGTAAAAATCATGATTTTTAAAGTTCTTTGAAATTTATATTGAGTGTTGCATCCGTCCTGAAACCGCTTTATTTTTGCGTATTCTCTGTGCATCTATATTCTTTGCCAACCCAATTACAATAATTTTGAGTTTAAATGATCATCAAACTTTGTTTATTTCTAAAACGGAACCTAATTTTAATGGAAACAGAATATAAACAAGTGATTGAAAGATCAGTTGCATAAAAATTGCTGACTTTTTTTCACGCAAAATTGTTTAACTGTGGAGTGTCTGGAATAAAAATGTATGAATGAAATATTCACTGATTTCACATAGAGAGCCAGACGATTTATATTTCGATGACGTCATTTAAATAAAGTTCATTTTTTTTTCGATGAAGTTTTAAAAATTCAATTATAATAAATTATTATAGTGCTGTGATAATTTAAAATATATCACCACTGAATGTATAGTATTTTAGAGTTGTTTACATAATATTGCATTTCAGTTGGAAAGTGGCCCATAATCATGCATGATTGATCTATCTTGCAATCACTTTACATTAATCGTCGTGCGGATTTTAAACAACTTTTGACAGCTGTTTAAAAACTTCACTACGATTGATATGATTTGAAAATTTATTAATAGCTTTTGACTCTAATATGGATTTTGCATTTATGTAATTAAGTTTCAATTAAAATTAAGTATACAATTCTTAAATCCAATTCAAAAGTATTAAATATAAAATTGTTAAATCCATGCTAGAGTCAAAATCCGTTATTAAAAGTATTTACGATGCTAATGAATTTTGTATGATGTTTAATTACGTTATGTGCAAAGGATTTAACCGACTTGTCGATTTCGCCCAATTTGCTCCTATTGCTTTCCACAATCACTAGCTTTAAATACATTATCTTGCTCTCCAACATGTAAAGTGTTCAAATACTTCTAAGTGCTACACATTTTTTACATTTTAGAGCTTCTCTATCACATCCTATTAAATGCGAGTTTTAACAGTATCAAGCATTTTCTTTTTCGTGTTGATTAAACCACAAAATTAATAGTAACGCATATAAAACTTCAGAAACATTCTCTGTAAACCGCTGCGATCTCTTGATAAACTCCCCCAACATTTACATCGTGGACCGCAAATGTTCCATCTCCAAAATAAACTTCCCCGAAAATGTCTTGAATATAATACTAGTCAAGTAATTGGGTAAGTAATTCGCTCATTTAACGCAGTTTTCAAGTTTTAATCTCCTTTTGTGTTTCTGAAGACACCGTACTTATGGTTCCCAAGTCATTAAACATAACAGCGCCGCGCCGACACAAGAAAATGGTGGCAACCCTCTTAATTTTCCACTTAAGAATATTTGCCGAACAAGTAATAATCTCTGCGGTGAAGTACAACAGCTCTTGTCCTTCGATTTTTACCGGTTTTGTTAATTTTTTAGTGGGTAAGCTTAAGTTTAGAATTTATTGAGTATCTTCTTTCATGTAATTAGGAGTTGCTTTAAGCTTTTTAGAAGTTATGATTTTAGTTGTTTTACAAAATATGTATAATTTATTTAAAATTTTGCTTGAACGTTATTTTATTTCCCACTTCATATATTTTTATTTTTAAATAAGAATTTAAACCTGTAGGATTACATGAAACATTTAATTTTTTTCATTTTTTGGGGCGAGCATTTACTTATACAGTGCATGCTATAAATGTGCTAAGTATTTTTAAAGTGATATTCGCTTAAATTGTGGTCATAGTCTTATGATACAAGAATCAAACCGAAGTTCTAAATAACTGCAGCTTTATTTAAAGTACCAATAAGCATTAACAAGTCCAATACTGGGGATAGCATTCTAGCTATAATTAAGTAACGAAAATACTGTCAGATGCAATAAATCTGCAACTCAATATTTAATTTATTCACAGAACTATCGTATTTTCAGAACACTGACATATTCGTAATTCCACTTTATTCGTATCACGCTAACTGCCGGTCTGTAAGCCATGACCACCTTATATATGCTCTGTGGAAGGTTCCAAAAAAACTGTGTAGCTCGGGAAAATTGAATCCCAATTATCTTAGTTCTCGCAGTTCCCGACAGTAGCCAAGTTGGCAATATTTCGCCAAATTTGTAGCAAAGGCCTTTTAATTTGCCATCACGTACAACAGAGACCTTCACTAAATAACAATAAATGCCTGTAAAAATATCTTTGCCTCCGATATACACTTTAATTAGTGAAATAAATTTTAAGTATTTTAACAGTATAAATTTGTTAAACTCGACATATCAGTTTGGGAGCCCTATAAGAACAACTGCGCAAATATTCTGTTTTCTTATTGTCCTTTAATCATATTGAACTCTTATATGTCTGTTTAACAACTCAGATTATTAAATTCCTGCTAGATTTCCATTCGTTCACTTTCCAGTCAACTATGCGAAATTAAATTGTAACGAGATTGATTGTTTCCTGTATTTGTATCATTCTAATATTTATCTCTATTTCTCTATTACTTCCATTTCTGATGAAGGTAGCTATTGTAATTTCTGAAACTCACATTTTACTTTATTTTTCTAGGTGCTACTAGATGTTGCAATAATCTTGTATATTTATAATTAATTTCAATAATTTGTGATCTAACAAATATTCTGTATATTTGCTACGTATTTGTATATTCGTGTATTGTTTATTATTTCCTTTCCTGATAAAGAAGGTAGCTATTTCATTTTATTTTAATTTCTATACGTGCCACTAGATTTAATAGTAATATTTATTTAAAATTTATTTTAGTTTGTGCGTACACAATTTTTGAAATCAATATTGTTTTCACTCTGTTTCATATGGTTTTGACTTTTTACGTAATTATTATTTTTGCAGATTGGCAATGCTTGTTTTCCGTAGTTACGTGAATATGTTACACTTGAGAGAAATTTTCATACCTTTGTAATGGTTATTTATTTGTCCCATGTTAACTGATAAATAAGAAATATATGTTTTGTTTTTAAAACCGGTTTACACATTTAATCAAGTGTCTATGTTATTTCAAAGTTTGCTATAGTTAGTTATGTTTTTCATAACTAAACAATTTCTTAGTTCCAAAATACAATTACATCGAGACAATACATGGAATATCACAGAAGGTTAACGGTTTGGAACTCAAACAAACTCGGTTTATCAATATCCAATACTCAAAGTATGGGAAAAGTTGCATAAATGCAGCTGTATCTACTATATAAAGACAATATCTATAAAGCTTAAGGTTATTGAGATATTTGTAAATGTTCCCTTTAAGACGGTCTTCAGGGACTCCATACAATTCCGAGAGCAAAAATGTTTCTCAAATATTTAATTATTCAAAATATTTAGTGCTTTTATTTTCACGAGAAAAAAAAATAAAATTTTTTCGTTTTTTTTAATTTTGCAATAAAACTTTTATTCTCCATTGCGACACGTCTCCATTGTAACAGGCAGTGATTTGTTTTATTTTATTAAATGAATAAATCATTTTAATAAATAATAATTTTTATATCAGAAAATTTATGGTTTTTACGAATCTTTATTAAAAAAAGTATGGATTTATAAAATTTGCAACAAACTGCAGCCTAAATTATATCGAAATAAAAATGCTTCTTGATGAAAAATTATCTAAACATCATAAGTAGTTGATGAAAAACTATCTAACATAAAAGAAGGAGGTTACTTTCTTCTGGAATCCGAAACTGGATTACACCTTTAATCAACTGCATAAGCTGTTAATGACAAAGCATTTTCATTTCATAATGTGGGTTTATTTTTACAAAGGTGCTCTGCGTCAGTTCGCTGCGTTAACCAACTTCCATTTAAATGTATACACATCACAATTTGGTAAGTCAATAAAACTACATTGCCGTAATACAGTTGTGTCGCGAACGTTTTGGTATACTCGACAGAGAAGACAAAGTTTTGAAATCAAACACATTTATTAAACATGAAATAACAAGGCAGTTGATCGAAAACAGTGGAGTACAAGCATTTCTCGCAATACTCAGAGTTACACTCGGTAGGGTGACCATTAAGAACACCCCTGGAGGAAGAGGAACCAAGAGAATACACATATTTTCTGATACATAAAATAAACACAATATTCCTCATATTATACTTGACATTTATATATCACATTTGTATACTTTGAACATATACGACATTTTCATATAACATCATCAATGACTTGATACTCACGAGGATTTGACAATTAACACTCTATTCGTTAGGTGGAAGACTAAATATATATAAAACTTTACCTCGTCTCTTTTAAATATAACATTTACAATTCTGTACCATGGGAAAGGATATCAGGATGGACTCTCGGCATAAACTCATCGAGATTCTTGCGCAGAACAAAATCCATAATGGTCGGGAAACTTGACTACACAACATCATGCTGGCGGAATTCGACATCTTGGTTGGTTACGGAGATTGGTTGATTCGTACCTTAGGACACAAGGAGGAGTCAGGCAAATACAAATCGCTATAAAATGAGCTTTCCCTCTTGCCCTATCAGCGATTCAAGCCGACCAGTGAAAGAACCATTTTCTCTTTTCACAAGACTCATTATTCCATTACTACCAGGCTGATTCATTTAAAAACACGAGTGACTCATCTCTGAACCGAGCCAAACGACTCTACGCACAACTTGTCGAACTATGTTACATATTTTAATCACATCCTTCCACTTTCAAAATCAATCCACCTTTTCTTAAAATTCGCGATCATACGCGAATCAAACACACACGTCTACATTTCTCCACGACTCCTTCCACACTGCTTCCAAAATCCTTTTTCAAACGCGCGCGTGCGCAAAACCTGCAAGTTCCCAACTAGCGACTGAGAAGCGAAAATACAAAACTATTACTATTTTTCTGGAACATAAACACTTTTGCGATTTTAGAGTTCACTTCCCTTAAAAGTCAATGTAATTGAAAACATGTAGAAAAGACATTTACATTTCGAAATTGACACTTTCAATCACACAGAAATAAAACAATACTTTAATATACAATTTTAACACAGAGGTGTGAAAGCCTTATCACACTCCTTCGGGGCCCGGGAGAAAAATTTCCTGCAAAGCGGGGAATTTTTCCACACAATACTAGGAAAATACCTGCATTAAGTTCCCAATGACATATGTTCCATTGAGAGGAATTTAGTGTAAATTTTGAGCGATGTACATGTACACCAAAGAAAAAAAAACAAAAACAAACAAGATCATGACCAGCATAATAACCAAAATCCAAGAGTGGCCTAAAGTTTGACTCGTGAGTCAAAAAAAATAAGTCTCAATACAAGCATAGACCTTTACAAGACAACACCAAATTAACAAGACACAAATGATGAAATTGCCCCTTTTAAAATTTAAACACTAATACATTTTCTGGTGAGTACCACAGAGACATGAAAATTTAATTTACTCAACTCACAAAAAGTTTAACTAAACAAAAAGTTTTCTTTCTTCAAAAATTTTACAATTAAAATTCTATAAATTTACTTTTCACAGAAATCAATTTATTAACTATTATCCAACCTTGCCAACAAATTACTTTAAAGGACATTTAAAAAAAATTACTAATTTAGAAAATGAGACAAATTTTCAAACCAAGAATGTTGATCAGGCACCCAGGCAAGAAACAAGTCCATTAGAAAGTTGCAAACCTAGAGGTGGCGGTACCCCCAACCAATAAGTCAACAAACACCAAATGACAAAAAAAAAAATTTCTAAAATTTACTAGACCTTTAAATTAAAAAAAAAATCATTCACACATTCATAAAATAAAACAGAGATAAAAATTATCAGTTATCCTTAAAAATCCTTACCAAAACTCTAATCCATCAAGTACTTAATTATCTTAAAATTACTTTAAAACATTACTGCTTATCATTAAAGTAAAGCAAAAAAAAATTATTATTTAAGTATTTAGAATTTTAAAACACTACTTCAACCTGATTAACATGGCACTCACATTCAGAAAGCTGCACTGGCACAGAACTTGCAGTACAGAACATTCAGCTGACTGACACATAAAGCAAATTACACAGAAGTTCAGAAATATTGGATCCATTTTAACATAGCATACAGTTTTGCAAAACATTTTGTGAAACAATTGAAAATATAATATTATGAAACATAATTGTCCATCTCACAACAATATCAGTCTTTTTTTTTTGAAAATGTGAGAATTTCATAATCTAAACATTTTACTTTACTTTTGAGCCAATTGCTCTCTTGACATATTGCCTTAATTGACAAGTAACTCTAATGAATAAATTGGCCTCTTGGGCGCAAGTCATACTTGTGTGAATTAGGAACATTTTGAGTTTTAACCCTATTTTGATGGTTTAGAAAATATCTACTTTTAAATTGTCTTGTTTCTTGAGTTGAAGAATTATCAATGTTATCATTATATGTGCTAGAAATCAATTCACTACGTCTAGGAGGTAAAGGAGTTAATCTATTAACGTGGACCAATTGCTGATTACATGGATTGTTTTTGTGTTGAATGACAAAGTTAACTTCAGTTGTTTGCTTGATAACTTCAAAAGGACCATGATTTAAAGAACTGAGTTTTTTTGATTGGCCTGGCCGAATATGAGGTGTGTAAAGATAGACCAAGTCACCAACTTTAATCTTAGGCATTTTAGCAGATTTATGTTGTTGAAGTTGTTGTGATTCCTGAGCTTCCTCAAGGTTTTTCTTAACAGTTACAAAAGTCTTTTTTAAGCGAACCTGTAAGTCATCTGAATAATCATGAGTAGATTTGTAAACTGGATATTTTACACCTGTTAAAAGAGCATCAGGTAGCACAGGGTCTCGACCAAAGACAAGATGTGCTGGGGACTCGCCTGTTGAGGCATGGACTGACGTTCTATGAGCCATTAAAGCAAATTGAATCATCCGATCCCAATCGCCCTTATCAGAATAGACCAGATTCTTTAAGGATCTAACTAACGTACCGTTCAGTCTTTCGACTAGCCCGTCTGACTGGGGATGGTACGCTGAAGTATTATGTTTTTTTATGCCTAATTTCTTGTATAGATTGTTGGCAGCTTCAGAAATGAAGTTACTACCTTGATCCGTAATTAAGTGAGCAGGAATTCCATGAATACTTATAAATCTCTCTAAACAAGCGAGAATATCCTCAGTTTTAACTGTAGCAAGTGGATAAGCCTCTGGCCATCTAGTGAAGTAATCTGTAATGACAAGAATGTACTTCATCCCAGAATTCGAGATAGGTAGTGGGCCGACTACATCCATAGCCACACGTTCAAAAGGATAAGTTGTAATAGGAAATTTCTGTATTGGAGCCTTGTTGTTACGAAAACCTCTGTTTTTTACACAAGTTGTGCACGACTTCACATAATTTTCAGTCTGAGCATGCATGTCTGGCCAATAATAGTTAACTGAAATTTTTGCCAGAGTTCTTTGAAAACCACAATGTGCAGCAACAGGAGAATCATGGCAAAGCCATAGAATTTCTGAGACTAAGTCTTGAGGAATAACTACTCTCTCATTATATTGCTGTCTCTGCTTTGGATTTTTGTGTATGCAATGTAACATATCATTTTTCATGAAAAATGAAAGTTTTTGTGGGTATGGTTTTACACCTTTTTCCAGAAGATTTTTGATTTTTATACATCTAGGATCTTTCAATTGACCAATAGCTATCCTAGTTACCAGAGAAGCTTCGACAGTAGTCTGTACTTGATCTTGAGAATTTTCAACGATTGCATTTATGTTTTCACTACTATCATTATTCTGTACCACTACTTTTCCAGAAATTTTCGTAGGGACAGATTCTACAATACTTTTAGGAACAGTTTGTTTCTGAGTGTTTTGAGATTTCTTTGAAGAAGACTCATCAATACATCTCGAAAAATAGTCAGCTACAACATTATGTTTCCCCGGTTTATGAATGATTTCATAATCAAAAGCCTGCAATGAAACGATCCAGCGAGCTATGCGCGAAGTAGGATCTCTTAATTTGAAAATGAACGATAAGGATGCTTGATCACAGTAAATTTTGAAATGTTTGCCTAAGAGATAGTGCTTAAATTGCTGGGTAGCCCAAACCACAGCCAAAGCTTCTTTCTCGACTACACTGTAATTCACTTCAGCACCTTGTAATTTTCGACTAGCAAAGGAAACTGGGTGAGATAACCCATTTTCATCCAATTGCGAAAGAACTGATCCCAAAGCGTAATTAGAGGCATCTGTATGCAAAGTAAAGGGCAAATTAAAATTTGGTAATTTTAAAATTGGTTCTTGAATAAGCTTGTTCTTAAGTATTTCAAAAGCTTCCTGAGCCTCCTGACTCCACACAAACTTTTTCTGCTTTGATTTTAAAAGATTAGTTAGTGGAAGAGTAATCTTTGCATAATCTGGTACAAACTTCCTATAAAAGCCTGTCAAACCCAAAAATTGTCTGATATTCTTGACACAGGTGGGTACTTTAAATTTTTGCACTAAATCAATGTTATGAGGGTCTGGCTGAACTTTTCCCTCAGACACTCTGAAACCTAAGTACTTTATTGTCTTTCTGAAAAAGAAGCATTTTGATGGCTTTAACCTAAGACCATGTTGAGATAATTTAATAAAAACTTCTTCTAATTTCATCATGTGTTCTTCAAAAGTTTTTGATGAGATGATAACATCATCTATGTATATTCCTGATAACCCTGCCAGTACAAGAGACATTAATCTCTGAAAAGACGCTGGTGCGTTTTTTAGACCAAAAGGGGTCCTACACCATTCGTAGTGACCGGTGGGCGTGGAAAAAGCTGTTTTGTGTGAATCCTGTGGATTCAAATGCAATTGGTAGAATCCTGAAGTTAAGTCCAAAGTTGAGAAAAATGTAGCACCTGCTAAATTATCAATCAATTCACTAATGTTAGGAATTGGAAAATTTTCTGTAATAGTAAGTTTGTTTAACTTGCGAAAATCACAACATAATCTATAAGAACCATCCGGTTTCCTTACAAACAGTACTGGCGTATTGTAAGGTGAAAAACTAGGTTTAATTATTTTAGCTTCTAATAATTCTGTGACTTGTCTATTGAGTTCCCCTTGTAAATGATGTGGAACTTTATATGGTTTCTGATAAACAGGAACGGATGTTTCCAAATTTATCTCATGTAATATGGTTTTACAACCAGACAACTCAGCAACATTCTTTGCAAAAACTTGTCTATATTTATTCAACAAAGTTGATAATTTATGTTTTTGATCTTTTTGGAGATGACTCAGGTCAAAATCTCCTCCCCAACTTTCAAAAGGCTCCAAAGGTTCACTGGAGTCCAACTCTCCCTCACTCACTACATTAACTTCAACCTCCTCAGACACCTGAATTTCCTGAACATGAGCCACTTTTCTACCCTTATTTAAATGATAAGGTTTTTCCTCTGGGTTAGCAACACGAACCCAAATAATTCCATCCTTAGGAGCTCTATATACAGCTCTAGCAATGAAGATGTGGTCATTTTTCTCTGATTCCAGAAGCAAGGTGGAATTTTCCGGAAACCCTTCTGAAAGTTTGATTTTAATAAATGATTCAGATAAAGGAGGAATTATACATTTTTGTGAATTTTTCACAATAATTGGCTCTTTAATTTTTGTATTTAGAGTTTCTTTTACTCTACATAAGTTATTAACAGTTTTAATGTTTAAGTTCTTATGCTGTGCCACTTCTTCAGTACCACCTCTAACATGATTTTGCTTTTCCCCCATATGCAAAGTAACATTCTGTGCATTTACTACCAAATCTCTAAAAGATTTGCTTCCATTTTCCAAATCGTTAATATGTACCTCTTCACTACCCAAATGTGGCACTACATTATTTTCCGAAAAATTTCTGCTCACATACTCTTCCCGAATGACCTGAGACTCATTCACTACCGGTGCTAGATCTGCTTTGCATTTGGCACATGCATTCGTATGGAACTCTTTCGGTTTACAGTCCTCTACCACACGAACATTTTTTCCACTACTCATCTGCGAGTCAGGCACAGCAATACGCTTTGCGACACTACTTAGGTTTGAGTCTGCAATTTCCGACTCATTTGCCGGTTCATGATTTGAAATCGAAAGTAAATTATTCGTACATTGATAACCAACAAAAGGAATGGAAGAGTTTGAAAACTTAAAACAGAAGTGATTATAATCTATAATAGCATTATGTTTATGTAAAAACTTGTTACCAAGGATTACATTATATGAAATAGGAGCTGGTGATTTTAACACAAAAAATTCGGTAGGGAATCTTTCTTTTCCCAAATTTAGCGAAATAGTGGCTAAACATTCAACTTTAGTATCTTGTGAACTAAAGCTACGCAAAATTGTTGGTTTGTATGTTAGCAACATATGTGCAATGGGTACAGTATTTAAAGCTTCCTCATACACTAAATTAATTGAACTACCCGTATCAATCAATATTGACACTTCACTGCTCACTAATTTTCCTTTTATAATAGAAGAAGATGACAAAGAATTTGTAATATTATGACAAATATTATTTTCCTCAAAATGTGATGTTTGCCTATCAAAAGTTTTTCTATTATTATAATTGTGCATGGGATATCTACTCTGATTCCCAGAAGAATGATTTTTGGAATTTTGCAAAGATTTATATGACTCCTTATTTTTATAATTTTGCGTTCCTTGCTTTCTATGCTTCCACTCATTTGCAGACATTTGCCCTCTGTGTCTTTCACCCTGGTGATACCTAGTTCCAGGACTGGTATAAATTTTCCTACATTTTATACCGTACACATCTCTTTTTTGAAAAACCTTTTTCCAACACTGTTCTTGAACGTGACCTAATTTACCACAT
Organism: Amaurobius ferox; assembly: GCA_951213105.1. Classification (NCBI taxonomy): domain Eukaryota; kingdom Metazoa; phylum Arthropoda; class Arachnida; order Araneae; family Amaurobiidae; genus Amaurobius; species Amaurobius ferox. The sequence continues at coordinate 136,583,227 of OX578146.1, read as the reverse complement.
TTGTCACACTTTGGACGCGGTGAACGCTTTTCGTTAACTTTATCTGAATTAAACTTAAATTTTTCTATTTTACCCCTAAGAAATTCAATGACCCTTTCCTGTTCTAACACTTTTCTTTTTAAATCTGACATACTTTCACTTTGATCTGGTGTGAGAACATATTTTTCTGGTGTGAGAACACCTTTTTTTGTAAGTACCGGATTAGTCAAGTACATAGCATTATTTTCATTTAAAATAGATTCCTCAAGAATTGCAAGTTTTCTAGCCGAATAAAAATCTCTAGGGTTTTGTGACAACACCAATCTTTTTAGTTCCGGATATAACCCATTAATAAATGAAGTTTTTAAAAGTGTTTGCCTGATTTTATTCTCACTTTCGGAATCTACATCTTCCGGAACAACCTTAAATGAAGCAGCTTCGATTCTCATCGAAAACTGTTTAACCGACTCATTTGGTCTCTGTGTAAAGTTCACGAGTGAAATTATGTTTTTAGTAACATTTTCGGTCACTTCAAAATGATCTTTCAAAATGTGAATAATTTCCTGCAAATTTTTACAATTTCTGTGCTTTGGATTCTCTTCAATCAATCTATTTGCTTCCCCCTCTAAATTCAATCTCAAACAAACTAATTTGTCACACTCACTCCAGTTTGCATGAGTGGCTACTAAATTTAACTTTTCCAAAAACTGTGACAACGAAAGCTCTGAATTTCCCGAGAATTTTGGAATATGATGTGCGAACTTAGGTGTGAAAATATGGAATGATTTTAACATGTTATCATTTACCGATGAAGCACTGTTTTGATTTGGCAAAGTGCCAGAAGAAGAATTCAGACATACCGGCGATTTATCTGATATATTTTCCTCATTAGATTTAGCTTTGTGGCTAACATTTTTAACTTTACTTTTAGAATTAACAGTATCCGACTCAGTAGCAATATCAAGCGACAAATTCAAGGAGGAATTTAATTTTTTACTTGAATTTTTACTCATCTTACCGACATTTAGTTTTTTGTTTCTAGTAATTGGAGCCATTTTGCATAACAATCAAATATACTCGTATAGTTTAACACAATATGCAATTGCAATGTTCTTAAACAGTATTTACAATAAAACCAGTTTTTATCAAATCAAATGACATAAATATGCAAACAAATCAATTTTTTTTTATCAAATGGCACATATCAAATTCCAAGAACACTCGTTTTTGAGAACACCGAAAGCAGAACATGGAACTCTGTTTACTTAAGAAAACACTCATTTTAGCACAACGGTAATTTTTAACCTTCAAAATTTCAATTCTTAAGAAAATTTTTAAAAATTTTAATTCTCTCAGCTCTTCCCCACTCACCGAGAAAAGTAACGGCACCAATTCTGTCGCGAACGTTTTGGTATACTCGACAGAGAAGACAAAGTTTTGAAATCAAACACATTTATTAAACATGAAATAACAAGGCAGTTGATCGAAAACAGTGGAGTACAAGCATTTCTCGCAATACTCAGAGTTACACTCGGTAGGGTGACCATTAAGAACACCCCTGGAGGAAGAGGAACCAAGAGAATACACATATTTTCTGATACATAAAATAAACACAATATTCCTCATATTATACTTGACATTTATATATCACATTTGTATACTTTGAACATATACGACATTTTCATATAACATCATCAATGACTTGATACTCACGAGGATTTGACAATTAACACTCTATTCGTTAGGTGGAAGACTAAATATATATAAAACTTTACCTCGTCTCTTTTAAATATAACATTTACAATTCTGTACCATGGGAAAGGATATCAGGATGGACTCTCGGCATAAACTCATCGAGATTCTTGCGCAGAACAAAATCCATAATGGTCGGGAAACTTGACTACACAACATCATGCTGGCGGAATTCGACATCTTGGTTGGTTACGGAGATTGGTTGATTCGTACCTTAGGACACAAGGAGGAGTCAGGCAAATACAAATCGCTATAAAATGAGCTTTCCCTCTTGCCCTATCAGCGATTCAAGCCGACCAGTGAAAGAACCATTTTCTCTTTTCACAAGACTCATTATTCCATTACTACCAGGCTGATTCATTTAAAAACACGAGTGACTCATCTCTGAACCGAGCCAAACGACTCTACGCACAACTTGTCGAACTATGTTACATATTTTAATCACATCCTTCCACTTTCAAAATCAATCCACCTTTTCTTAAAATTCGCGATCATACGCGAATCAAACACACACGTCTACATTTCTCCACGACTCCTTCCACACTGCTTCCAAAATCCTTTTTCAAACGCGCGCGTGCGCAAAACCTGCAAGTTCCCAACTAGCGACTGAGAAGCGAAAATACAAAACTATTACTATTTTTCTGGAACATAAACACTTTTGCGATTTTAGAGTTCACTTCCCTTAAAAGTCAATGTAATTGAAAACATGTAGAAAAGACATTTACATTTCGAAATTGACACTTTCAATCACACAGAAATAAAACAATACTTTAATATACAATTTTAACACAGAGGTGTGAAAGCCTTATCACAGTTGGAATAGTCCAAGTAGTAGTATTATTTATAATTCAAATTAATAGGTGTTATTATTATTTATAATTCAATTTCTATTGCAAGCAAAAAAATATGTTTTCAATTATTTCCTGTTTAATGATTTAAATTTGTATTCTGTTTAGACATTTAGCAGGTTTGACATCGATTTTACTTGTTTTTCCTAAACATATAATATTTCTATTATGTTATGCAATTATATAACATGTTATATAATGATATATGATTATATGACATGAGCTATATATTTTTCTTATATGCTATTTAAACAATTTTTATATGTTTTTGTTTACTTTTAACTAATTTAATATGAAAAATGAAATTATATTTTAAAATGAAATTATATCTTTTAAATGAAATTATATATTTTTATATGATTTAATTTTTACTACCTGTGTTTATTTTTGGCGTTTGAATGTTTAACTTTTAAAATATTTTGTTTAGGTGGGCGAACACCTAAGTTTTTATAAAAAATCCTTTTTGTGATTTTTTGCTATTTAGATTAGCTATGCAATTATCGTTTTAAATCCGCAAGCAATCTTTACATCTGTTCGTCACTGATAAAAACTGGAACCATTTTTCTGAAGCACATTAGCATAAATGCTGTTTTTCTCTTTCGATTTACTCAAAACTATGTTTTTCAGTGTTTACTTTTTTCGGAATATTAATTTAGATAAAGTATCATTTTCATCCACAATCATATTTATTAGCTATTCTGTTGTGCGATAAATCTCAATGCATTTTAACTGTAACGACTTTCATAACTTTTGGTAAAATGTTTGATAAAGGGGGTAGTATGGAAAATTTTTGATAAATTTTTATATTTCTTGACGTTAAATTAATACTTGTTTATGCTATAATTTTGTTATTGTAATATAAGTTTGGTACAAAGATATTTAAATTTATTAAAAATAAGAACTACTATCATTCTAGACAAATAACCAATTTTGCAAAAAAAGAAGACATTTTTTATTAAAGAATATTTTAATTGATCTTTTCTATCCATTTACATGTGTTTTTACACCACCTTATATAGAGGAAGAATCAATATTAAAGAAAAGAACGTGTATTTGTGTTTTCGCCTACCTTAACATTTTAAATAATTTACATGTTAGAACATATAAAGATAAATATTATATAACACATAAAGGGAATGTCATACCTGTTTATCTATCGATAATATTATTTTAATTTTTATTTCAATATGCTTTTTAATGTGAGTTATTGAATTTCAATCTTTTTTATATACTCTCCACATCTTTTCAGCTATGCTCTACATCAAATCCTTAAAATCGGGTTTCACTTTATGCATGTATTTTACTCGAAGCTAAAACAGACTATCTGCAGTAGATTGGACTTCATTGCCATATTCTTCTTCGCCACTTCCGCAATTTGCAAAGTCTTATCTCAGCAAATATTCGAATTAAAATATCCGTAATGAAGTTATAGCTCAGTGCCCCGAGTCAAAGGACTGAGTTCAAAATATTATGCGGCGTTCAAAATTTAATTATGTCCGTATATCTTGAGTCCGCACCTTTGTAACGCACCAGTCGTTAGCTTAACCCAATTAAGATCTTAAGAAAATGTTAACCAACTGTTGAACGAACTCTCTGACTTAATTAGGTCACTTAAGTATTTTTACGACGCACTTAATTTTGCTGCCAAGACTTTGATAATGCGATTGCAGAAATGAGGGCTTGGGGAGCATTTGAGCAAGAAAATTGGGGATCTTGATATGTAGCCAGAGGTTCTGTCCAACACTTTTTTTCAAATATCCAAATTAACATTTTCGTTGCCATTATAAGGACTGGGCTAAAATGTGTAATTTTTACTTTCCTTGCCATACAAAATGTATGGTATGATGTACAGAAATTATTGTAAAGCGGTGGAAAAAGTTTCAAATTCAAGTTTTTAATATATGTAAACGTTTGAAGTACAACAGGATATGAATTATGATTAATCTTTAGTCTGAGATCTGTGTTTACATGTGCTGTATATACATTTCAGCACAATACTATTCGTCTGACTTACACAAAGCAAGTCAAGCGCTATCCTGGAGCTGATTAAATTTTGGTACTAATGTAAAAATTTGAACTTTTTTTCTAAATGGTCAAAGAGCAAACATAAAAGACAAAGCGAGTCAATACGAAGCGAGAAAAGACAAATCGACAAGCACCGACCCGAAGATTTACAGTAATTACAGCCCGTGGTGGTGATCAGCCAAAACCAGAAAACAAAACTTAATGCCAAGCTAAAAATGATAAACAATTACATACAATATGTTTGTCTATACTAGATACAGATAGTATTTCACAAATATTTCACATCCATAAACAATTATGTGCAGAAATGTTTCAAAGGGAAACAACGATATGTATAAAAATATCTCCAAAAGGGGTTATTACATATACAAAATGCCGCAAATAATTTTCAAATATATATACATATATATATATATATATATATATATATATATACAAAATTACTTATGCAAACATACATACAAAGCTATATATACAACATATACAAACAAATCTCACATATTACCATGGCTTTCAATACTACATTTATACATACAATGATATTTGCAATGAGTAAAACAAATGTGAATTTAAAAGTAATTTGATTGCAGTATATATATCAAAATTTACAAGTACTACGAATAAATATGTAATAAATAGTGAACGAATGTGTGGAGGTTACCAGTAATAATTCACAGGATATGTTCGTTTTCCTCTAGAAAATAAATTATATATTTTATCCTCTGTTTAGCGCAGCTATTACCGAGAAGGTTTTTGGCAAATATGGGCATATGTTGTCTACTGAGTTTTTTAAGGAGATAGTTCTTTATAAGTTGGCAATGAAATATGAAACGCTTCGAAGATCCTACACCTTTGGTCCAAGTCCAGGAATTCAAAAGATACTTTACCCAGTAAACCAAAAAAACAAGTCTAAGAAATTAATATGACAAACGAGAGAAAGACCAACTTAAAGAGAGAAAGACATGCCGAGTCCAAGAGAGGTCAAGTTCAAAAGATTAAGAGAGAACAAGTCAGATGATCACTCAATGTATAGTTTGCCGCATCTTGCATCTACAGGAGTGATAACTTGCTGGTCATATTTATTTGAAGAAACTTGTCTATAAAACTTTTTTCTAGTTACTCTAGAAAATAATTCAGTGTTCTATATCGCAAAAGTTGCCATAATGTCGCCAAAAGTCGCCAATGAGTTCAGTCAGATATGTTGTTCACTAATAAATACATGCATGTAATGTGAATCTCGATGATTGGTGTTAAGAGTCAAAATATTTCATACTTCGAATATATCATACTTCGAATATTACAAAAACAAGTTCATATTGCAATTGGACACCGACAAGAAGCAATTCAGACGTTGCAATCGTAATGATTCATACACTGATTACTGTTGACTGGCATTCGCGTCTAAAGAGAGGGAACGTGTGACAACGATATATTGAAAGTATGTATGCAATAACTGACCTTTTCGAATTTTCATATGGATTACTTTTCTAAACAAGAAAAAAATTAGATGTAGGACAGAAGAGTCTTTGTCCAAGAAACCAAGAAAGCAATAGAAAAAATCTGATGCAGGCAGCACATGACTTTCCTTATATAATGCGATGGATTTACTACTTTTACAGTAAAAAAATAGATTATTGTTATAGTAGTTATTTGTATTCTTTCCAAGATATTGAATTTTCGTCAATGAGTCGTCATTTTCCATGTCGTCATCATCAATGAGTCGTCATTGATTTAGCGTCATTTTTATCCTATTGGCGAGTTTTTCGTTAATTTAACAACATTTAAAAAATTAGCCAAGTTGGCGACATTCCACCAAATTCATCGCCAAAATCTCGCCAAGCATTATGGACAAATAAATAAGTTATTCTTACAGCAGATAAATGACTATTGGCGCTCAAATAGAAAAGTATTACTCAAAGTATCTTTTTTAATGAATGGAATGAGCTAGATCCACGAGAGAGAGAATGATGTCGCCCAATTTATCGCATGGTATTACATATGAAAAGTGAACATGTTTCTCTATAGGAAATATTTTTTTTTATTTTATATGACTTTTTGATAATTTTTTAGAAAAATGTGCAATGTATCGAGAACGGTTCTTGTTAACGTTCTAAAATTTATGCCAATCGTTTTCTAATGAAAAATTACATAAAAAATGTCTATCTGTGTAACTTTATTAGTGGTTTTTATTTTTTGATGATTTTTTCAAAATTTCACTCGAATATTTAAATTGGTTCTGAACATTCGATTGCATATAAAAACAGTAGGCTTCCAGAGTTTATGGATTGCGATTTTTGTACCAAATTTTGTTCAAATCGGTCCATTCGTTCGTCAGTTATCGTCTCCACAGACTCACTAACACACAAACACACACACACACAGACATCACTTCAAAAATGTTTGATTCGTGATCAGGGAAGCTTGAAACGTGCTCTCCCATCAAAAACTCGAATTCTAATTTTCGACCCTGTCACAGTACTTTCCTTATACATTATGTATATAAGGAAAGAAATAACGTTAAAGAGAGCAAGACAGGTCGAGTGCAAGGGAGCTCAAGTTCGAAAGATTAAGACAGAACAAGTCAGATGATCGATCACTCAATGTATAGATTGCCGCATCTTGCATCTAAAGGAGTGATAACTAGGTGGTCATATTAATTTGAAGATACTTGTCTATAAAACTTTTTCTAGTTACTCTAGAAAATAATTCAATGGTCCATATAGATCCTTAACTGTTCCCATATTGCCCGTACACTCTGATAATAAAAGTTACATATACATCATTAACAAACATACATATTATCAATTTGTCTTCAACAATCCTTAATTTTAGATTTTAAATAACCTACGGTATATTGATTATAGCAAGATTTAAACTGAATAGTTCACATCATTTCCGACAATTGAGAGTATGACATACATTTGTATCATAAATAATATCAGGTTATCCTATTTAAATTATTGATTTATTAGAACTCAGAGTTTCGCCCAGGGGGAAGTCGGACTATCGGAGAAAACTCCTCATGTGGTGAGGAGTTTGGCAGAAAATTCCATTTAGAATGTAATTCTGTATGATTTGAATTGGAAATATGAATTTCTAACAAAAATTGAAAGTTTCTACAATTCAAATTTCAATAGTTTCTATGCATTTCTGATCAGTTGTGTAGTTGTCTTCCTCGGAAACGAACAAGTGCGACTAAACGGAGGGCTGAGAATTTTTTAAAATATCTGATGGAGAGGAGTATTAAATTTTTTTAGAACAGTTATTGTTAATGCATTATCGTCTAGAACCGTGAGTGTTTAATCAGAATACAAAAATGAATCTGCATTTCTGGATAATTAAAGTTTAATTCACAGGAGCAATGAGCGTAAAAAAGAGAAATATACGGCTAATAACAGTCTAGCTATCTTCGAACCTCTTAAAACAATTGTCAGGTTCAATAAAATATCATTTCAATGCTCGACTTATTTATAAAATAGAAGATAATATTCGCAAGACATTTACGTATTTACAATTTACTTTCATTTGCATCAAGCCAGCTTAACTGACTAAACTCTGACCAGCTTGTATACTCTCTTTGGAAATTTCTAGAAAAATTGATGCAACTTCAGAAATTCTTAACCAATTTACAAAATTCGAGCAGTTTCCAAACTTTGGCAAGGTGATAATATTACGTTAAATTTCAAAACTAAGGTCTCCAAATTTGTCGTCAACGTTAAACAACTTAGAACTTCAAATAATATCTATGCTTGCGAGAAGATTTTTATCTTCAGGGACAAACATATGCCATGAAGACATTTTAGCTCGTAGTAACAACATATATACATAATTCTAGTGAAACATCAAAAGTGTTGTTACCTAATATCTTTAATTTGTTTTATGGGTTTTTGAAAAATTTATTTTTGATCGTCAAAAGCCACCGATAAATGTTAATCCCGAAAAAAAGTCATAGTTTAAAATTGTCAGAAAATCATAATAAAAAAAACATGGATTTAGTAAAATGAACATGCTAATAAAATAATAACATCAAAGCAGAACTAAATTAATTTAAATACAATTTTTTTTTCCGTTAACTCGCAATTTTTGATATGTGGGTAATTCGGTTGGAGAAGTTCATCCCTCCCTCTCCAACCTCCCAAGAGAAAAAATTGTTAATAATGCAATTTCCTAAATTAAAGTGTTCATTTACCGAAAAATGTGTTTTAGATGGGTCTTTTATTAGTTAATTTCAAAAACTTGCTCCATCCTAAAGATAAAAAGCCGAAATGAATTTTGGATTTTTAACTTCGGTAAGAAACTGTGCTCAGGAGAAAAAAAAATTACAGACCTATAAGTCGATTTAGGACGAGCTAAATTATGACTTGGTACTATATTATTATTATAGTATTATATAGTATATAGTATTACAGGATGTATTATATTATTATTGTATATTACTGGCAAAATGGAAATCATTTTCAAATATTGGTAATGTATTTGGAGAATTTCAAAATATCAATTTAACAATATAGTTCTAAATTTATCCCTCGATCCAATTATTCCCATCTATCCTATAATTATTTACAATATTCATTACTCTTTTGTCGACTTTTATTTTGGCTACAATGCTTTAAAGTTTTATTTCAGCTGTAAAAAATCAGTAATTGTGAAATTTGAAAACTGATCTTCATTTAATGCCATGAAAACACGTGAGATCCAAATGATTTAATTGCCTAACAATAGACAAGTAGAATAAACTAAGAATAGACAATTAAAATATATAATTAGAACAAACTAAACATTTTGAGATTTTATTATTAAAAATAAAAGCAACTTTTTTTTAGTTTTATTTGCATATGCTTATTATAGGATGACCACTATTCAATAGTTATGCGGTGTGCAGCATGTAGCTATCGATTAAGTATGATTGGTATTTGTTGTCTTTTTCATAAGGTTTTCGTTTGCTCCTGGCATCCATACTCATTTAACAACACAGCTTTGTAAATGGCTCTTTTGTCTATCCTGCTTTGTTGCCGATCCATATTGGTATCATTTTACATTTTCTACTAGCGGCCCTCTACTTCATTTTAGTCGATCGGGCAGGGTCTTTATACAGGGTGTCCCCAAAAAATTGAAACCAGCTTTAATTCTTTACCTGTTGGAGATAAGTGGGCAATGTAAATGGCAAAAATGTTGAAAGTAAGATAGGAAATAAGACTAAGTTCATGAAATAGTTCTCCCATTAATTTTCAAAAAGTTACACTTTTTAACTTTTTATACGACCCCCTTAGACATATTGGATCTATAAGAGAATTTTTATTTTTAATGCAACAAGATCATTAAAAAAATCCGCATATCTGTATCTTTAAAATGGAGCGAGTTATATTTAATTGAAAATTGAACATTGTAAATGGGGACCTTATACCAAATTAGAAATGTAAATTGTAACGTATCACAAAAAGGATAAAATTGGATGATAATACATAGGAGACACTTTTGCGAATTCCGTGTAAGGGTCACGATGCAATCGCGGATTCTTAAGTACTTTTCGATAACTAAGTATTTTTTCAATAATTAAGTACTGTTAAGTGTTTTTTTTCATCTAAACAACTTCCATCATCAGTTTGTTTATGATCCCTATTTTCACTGATGAAACAGCCTTTCACATGGTACGGAAAAGTGGCATAAATCAGAGTTTTTGCTCTATCATAATTCAGTTGATTTTAACGATACATATATGCGGTACTTTTTAATGATCTTGTTGCAATAAAAATAGAAAAAATTGTGATTGACCCAATTTGTCTAAAGGAGTCGTATAAAATTTAAAAAGTGTAACTTTTTGAAAATAAATTGGAGGACTATCTCATTAACGTTGTCTTATTTCCTACCTTACTTTCAACATTTTTGCAATTTACATCGCCCATTTATCTCCAACAGGTAAAGAATTAAAGCGCGTTTCAATCTTTTTGGGACTCCATGCTGATAGACCTAAGGTGTACACTCATATATTTTCCTTACAAAGTTATTTGAGTCCTTAAGGACTTTCCTTGGAACCATTTATACTTTCCTATCCCAAAGTGTTGCGAAATCAACTTTATACTTTAACTCCTGTAAGTAATAAGCTCATGTAAGTAGTAGTTGCTCATTTAAGTAGTTGTCGCTCCTGAACAAGTAACTCTTGTATGCATAAAAATAGCTGAAAACTAAAATATTCCAATTCAAACTAATCCAAGCGTTACAAATATCGATCCAAGACATTTTTTATGTTAATTCTTATGTAAACACAGTATTTTTTTCATTCTACAAAATAGCTGATTACATAATTTCAGTGTATTTCAAAAGGCGGCATTTCTACTTATGATAAGCAACATCTTGAGTGAAGTAAGTAATGATATTCTAAATTATCAGTTCATGAAAAGAGTGCGTATCATTTATCAGGAAATTACAATATCGGAGAAAGACCCGCGTCCAATACCAGGATGAGAAAATTCCATTTGGAATATAATTCAGTAAGATTTGAATTTGAATTCGGAATGGCTAATAGGAAATCCATTCTGCTGACATTTGAAATTCTCTATGCATTTCTAATGAGATACGTAGTTCCCTTTGTACAGAACACGTGTTCACATTGGATTCGGAAAGAGGTGGGTCAAACTTGTGAAAGCAGATTACGAATGAGTTAGTTCTCTAAGCACTTATAGACCTGCAATAAGCACTTGAGATTCACAAAACTTCGAGATCACCATGGCATCTAACCTGATGTATTTTAAAATACATTTTAATAATTATATGCGCTGAACTGACTGATTAATTGTGTGATACGTCAGAATAATTGAGCATTTCCACTATAGTTATAATCGTATAAGAGGTACCGGTGCAAAGGAGTATTAATGAAATAATTTCGATTTTACTTAATTTTCAAAAGTTTCCATTCCTGCTGGTATCTCAGTTTTAGTCTTATCTTCTAGAATCTAGATCAATGGAAAAATCAATTATTTTAAACATATTTTAAAATCAAAGACCACCAAGAAATAGATTTAAAAGTCTACTTTTTACGACGTATAAAATACGTTACGACGCTTTCGTGCACTATTATGCCCTTCATAAGTGGCTAAGTGAAAACAAGGTGCGAATATGTGTTTAAATATAGGCCATAGTCACCAAGCAAAATTTACATATCAATCAAATTACGATTTTGCATTTTTTTTTAATACGAGGCATTAAAATATAATATTAAAAAAATCTGATGTGGGCAACACATGACTTTCCTTATATAATGCAATGAATTTACTACTTTTACAGTTAAAAAGAATGTTATTCTTATAGTTGATACTTATATTCTTTCCAAGATATTGAATTTTCTTCAATTAGTCTTCATTTTCATTGATTTAGCGTCATTTTTATCAAGTTGGCGAGATTTTTGTTAATTTGGCAACAGTTAAAAATGTCGCCACGTTGGCGACATTCCGCCAAATTCGTCACCAAAATCTCGCCAAGCGTTGTGGACGGAGAAATAAGTTATTCTTACCGCAGATAAATGATTATTGGCATTCAAATACAAAAGTATTACTCAAAGTATCTTTTTTTATGAATGGAATGAGCTAGATCCACGAGAATGATGTCACCCAATTTATCGCAAGGTATTACACATGAAAAGTGAACATGTTTCTCAATAGGAAATATTTTTTTTATTTTATATAAATTTTTGATATTTTTTTTAAATGTGCAATATCTCGAGAACGTTTCATTTTAGCGTTCTAAAATTTATGTCAATCGTTTTCTAATAAAAAATTACATAAGAAATGTCTAGTTTCGTAACTTTATTTGCGGTTTTGATTTTTTGACGATTTTTTCAAAATTCCACTCGAAACTTTAGAGTGGTCCTGAACATTCGATTGCGTATAAAAACAATAGGCTTCCAGTGTTTACGGATTGTGTTTTTGTACCAAATTTCGTTCGAATCGGTCCATTCGTTCGTCAGTTATCGTCTCCACAGACTCACTGACACACACACACACAGACAGACATCACTTCAAAAATGTTTGATTCGTGACCAGGGATGCTTGAAACGTGCTCTCCCGTCGAAAACTCTAATTCGAATTTTCGACCCCGTCGCAATACTTTCCTTATACATTATGAATATAAGGAAAGTAATACAAATCACAGTAAGAGGGAAATGTTCATACATTAAGTGATACATACATTAAATCGACAGTTTCCTAAATACATTTAAGAGTAGCTTAGGACTCAAATTGACCTGTATATCTTTAATTACTAGTATTTAAGCTATTTAAAGATAAGGAAACTAACACTACAAAATAAATTGTAAAATTTTTTTAATACATTTGATTTTATTTAATAATGTCTGACGTTACACATTATAAATAATAGTTTTCTTAAAAAAATAACTTGGCGGGGTTTTGTCTCGTTTTTGATACTATAAATATGCAAAGTTTCAGCCTTCGAAATCATACGAATAATTCTGTAAGGTGTGGAAAGAATAAAAAACTGTTTCTCCACCTCCTCAAAAATCTGTCTCTGTTAGTTTCTGTCCATTGCTTTATATTATAAGTGTACAAGGATTCGGCCTTCTAGGTTACCAGGGGCTTCAGAAGAGCCCGAAAATACAAAATTATGTTAAAAATATTATATATATACGCACACACTTGTGCTGTTTGTTTCACTTCAATTTGAGTCATCTCAATTAAAATTGATATTTCAGGATTTTTTTTTTACTTTTGACTTTGTAGAATTATTTTTTCTTTTGATTTCTGTAGAATTATTGTTTCTTTTGATTTCTGTAGAATTTATCCTTTCAATCAGTAGAATCCCCCCCCCCTTTAAAAATTCTACGAGCAGGAAGGAAAAAATATCGGGTAATTACGAGTGTACTTCCAGCTCTCATAACATTTGTATCATATACTGTTATTTTGTTCAATATATACCAAGATAGATTGTTCTCATCCATTGACACTTCTATTATTCATAAATATATTGTAAATATTTATTAGAAGTATTTTAATCTGTCTAAATCTATACTTGCACGTTGTCGGAGTCTGGTTGTTTATGTGATGTTAAATTTGATAACGAGACACCCAATTTGGTGAAAATAATATTTACTAGTAATTAATAATTATGTTAATCAGGACTACGATCGTAACAGTGAGTACAAAGTTATGCGTCAAACATATAACCTACCTATTATGCAGTCCGACATCAACCTGTAAATAAAGCTAATTCCTATATGATAAGAATTAATTATAGATTACATATTAAAGACACCTTTGATTTTTCTCAATTAATTATTTATTTGAGAAATTATATACCTTTCACTAACATTTTCAATTAATAATTTTAAAATTGTATTCATTTTCAATTTTATAATTTGTATTCATTTTCAATTTAATATGGAAGCGACTGTGATAAGGAAGTTATTTATAAACACGAAAGAGAAATCATGCATAAAGCACTGATTATGAAACGCTTTCCAAATGAATTCTTTTAAACATTTTTAAAATATGATACATTCAGAGGAGATATTTTTTTTCACAGAACTACAATAATTTATTTTTCTTGAAAACTTAAAACTTCATGGGAAAAAATGAACTTTATTCAAATGGCGTCATCAAAATATAAATCGTCTGACTCTTTATGTAAAAGCAATGAAATTTCATTCATACACTTTTATTCCAGACTTTAGAGTTAAATTATGTTGAGTAAAAAAAATTCAGCAATTCTTATACAGCTCATCTTACAATCATTTGTTTACATTCTGAATCCGTTAAAATTAGATTTCGTTGTAGAAATAATCAAAGTTTGATGATCATTTAAACTCAAATATTGTAATTGCGTTGGCGCAGAATATAGATGCACAGAAAATACGCAAAAATAAAGCGGTTTTAGGACGGATGTAACACTCAATATAAATTTAAAAGAACTTTAAAAATCACGATTTCTACTCTTGGTAAAAAAGATGGATGCCCTATTTTATTTTGAAGTGCGTCACGTGATTTCTTTATTATATGGGTGTGACTATTACATTGATTTTTATTTAAAAGGCTTCCGAATATATTTTGATTTTTTTTTATATATATTTTATGAGATAATTTGAATATTTCCTAAAATTTTCAAAGCAATTTGTGAATTTCAATTTCGCTAAAAATATTTGAAAAATTAGATCCCATAGGGTTCAATGTTATTCAGTTTTTCAACCCGGGTTCAATCCACAACTAATTGGGTGATATTATTCATTTACATTCCCATATGTCCCACAGACTATCTCAGCATACTAAAATTTAATTTTGGTAAAGTCAATTTTACGGCAATTATCGTGCGAACGGACAGACAGAATGACCAAAGTCATAAACACTTTTCAACTATGTTGTAAAGTGTTAAAAACTGATTTTTATGAAACTCTGAATTCCTCATGAGAAATAAGAGATTTACCTGTTGTAGATGTATGCCATCCTTATTGTAGGATTCGTGGATAGAATTAGCTTAATTAGGGTTATTTATCTACTTTCACCTAGATTTTAAAACTTTCTTATTCGCTCATAGTCAACCTTTTGCAATCACTTGGTTCACCAGCTCTTCATCGACACATTCATTATCCAATTGTCTTTGATTTTTTGTAATAAGATTTGTTAGCTCCTCCTTCATTTCTTACCTTTGGGCCCATTGGCATGTTTGCTTGTATGAGGAGATTGTTATTGGCTGCAGATACTCTGGAAGTAACAGCGAGAGGTCAACCAAACCAGGTGACCTTAAGAGGTGTTAAGGAATTATTTATTACCCTATATAAATTTATTTTCACTTAAGGTCAACCAATGGCGACCATATGGCTGCATTTATTCCCTGCTGCGTAGAAAGTTTACTGCCATTATCTGGTACTTGTTGTTTGCGATCATAAATGCCTTAAAGGCTACAGTTATTGAGAACGCACAAACAAAACGCACGTTCGTCATCACAGTTAAAATGATTGAGGGCAGTTAAAATGGCAGTCATGACAGTTAAAATGGGGGGGGGGGATTATTCTTACGATTATTCTTCCATTTCTTCCATTATTTCTTTAAATAATATCAAATATTTAGGGGTCGTCGTGTTATCAATTGTCTTTTACTAAAAGAGACATATTTAACAAAATCTTTGTATAACCTTTTGTTTTTATGATATATTAATTGATTGATTTTTAAAGTGAGTCTTGCGATACAGATGCTGTGCGAAGATTTCTATGTAGATAAACTGCATTCCTAATTTTCTTTTCATTTAATCTGTTAAGATGTTATACTTCAACCTCTACTTATAAATATAAAGTTTCTAAAAATGTAAAGCGATTTTTTTGTGATTAAATGTTAAAAAGATAAAAATAAATTGTAGTAATGCATTTAATAGAAATGTGTTAACAAATAGTTTGTTAAATTTAGGAGTAGTGCGTAGAAATATATAATTTAATAACATGCAAAGCTTCAAGATTATGCGTTAATTAGTTTTAACGCTAGAATGGGCGGAAGGTTATAAATAACAATAATGATTGCATGATTTGCTTATTCTTTCACCAATTTTATTGTTAAATGCGTTCCAATTGGAATATTTTGATATTTTTTTTTAAATATTAACATTTTATCCAACATATAACATAAAAAAAAATTATTATTATAGTCAAGTTTTTCTAGTATATATATCTAGTATATATTTCTAGTCATATTTTTCTAGTTAGCACTTGAAGTGCTAACACCCACCCCTTAATTGCATAGCTTAGAATATGGACTCTATATAGAACAAGTTATAAAATCTTCATTTGAGGACATTTTAGGCTATAAATTCTTTGAAGTACCTTAAACAATAATAAAAAAAAATATTTGAACAAAATCTCAAAATATTTGTTCGCAACATCAATGCAACGAACTCGGTGATGCATTTCCTCCCAAAATTTTTCGCCGCTGTCTCAAAGAAAATCGAAAACCATACTTCATTGTCGAAATATTTTAAATGAAAACATCAGAATTTCTAGAACCAATTGAAATATTAAATATATCTCACACGATCTCGAATCGCATAAATATTTATGCACACGTTTGCGTAGAGGGCATTAATATTAAAATATTTAAATATATTTTATTATAATACTCAGACCTCCCATCTTTCTGGAACCCCGGACAGACCATTTTGTTAATAAAAAAACCCTATGAAAATATTATGCAAATACGTGCATTTTATACATAATTTTGAAATGTTAAAATTATCCAATGAACATCATTGTTTGAAGCCATTGTTGTTAACATCAGGAGAATGAATATTTTGTAGGTTACGGGACTCATAGGCAGGCACTCCAATAACTTCGTAAGAAAATATCCATGGGTGCACATGTTAGGTCTATCCTAGTAAAATGACCACGCTCGATTGAATGAAAGTAAACACAAGTCCCTAACGGACAACTTAAACAGTTAGGATAACAAACTCGACAACAAAATGAGATAGATGAGAAAAGCCAATTAGAAAGTTGTAGAGCATTGTCTGAGTAAGAATTGACTCTAAAACTATTACTGAATGCTTTGATTTGACACGATAAGGTGATTGGCGAATTACCGTGAGGGGGGCCGCATATCCCCAATGGTGGGGGATAGGTTCGAAATCGGTACCTTTAGATTGCTGATCCCGCGTTATGCCATCAGGCCTTAAATAATTCTCCGAGGCCGAGGGAATTACCGGCGATGACTTTTGAAGTAGTGAATGACGCAATGCTGCCCCCACACATTCCCCTTCCCAGCGAGAAGCTCGGTTGAATTTCAGTAAGGAGAGGACCAGCCAGAAACCCTCCACCGCGTCCCTAGGCTGAAACTCAGTCGGTGAACTGAATAGCCAGGAGGCGTGTTGTACCTCATCGTGTGGTGGCGTGACGTCAGTCGTAGTCAACCAGGAGAGGAAGGGAGAAAGTGTGTGTATTCTGTAATGCTGTTATCTCATGAGGGAGGTGAGATCGTTGGAGAGAAAGAAGGCTGCGTGCTCGTATGTCCAGGGTCGCCATTCGGGGTGGCGCAGATCCCCGATGGTGGGGGGTAAGTTCGAACTCCGAACCTTTAGATTGCTGCTCCTGCGCTATATCACCAGGCCCAAAAGAATTATCCAGGGCCGAGAAATAACCGAGAATGTATTTCGTATCAGTGAGTGACGCAATGCCGTTCCTACAACCGGCCTATTCAGCCGCCCTATCTGGTTCCGGTTTAGTGTTGTTCTGAGCTAAAATCTACTCTACTTTTTTTCATTTCTACTCAAACTGAAATAGAATGTTGTAGAGGTAGAACAAAGAAAGAGCCACCTTACTACGAATATATCATGAAATGTTGGAATGTAAGATATTTCAAGTAATTCACGTGGTGACACATTTGGAGAGACGTTTTAGGAGGATCACGTGACTACCCTTGATTTGACAAAGTGGTTTAAATAAAATTGAGTGTAGTACTCTGCAGAGATTTTAATCTCCTAATAGTCATTTAAGAATTTTTTTTTAACATTATGTGAGATTTTGTAATCGTAAAGACCAAGTAATTAACAATGTGGCCTTATTTTACGATGTATCTCTATGAATAGCACAGGCGGACCCAGCAGAGGTCTTTTCAAGGACCTGAGGAGGCAGTATTGCGTCACTTACTGCTACGAAAGACATCGCCGGTCATTAACTCGGACTTGGATAATTAATTTAGGCCTGATGGCATAACGCGGAATTAGCAAAGGTTCCAAGTTCGAACCTATCTCCATCATCGGGGATATCGCCTCCTCCCTCCCCACATACCCTTGCTGGATTCCTGGGATTATATATTATTTCTATATAACTAAGTCGGGGTCTATTTTATATTTTTCAAACCATAAAATGTATTTTTCAATTGATACATCAATTATACTTCCTGTGAAACATACAGAAATAGGTTTTACGCACGTTACATATAAATTTAATAGTCAAGATACAATTGCCGTTATCTACTCAAATACTGCCCCCCCCCCCTCTGATTCATTACCGACACCTGCGTCTATCTCCCCACCATCACCGAAATTTTTTTCGATTTAATAATTTCCGTAACTGTTATCCAACTGATTTTCTATACATTTAAAGTCAAGTTAATGTTTTTACATTCCCTACCATGCATGCTAATGTACAAAGAGAGTATTTGAATTGTATCGAAAATCAAAATTCGAGTTCAGAACCCGAACAAACTATTTTTAGTGTGGCGTATGTGTGTGTGTGTGTGTCTGTGTTTCTGTTTATGCGTGTGTCTGTATATGTGTCTGTCTGTCTGTGCGATGTATGTATCCACTCCATCTGAAAAGACGAATTGATACAATTTCACAAAATTTAGCAGACAAGTCACTTGTGGGTTACTCTGGTGCTAATTAGATTTTGGTACGATTCGGAAGAATTGAATCTGCTTATTTTCATAAAATATCACACAAAATCGTATGCATTCATTTTATATTAAAATCTAATTGTCCCAATTTCACAAAATTTGGTAGAAAATTGGGTTACTGTGGTGTGGATTAGATTTTTGGTACGATTTGGAAAAAAAAATAATCTGCCTTTCCATGCGAAATGGCTTACAAAAATCATCAAAATCTAAAATAAAAGACTACAAATTCTCAATTGTATCCATTAATTGTATTTGTTTTATTTGTAATTTTTGACAACAAAAAGAACAAGATTAATAATATTACTCTGAGATGGACAGTACTCTAGATATTGAAGTTGTATTTTAATGTTGAAGAGCTGAAGATGCTTTTCGCTGTAGTTAAAATTACTTAAAAAGATTGTAAAAATCTTAAATAAATATCTAAAATTTCTGAAAAGTATTAATTATACACTTGTTCCTTCATGTGATTGACAATAACGTGAATAAGACTGACGTCATGACCGTAGAATGAGCTTCTCTCTAGATATTTCAGTTTTTGGACTTTTTTTAGGAGCTGAAGACGTTTTAAAATGAAGTAAATTGCCAAATGAAACGAAGATGCATTAAAAATGCATATTGGATATAATATCAGAAAAAATAGCCATGTTATTTTCTAAAATTAAACTCTATAATGTATCATGAAATAAAAAAATCTGATGTGGGCAACACACATGACTTTCCTTATATAATGTAATGAATTTACTACTTTTACAGTAAAAAAAATAGTTTTTTCTTATAGTAGATACTAATAGTCTTTCCAAGATATTAAATTTTCGACAATTAGTCTTCATTTTCATTGATTTAGCGTCATTTTTATCCGTCATTCCGCCCAATTCGTCGCCAAAATCCCGCCAAGCGTTATGAACGAAGAAATAGGTTATTCTTACAGCAGATAAATGACTATTGGCGTTCAAATACAAAAGTATTACTTAAAGTATTTTTTTTCATGAATGGAACGAGCTAGATCCACGAGAATGATGTCACCTAATTTATTGCATGGTATTACATATGTTCGAATAGGTGAACATATTTCTCAATAGGAAATATTTTTTTTAATTTTATATAACTTTTTGATAATTTTTTTGAAAAATGTCTATTATTTCGAGAATGGTTCATGTTAGCGTTCTGAAATTTATGTCAATCGTTTTCTAATGAAAAATTACATAAGAAATGTCTATTTGCGTAATTTTATTAACCGTTTTGATTTTTTGACAAATTTTTCAAAATTTCATTCGAAAATTTAGGGGTGTTCTGAATATTCGATTGCGTATAAAAACAATAGGCTTCCAGTGTTTACGGATTGTGATTTTTGTGCCAAATTTTATTCGAGTTCGAATCGGTCCATTCGTTCGTCAGTTATCGTCTCCACAGACTCACTGACACACACACCCACACACACAGACATCACTTCAAAAATGTTTGATTCGTGATCAGGGATACTTGAAACGTGCTCTCCCGTCGAAAATTCGAATTCGAATTTTCGACCCCATCACAATACTTTCCTTACACATTATGTATATAAAGAAAGTAAAAATAAATAAATGAATTTGGGACTGTAAGGAAAAGTCATTTGCTGCCCACATCAGATTTTTAAAATTCATAACATGGGTATTATTTATGTTTTTTTAATAAAACATGTATACAATCAGATATTTACTTTAAAATTTCTCATAAACAGATACAATATAATTTCAATAAGTAACTTGTAATTTTAATAAGTTCAATAAAATACGCAACGAATCGATTGACACAACTGTTTAAAAATAAAATTGCGTGATTGAAACTGCTGCCGAAAATTTGCAAAATAATATTCAACTCATTTCTGGTGCACCATTTGTGCACTTCAACGCAGGAACTCTAAAACAGTCAGTGTATTTGTAAAATAGCTTGCTTATGAAGAATTTTAATAATACATACTTTTCCTCATAGGGCAATATTTAGTGACCTGTGTCAGATCTACGGCCGATATGAATGATAAAAATCCACATCAAGAAATAGCCAGAAAGATCAATCATGCAGAAACTTTGCTTATGAAACATTTTCCAACTCAAACGCAATTTTATTTAAACATCTCTAAAATGCAATATATTCAGCGATGATATTTCTTAATTATCACAGAACTACATCACTTTATATTACTTGAAAACTTGAAACTTCATCGAAAAAAATTAAATTTATTCAAATGACGTCAGCGAAATATATATCGTCTGGTTTTCCTTGTAAAAGCAGGGAATATGTCATTCATACACTTTTATACCAGACTCCAGAGTTAAATAATTTTGAGTGAAAAAAAAATCTACAATTCTTATGCAACTCGTCTTACAATCACTTATTTATATTCTGCATCCTTTAAAATTAAGTTTCAGTGTATAAATAATCAAAGTTGGATGATCATTTAAACTAAAAAATATTGTAATTGCGTTGGTGCAGGCATTGAAATATAAATTGCCTGGTTTAAACATCTCTAAAATGCGATACATTCCTCGGTAATATTTTTAAAATCATAATACTACAATAATTAATTATATTTGAAAACTTCATCGAAAACAACTGACATTCATTCAAATGACGTCATAGAAAAAATAACACACCTGGATCTCTCTATAAAAGCAGCATTTCATTCATAACATTTTCCCAATCATTTCATTCATCACACTACTAAACTAATTTATTTTATTTAAAAATTAAGACCATGGAGCTACACGTAATTAAACTCTATGCTTAAAACTTCATCGAAAAAATCGTCCTTCTCTCTGTAAAAGCAATGAATATGTCATTCATATCAGCTATGCAGACTCCTATGAACTAAATGATTTTGTGTTAAAGAAATACAGCAATTCTAATGCAACTCATTCTACATATTTTGCTGTTTAAATTTTACATAGGTAAGAAATAGTCTCCGTCGTAGAAATAATCAAATTTGGATGAGCATTTAAACTCAAATATATTGTAATTGCGTTGTTTCAGTATGTAGATGCACATAATTTAAGCAAAAATAAAATAGTTTTAGGACGGATACAAAACTCAATATGAATTAAAAAGAACTTTAAAAATCACGATTTTGAGACAAGATGGATGCCATATATCACTCTGAAATGGATCACGTGATCTTTTCATATCATGGTCATGTGATCGCTTCATATAAGAGGTGTTATTATTATTTTAATTATTATTTAAAAAACTACTGAATATATTTCGCTGATTTTTTTTTATATATTTTATGGAACAATTTATGCAAAAATAAAGTGATTTTAGGACGGATACAACACTCAATATGAAATAAGAAGAACTTTAAAAACCACGATTTTGAGACAAGATGGATGCCATATATCCTTTTGAAGTGTATTACTTACACTTTTCGAAGCAATTTGTGAATTTAAATCCGCTTAAAAAATGCTTGAAAAATGAGGTCCCATAAGGCTCAATGTAATTCATTTTTTTAACCCGGGTTCAATCCAAAACTAATTGGGTGATATTATTCATTTATATTCCCACAGGTCCTACAGACCGTCTGAACAACATACTAAAATTTCATTTTGATCAAGTCATTTTTACGGCAGTTATCGTTCTAACGGAGAGACAGACAGACAGACAGAATGAACAAAATCATAAACACTTTTCAACTTTGTTGTAAAGTGTTAATAAGAATATTCGAACAAAGCTTTAAAATATTCTTCTAAAACGCCTATGAAACAAAGCCAGTGATACATTTTCCGCTTCGACATTTTCCGCCGCAGCCTCGAAGAAACCCGAAGTCATATTTCACTGTCTGAATATTTAAAATGAAAACATCCAAAGCGACACGCATATCTCTTCAAAAGCAATTGAAATGTTAAATATACCTCAGGAGCTCCGATCGTATAAATATTTATACGCACGACGGTATAAATATTAAAATATTTAAATACATTTATTGGAATATCTGGAATGCACATATTTCTAGTACCCCGGCCCTTTGGAGTTATTTTTGTTAATGTAAACTTGCAACGGTTATATTATGCAAAGGGGTACGTTTTATGCATTAAATGCGTTTATATTCATTAACAAATGTTAAAATTATCCAATGAAGATCATTGACCGAAATCGGTTTTTGATCTTTCATCATTTCATGAAATCATACAGTTTTTAACACTTTACAACAAAGCTGAAAAGTGTTTATGACTTTGTTCATTCTGTCTGTCTGTCTGTCTGTCCGTTAGCACGATAACTGCCATAAAAATGACTTAATCAAAATGAAATTTTAGTATGTTGTTCAGACGGTCTGTAGGACCTATGGGAATATAAATAAATAATATCACCCAATTAGTTTTGGATTGAACCCGGGTTGAAAAAATGAAATACATTGAGGCCTATGGGACCTAATTTTTCAAACATTTTTTGAGCGGATTTAAAATTCACAAATTGCTTCGAAAATTTTAGGTAATATTCAAATTGTTTCATAAAATATATAAAAAAAAATTAGCGAAATATATTCAGTAGTTTTTTAAATAAAAATTAAAATAATAATAACACTTCTTATATGAAGCGATCACGTGACCATGATATGAAAAGATCACGTGACCCACTTCAAAATTATATATGGCATCCATCTTGTCTCAAAATCGTGGTTTTTAAAGTTCTTCTTATTTCATATTGAGTGTTGTATCCGTCCTAAAATCACTTTATTTTTGCATAAATTCTGTGCATCTACATACTGAAACAACGCAATTATAATTAATATATTTGAGTTTAAATGCTCATACAAATTTGATTATTTCTACAACGAAGCCTATTTTTCATCTATATAAAATGTAAATAGCAAAATATGTAGAATGAGTTGTATTAGAATTGCTGGATTTCTTTAACACTAAATCATTTAGTTCATGGAGTCTGCATAGCTGATATGAATCAAATATTCATTGATTTTACAAACAGAAGGATTATTTTTTTCGATGAAGTTTTACACATAGAGTTTAATTACTTGCAGCTCCATGGTCTTAATTTTTAAATAAAATAAATTATTATAGTATTGTGATGAATGACATGAATGGGAAATTATTTATGAATGAAATGCTGCTTTTATAGAGAGAGCCAGGCGTGTTATTTTTTCTATGATGTCATTTGAATGAATTTCAGTTGTTTTCGATGAAGTTTTCAAATATAATAAATTATCGTGGTATTATGATAATTCTAAAATTGTTACCGAGGAATTTATCACATTTTAGAGATGTTTAAGCCAGGCAATTTATATGTCAATGCCATCATTTGAATGAAGTTTTTTTTTTTCGATGAAGGCTTAAGTTTTTAAATATAATAAATTAATGTTGTATTGTGATAAGTTTTAAAATATTACCGAGGAATGTATTGCATTTTAGACATGTTTAAATAAAATTGCATTGAAGTTGGAAAGTGTTTCATAATCAATGCTTTAAGCATGATTGATCTTTCTTGTTCTAATCTTCAGCACGTCATCCGATGTGGTGCATACAGTTATTTAACAGATGTCCTTCTATTAACTAGTCTACAGCCCATGCACCATTGATATCCTTGAACACACGTGGACCTCTCTTGATCAATAGTATAAGTTGTCTTTACACAATTCCCAATCGAAATAGTTATTTTATCACCCCGAACAAGAAGTTTATAACAACCTTTATTTCTTCCTCCAATCTCCTCAACAAAACGCACCTGCCCTGTGAACAATAAAAATCGCCATAATTTAAATCAAGAATATCAATTATCAAAGTCGCCAAAATGTCATCCTATTTGTCGCTGAGCTTGACAGGCACAACAATGGACATATAAATACAACCTATAAAGCTCATCTTATGAAATTTACTATATTTTCAATTAGGGTAATTAAATAAAAATGTTCTACAAAACGACAGGAATTATTAAAAATTAACATACTTTTACGAGATATTGAAATGCAGTCAATTTTACGAATTGTTTCAGAAGTTATCAACTTGGCTATATTTGATCAAATTTGTAGTCAAAGTCACCAATATGTACGCCAAGTTTAAGACAGACACATAGTATAAATAAACATATGTGTTTTTCTGTACTAATATTTACAAACTCTAGTAGTTGGCTTGAATGCTGCCATATATCAATTTTGCTGCCATACATCCATTTTGCTGCCATTGAGGTGGTTTTGATATCATACATTTTGAGATTGTTTGTTGGAAAGCTTTTAGTGACAGTGGATTAAATTGTAATTTTATATTACGGTAAATCATATATGGTTTTTATACCTCATAAATGAAATGCATATACTTTAAAACAGGTCTATTAATTCCTTACGTAGTTGAAGTAGGGAAGCTGGTACGCCATATGGTTGCTACCTAGCACCAGATTAATGTTCTTTCACAGGTTCTATACAATGGGAAGTTTTCATATGATGTCATATGACGTTATATGAAGTATGTCCTGAATAGAAATACCCCTACAAACATCAAATATGTGGTCATGCTTTCATAGACTAAAAGGCCTTCCAATATTTCGGATGAATGTGAAGTATATCGAAATCATCTTTTCTGCTTTTAGTTAAAATGCATTCTATTACTCTATGGTCACAGATATTTCTGTATCAGAGATATTTCTGTGAAAACGTTTAATTTGCAAGTAAAAGGATACTACCCTAGATTATGTCACAAAGGATGGTATACCTGCATGACAGAGATGGAAGTTGCGTTCGATATAACATTGATGCTATCGAGTTGATGAATCGGAAAATATTTAAGCTAATACATTTTATACCGTATACTTAACCCGGATGAATAAACAGGAAAACTTTCTATCGTAACGCATGAAACTAATTCGAAATCATTGATGGACAGGACTGGGGAAATGTGTATTATAATTTCGCTATTCAATATCGAAGCAGATGGTTATATCGTATTCGAAAGTTCGTTCCAAATTCTATTTTACTATCCAAATAAACAAGGATTTCTCCAATTCGAAGTAATTTTCCTGCAGTAAAATCTAT
Source organism: Amaurobius ferox (assembly GCA_951213105.1). Taxonomy (NCBI): domain Eukaryota; kingdom Metazoa; phylum Arthropoda; class Arachnida; order Araneae; family Amaurobiidae; genus Amaurobius; species Amaurobius ferox. The sequence goes on along the minus strand of OX578146.1, from coordinate 136,557,239 downwards.
GTTTTAATATCTAGAATTGCAAGCGAATGAAATGTGCCAACTGGATATATAGATAAATTGTTTGAAAATAAATGTTCAAATCTATGATTTAACAGCGAAACTTCAAATAGGAATTGCGCTCTTGCTGCCTATTTCTAGTCACAGCATTTCCTTTAATAATGTAAAAAAAAGAGAATTAGCTGATGTGCATAGAAGGACAGACACACGGAAGAAATCAATGGATAACTGACTTCTGGACGGTTTGAAAGTCTTCTGATCGATATCATGTCTCGTGGACATGCCATCACAGACAACTACATACGTCTCTTTATGGTTGTGTGGTCCGACAGGCCATCTATTTTCTTCTAAAAATTTTAAAATATTCATTAAAACACACTTTAAATGCATACATCATATCACAAAAGGAATAACTTGAACCTCAAAATGCATAAAATGAAAATAGCAAACACGCCCAATGGGGAAAAAGCACATAGTTTGGAAAGGACTGTAAACCCTTGTGCGTACCATGATGTGTTAGTGGTCGTTGTCACCGGTTATAAAAATTAAATCGAAAGATCAAAAGGTCAGAACTTTCTAGACCACCAAATCAGAAAATGGATTACAATATTCCAGTCGATTCTGTCTTTTCTACCAAACATAAAGTATAAAGTGGATAAACTTTACGAAACCGTCGACTGGATTCTTGAGGGGCATTTATGCTCTTAGAGCTGCACAGGAAGATAATTAAGGCAGATACACTTAACAAGTTTCAAAGATCAACTTTATTTAAAGGAGCTAAATATTGCTCTCGCAATTCCACTCACCAATGCACGCTTTAACGTCCTACGTATCGACTTAAACGTACAATAATAGGGAATCGTCATCTCGGAATCCTAGAAACATAAATACATAAGCTAAGTGACAAGTAAAAATATAATACACGCTATTCGCCAAACAACGAGACAGCGTTACCAGATGTTGTTGATGTTGAAACCCAGACCGTCCGACCTACCAGAAAGGTGTAAGGTAACTGTTTGGACGGTCGGGAAGAGCCACCCAATTTAGACCGGAACCCAGTGGGGGAGGCATCCACAGGGACCGTACCCTCCTTCCCCTACCACCAACCTCTCGGAAGGACTTTCGGACCCACATGTTTAACGTGATCGTACTCCGCATGAACACGGCGGTAGTTTTGGCAGTGGCTGGAATCGAACCCGGGCCTACCGAGTGCAACTCCAGCGCGCTAACCAATGGGCTACCGCGCCCAGCGTTACCAGATGTGAAGAACTCTCCCGTTTGTGCTTCGCCCCCTTATTAGCTCATACTCACAAAGTTCTTTAACTCGCTTCACAAGGAATTTCACCAAGATGATCCACCAGGCCGCCTGTTCGCTACGCTCAACCTCATGACTCGCTTCGTGAGTCGGGAAACTTCGTCTTAGTTCCTAGCGATCGCCAAGCTATTTCATGCCTCTTGCCTGCTGCCTGCTCTTACGAACGATAGCTAACTGTATTATGAAGAAACGGCAAAATTTTATAACTATACGTTCGTTGTTTGTTCGTAATACAGTGACAAAATACTGTGTGACATTTTCAGTATCGATAGATTTACCAATAATAAGACATAAGCTCGTTGCTCAATATAATAATTAAATCGTAATTTTCATGACAACTATAGTTACGAACAGCTCTGTTTATTTGTAAGAATAATTTTATTTCCGATGCCTGGGGCATATGAGCAAACTGCAAATATACTAACATGAAAAACAAGAACAAGAACAAAAGTAGGCAAAAGAACAAATAATGCGAAAACGGCAAGAGTTCAAAAGATAACTGAAAGTTATCGTCCCGAATATTCCTCTCACTTCCCAATATCTGGAAGCTTCAATACCATCACTGAGGATTCCACGGCCACGCAAGTGGTGTTTGTCCATAGGTTCATTAGCATCACACCTCAGTAAAAATGCCAGTACAGCACAAATGTGCAGCAAGTCAGTCATGCCCAGTTAGCAGGCAAAGACGAGCCACTGCCTCCCGTCTGGGTTTGACATCCACGAAACATGCTCTCCCATACTTGTTATGCATTTTACTTTTCAATTCATGTTTGTACGTCGAATTCATAAATTGTCTAAATAATTTTGTCTTGGGAAAATAAGTTTCTAGTTTTTGCACAATGTATCAGCACAGCACCCTTTTTGACAAGAAAATCTGTCTTCTCATTGCTATACAAGTCGCAATGACCAGGGATCCACTACAAAACAACATGTTTATGCTGAGACTTTAAGGACTTTAGCAGCTCTTGACATTAGAAAACCTCATTAAATAACGGCGCCTCCGTAGAACCGATGGACTGAATGACAGTCCGTGAATCCTACAGCAGCAAAACATTTTCAAATCTACAAAGAAGGCTAGTATAACTGCAATGTGAATCGCCTCCACCTCACCGTCAAAGACTGAAAGAATAAACAGTAAGGCATATGTAAAAATAAACAATAAGGCATATGTAGAAATAAAAAATAAGGCATATGTAGAAATAAACAATAAGGTCTATGATTGTCAACATACCATATTATCCCAAGTACACTAACTAACTTTTTAGTCATGTTTAGAATTAAATATTTATACTTTTAAAGTTTTTAATGCTTCAATAACTCAGTTATAGGGCCTTTTGTAACATTTCTTCTAAAAACGATCCAGAAATAAGCTGGCTCGACCCATTAAATCTTCACCAGCAGAGAAGAAAACATACACTTTAGAAGTGCATAAAAAATTGAATAACTCGAAATTTTAAAAAATAGCCCAGTCTTACAAAAATTTGACTATGTAGGTACATACCTACAAAAAATTCGAAGTATTGCTATTGCCTGTTTGTCCCGGAAGCGAACTCGCAGCTCAAATACTTTTAACTTTGACATTAAGAATTCCCGACATTGAATTTTAAATCGAAAAACAGTTTATATCAGTGTGTTTTGTTATTAGATTTGTTTCAAAGAAATTATGGATAGATATGCCATAGATATGTGACAGAGAAACTCAAAGGGCGACAAATGTGCCAAACTTAGCGACGGCGTCGACTATTTTTTTGTAATATAGAGGGAGTCAAGGTTTGCTGGCTTCATTTCTGTTATTTTCTATTATTCAGAATTCAGCTTAAGAGAAAGACAACTGTGTTTATCAAACAATCATACCAGATCAATTTCCCATAATTCATCTGCGTGATACTTTTTATTCTGAGTGAATTTCTTACTTTTTATTCTGAGACACGCTCAATTAATTTTATTTAATTCGAAATACATAATTTCAATCAAATAGAACAAATGGAAAAAAGTGAATTTGGTGTAGTTTGGTTGTGTTCATTTATAAGTGAAAAGAGAAATTGTGGATCTTCAAAGAGTTCTTTTTACAAATGGTATAGGTTACACAACACATTAAATTATTTAAGCACGGGCTACTGAAGTTAGAGCAACAGTTTAAAATGGACACTACCTTCGTCACAATAATTCCGTTACTAATTTGTTAAGATAATGTGCACGATTTTCTGATAAGCTAAAGAACTATTGCCTTGCAGCGTAATCTGAATAACGGAAACATTGGCAGCAAGTTTCCGATGCTAATATTGTTACGAAATGAAAAGGTACGAAGTTTTCACCTCCCATTGTTGTCATCTACTAGTTCTAGAGGGATCTAATAATTTTCGCAAAACAGCATGTACACGCTTATATACATCACAGATTTATCCTATACAACAAAACTTTAATGCACATAAAAGTGACTGACTGTTTTACTTTTTTGTCTGGGAGACAAAATGTTATTTTGATTACTGCGCATCATCCCGAAATAAAATGAGAAGAAATCTGATATTATAATCCAGTTTGATGGCAACAAAATGGTAGCTTTAAAATGTGTCTAACGTGAAGCTCTAATATTTTATTATGTAAATTAACTATTTTATATATTTGTTGCTAAAGTTACTTATGTATTTATACTGATTTATATTTTAATTTCAGGTAAGTTCCGTTTGTGTTCGATATCTTGAATTATCAAACATTTCTTATGAAACAAGGATTCTATAAGGAAAAAATGAGGTAGAATCATATTTTGTTGATATTTCAAATTTGGTTTTCTAAAATATATTTTCCACTATTTCATCAAACATACTGTTACATGTATTACTTATGCATTAGAATACTTTATGTTAAATATTTATTAGTTAAAAGGGGTAATATTACGTCGATCTCATGAAAAATGGTAGAAAATATCCTTTTCGTCATTTACCTTTCCGGCGATTTCAACAAACAACTAGTTTTACTTCACTGTGCAGATGTATATCCAACTGCTATGCATATATATTATAAACGCTACATACTTTTATTCATACATGTTAGAAATACATATATACAGGCATAAAGAAGTGTTCCAATAATGGAAGTACCACACAAAAAAAGACGTAGACATAAATATTCTTCAATAGAGCCACAAGATGAAAAGAAAACATGCCGATAAGAAAGAACAGTTCGGAGGGTGCTTGTGAAAAATCGTTCCAAAGGAAGAATATGTCACGCAAATCAATGATTTATGGAAACAGTGTATTGCTGTTCACTCAACTCGTACATAGTTAAGTGAACAAGCAACACAGGTTGGAGACAAATATTAGTTTTTCCCTTCCGTAAGTAAAATAGACTTTAGTTCTTGCACTCTTCATTTTCCGAATTTTACTCCTGTATATATATATATGTATATATATATATATATATTAGAAAGTTATAATTATGATAAACAATTCCAAGTTATTATGAAATATTAAAATCACCAAATCAAGCCATGGTTACAATGCCGATAAAAGAATTTGATTAACACAAACATTTGCTTGTTTCAGATTTGGCAATAGTAAGTTATTATAAATGCCAAAACTGAGACTACAAGCAACAAAAGAGGAAAAAATGAAATATTATTAGGAATATATATAAATAAATATATGTATAATATTAAAATCGTAAATCCAATGGTAGAATGGAAGAAGTAACTCATAATATACAATTTAAAAGAAACATTATGCCTACAGTATACAATGAAATAAAATGAAATTCATCAATAAAGAGAAAATCATAATGCATATTACAGTTCAGAAAGCTAAAGATAATCAACAAATGTCAATAGAGAGGAATCAAAAAAAGGAATACCAAAATAATCAAGCATTAAAGTTTGCACATGGAAGAGCTCTAGGCTTAAGAATTGTTCATTTCGAAAAAATTCTTTATCAAGTCCTAACATTTTAAACGAAATTAACATATAAATGCTTGTTTCTGAAACACGAGATAGATTTTATCTATAAACTAATATATATATATATATATATATATATATAACCTGAAAAGTCCGTATTAAGGAAAATTCCTTGAGAACGAAAATAAGAACCCTAATTTTTTAATGCAGCTGTGTAGGAGACCCCTATGATACGACAAGACAACTTTAGGGACATACCCCCCCCCCCCTTCTTATGGGGGGAGGCGGAGAGCTATTTCGCTCCTTTTTAGAGATGGAGAATAAAAGTCAATTACAAAGTAAGAAAGCATTGCAAATAAGTTTAAAAATGTGTTTGCTCGGCAGAAAAAGCTTCAAATAATTATCCAAAAAATATTTTTTTTAAACGCATGCGTTGTTTGCAAATGTTTTTTAAACGCAAGCATAACTCACTTAGTTCTCGAGAAATTTTGCTGTGATACGGACTTTGCTAGGCACCCTGTATAATATATCTACAGCTGGCAAAAGCAAGGATTTTGAAATATCGAGGAAAGAAAATTTGGATGCTTATCAGGAGAACTATTTTAATTTTATTTTTTTATTTTCAGAATACACATTTAACTTTTATGAAGTTTGTTATACATTTATGAGCTAAAGAAATAATAACTTTTCTTAATTTATATATTATACCCCACAAAATATATTTATATATTTTACTCCGTACAAAATTTAATAAGTGTTTAAAGTTTTTCTTTTTCTTAACATCTCAGAAGCCTGACTGACTTATGTGCTTTTCCTGCAACAAAGATCATAAATTCCTTAAATAAAATATGTTCTATAAAATATTGGTATTTTTGACTTATGTGCTTTTTCCTGCCACCTCTAGATATATAGAGTTCGGAGGAAATCCCTTGTACAGGGCAAGAACTGCGAAAGAAAAGACTCGAGTGATAAAAATTCTTAGTAAATAAGGTAAAAATCTAAGGAACTTAACTCGCTGGTAACACTAGATCGAAGCTAAAATCCAGTTACAGAGTTATAGATCAGCGTCGAGATTAGGGAATGATAAAGGACATATACGTACGAATTACGTACATACACGGGCGGAATGCCAATATGTGGTTTCTGTTACTAGATGATTAGCAATGCAAAATGCTGTCCCATGGGAGAAAATAGTTCACATGCTTATGTAAATGCTGACAGTCAAGTAGTAACCGATCAGTGAGATAAATACCGAATTGGACATTAGTCGACGCCTACGTTGCAAACTCAGATGGTGGGCAACTGCAAGAACGCTGAGTACTCTGAAATGGTAGTGCTTTAACGAACTGGTCACCATCGGTACTGGTCATCACCCAACTGCAGCGACTATTAACAGTTATAATAGCCGCCTACGAGAGAAAGGAAGCATACAGGCATGTCCACGATCTGACATATCTACGGGCTTGGGTGTTACAGTGCCTGTACATCGCAATTGAATGAGTCCAGTCAGATATGTTGTTCACTAATGAATACAGGTATGTAATGGGATTCTCGATAAATGATGTTAAGAGTTAAAATTTAACACTTCGAATATTACAAAAAACAGGATCGTATTGCAACTGGGCAATGACAAGAAGCAATTCAGACGTTGCAATCGTGATGGTTCCTCCATCGGTTGCTGTTGACAGTCATTCGCGTCTAAAGAGACGGGATGTGTGAAAACGACGGATGTATAGAAGTATGTAACTACTGATCATTTCGAGCCTTATGAATTATTTTTCTAAATTAAAGCGAAATAGATATGTAGGTAGATTCAAACTTAACAAATTTACAGGTTCGAAATCAAGTTTTCTTATTTTTTAAATGCAATAATTTTAGTTTTACGGCGCAAAATAACATAAATTGGACAATTATTCAAAATTGTATCAAATTTAAAGTTAAAAAAAATTATTTTGCATTTGGAGGTTCAGCGCATTTTAAAAAGACTCGAATTCTCAAAAAAATCTAGTATATCTCTATAATGCTTGTTCCTTTTGAAGAGTGCGATTTTATATTATTTACTTGTCAAAATTGCGTATAACGCATAGAAATAAGCTATTTATCAATACATTTTAGCATTATGTATTATTTTAATTTCAGTGTTTGTCAATGTTTCCGGGTCGTGTGGAAATTGGGTCAGTTTTTTTAATACATATAATAAGCACCAAAGAAAATGATAATTCGACTCAATTACCAAATATCATGGAATGTAGTCAAAGGTTTTTGAGCTAAGTGGATACTGAGGCACATTGTTACGACGTATTCTTTGGAATGATGGCTGTATCCCCAAGATACAAGAGTGAATACGAATTTCTGGATAACTTATGCTTTTATTGAAAGCGCCCACAAGCGTAAATAGGAACATTATATTGACAGTGACTCTCTAGATATCTTAGAAGGTTGAAAAACAACTGTTACATAAAATAGTTATTCATTATATTTTCAAAACACTGACACATTTACAATTCACTTTAACGTCAACTCAAGTAGCTGAATAATGACATTCTGTTTATTTGTTAGTTCGAACCAAGTTTATTTGTTAGTTTGAACCAGACTGTCTGACCTACAAGAAGGTGTAAATAGGGTCGAGATGGTGACACTCAATTTAGACCGGAACCCAGTGGGGCGACAACCATAAAAACCATACTTTCCTTCCCCTACCACCAACCTCTGGTAAGGACTTACAGACCCACATATTTAACGCGCCTGTACTCCACGTGAACGCAAGGACAATTTGGGCAGAGAGCCAGGGGTCGAACGGAAGTCGCCTGAGTGTAATCCCTGCGCGGTAGCCACTGGACTGTCCCACTGCTAAATATTACAATTTATCAATATTTCTCCAAACGTATCCGCAAGGTCACTAAATAGGTCATCAAGGTCAATCAACCCAAACCTTCAAATAAGAAGTTGCCTGTAAATGTCGTTTTTCCTCGAGGATAGGTTATATGCTGTGAAGGCAATTTGAGTATCCATAAAAGGATACGAATAGTCGAGCATTATGATCAAAATAGTTTATTATTATAATAGTTTATAATAATAAACTATATAATTAGTTTATAAGAGTTTATTTAAATTCGTCCCTGAAAGTCTTCAAAATAGCTCGAAACGCGTAAGCCGAACGAAAATTTGAATTCAAGTATTCGAATTTAATTTTTTTTTCAAATTTCATTCTAATACTTTCTCTATACAATACTATGTATGGCATGGAAAATAATATTAACACGAAATGATACAGCTTCTTTATCGAAAACCATTTTTATACCGCTATTTCTGAACGTGATTGAAAAAATCCGTTAGAATATTTTTTTTGACGGAAATTCATCCTTATTATCAAAATGAAACGTACGATAAAACTTGTAATTAAAATTGTTACACGGATGTAAAAAATAAAATCCCGATATTCAGTTCCAATGATACCTTTTATTTAATTAGTTTTTGAAAACTCAGCTATACGTAAAATCAAATTAGAAAAACAGATTAAAGAAAAATCAAAATACTTTTAACAGTTGTTGAGAAAACAAGGTAAACGAGATAGCTGTACTACCGAGCTTAGCCAAACTGTAATGCGTTTTTAAATGTAATTAAGATTTGAATAATGAAGAAAGCAATTTAAAATAGTGTAGCTGCATAAATGCTCCCAGTTAAAATTAAACTGAATTTATTCAGGATTTATCATAGCTAAGAGAGTTGCATTTCTTTACCGGTAGTTTCTATTTTTAATGAATTAAATTAAATTATGCGTGTCTAATTGAAGTATGTATTATTTTGCATTTTACTTTCGTTCAAAAGAACATGATTTTTAGATATCCAAATCAAGGGTGTTCACATTTTCTATTAAATACGTTGGTTAATTAGGCTTACACAATTTAATTAAAAATGTCTTTTAAAATTAATTTTGTTCGGCGATTTGAAAATGCGTCTGACATCTTTTTATATTATGTGTCTGTGAAAGTGTCTTTTGTAGGTGCAAAATATATTTTCAGAATAATATTGAGACGATGTAAATTTATTAAATTCAATGTTTTCCTTATGAGTTGCGGTACTAGATCATATGATTTTTTTTCAGATTATATATGCCATTTAAATTGTTCATGCTTTGGATTAAAATTTACAAATGCATTATCTTTATACATAATCAGTGCCTAATAACAATGTGGCAGGTTTTTAGAATACAATACAAAGGTTTTGCTGTATTTAAATTTATCTAGCTTTCTGTTCATTCTCATTTGCTCGTTTAGTTATTATCGATACTGACGTTAGTGATATTACAAAGAAAACAATAATCTCTTTTAAATTAAAGCCATTATTTTATTTAAAAAATACTTTACATGTTTTGAATAAATGTGATCATTAATAATTACACAATCTTATACACCTGTGTAATATTTTAATGAGTAATTATTTACCAGCCACGAAAATTATGTTAATAAAGAAACTGAACAATATAAAAATCAAAAAATTATAATTTAAATATAACTTGTTAAAGTAATTTAAAAATAGAATATCTAATGATTACTATAATAAATATGTATTCTAACAAATGACAGAATCTTATGGATTTAAATATAACAAAAGAACATTAAGTAGTAATAACCAAGAGAATAATGCATATTTTATTGAGTGATGACATTATTTTACTTTACGTAGTTATATTAAAAGTGGCATAGTTAATTTCAAACTATTCTCATTTATTGGCATAGTGATACGTTTAATTTTGTATTATGATATTTGAGATAGTATTTGCTATATTAATTTTAACAGTAAACCCTTTATATCTCTTTGAAGGCAAGTGTTGAGGATGTTTTTTAAATTGCATACATTTGAAATTGTATTTTGTAGCATAAGTTTTCTAATCGCAAACAGCTATTGTTATTTTGTTAAGCAATAAAGCATTTGTCCTGTTGAAATGTACCTGTGAATTTAAAACTTCATAACTTACACAGCAGGAAATAAATACAATTACATGTGCAAGTGTCTGAGACATGTTTACGCGCGAAACAGAAACAAGAAAGATCAATCATGCATAACACATTGATTATGAAACACTTTTCAACTGAAATACAATCCGCTGAATGTATCGCATCTTTAAAATGTGATACATTCAGCGGTGATATTTTTTAATTATCACAGTACTACAATAATTTATTTTACTTGACTTAAAACTTCATCGAAATAAAAAATGAACGTTGTTCAAATGACGTCATAGAAATGTAAATTGTATGGCTTTCTATGTAAAAATAGAGAATAAGTCATTCATACACTTTTAGTCCAGGTTCCAGAGTTCTATAATTTTGCGTGAAACATATTCAGCAATTCTTATACAAGACATCTCTTACAATCAGTCGTTTACATTCTGCATCCATTAAAATTAGGCTGCGTTGCAGAAATAATCAAATAAAGCTTGATGATCATTTAGACTCAAAAATATTGTAATTGCGTTGGCGCAGAATATACATGAACAGAAAATATGCAAACGTAAAGTGGTTTTAGGACGGATGCAACACTCAATATGAATTTAAAAGCACTCTAAAAATCACGATTTTGATTCTGGGGGGAAAAAAGATGGGTGCCTTATTTTATTTTAATGTGGGTTACATGATGTCATCATATTATATGGGTGTCATTATTATTTTAATTTTTATTTATAAAACTACCGAACCTACTTTGCTGAAATTCTTTTTATGTATTTTATGGGATAATTTGAATATTTTCTAAATTTTTCGAAACAATTTGTGAATTTTAACTTCGCTTAAAAAGTGTTTGAAAAATTACCACAGGGTTTAATGTATTTCATTTTTTCAACCCGGGTTCAATCCAAAACTAATTGGTGATACATTTGCATTAATAACTAATGTTAACATTTAATAACTAACGTTAGGAATTTACCAATGTGACCAATGAATAAACCATTGACGCAAGTAGACCATTATGCACTTGCTTTGCAGCAGAATATATTCCCCTATTTAAGACCGCATTGTACGTACTCTCCGTATTACACGTATTATACGGAATTTACCAATGTTTTCGTTATATGTGAACATGTTATAAGCGATTTAACATGTATTTGGTGGGATGCAATTTCAAAGACCCTAACGTCTTGACTTTTATCCGCCATGCACTCATGAAATACTTTTACTCATCGATTCCTTCGCTAGAGACTTTATGTCTGTGATTAATACTAGCCGAATACCCGATGAAAACCAACAGCCTCCCAATAAGCGCACCTCAAAGATTGTGTATTTATAAATAGGATTTTTTAAGTACGATTTTTAAACAGTTCGCCCATGACCCAATTTCTAATCTATATCTTACTTAAGACGGGGCATTTCTCATTATTTCAGCTAATCGAACATTTCACAGTGAGCAACATATGACAATACAATAATTTTCTTTTATTCTCCATGATACTACCTAAACTGTTACCAAAATTTAAGTTTCTGTCTTACCTGTAAGGGCATTTTCCAAGCAGTCCATATTTTGAACGTTTCAGTGTGGCCTATCCTCTCTTCTTCAAATTTATATTTTAAAAACATTATTTTTTCCAGTGTATTGTATTAAATTGTCAAATCGCCCAATTTTAGGTCTATATTTCCCTGAGAAGACGATGTTTCTCATTGCACACTTTAGTGTGTAGCACCCCTAAAGTAAAAAAATATTGGAAAACGGATATTTTATGCATTTTTATTTCAAACAATCCACCATTACACTAAATGTAAAATCTCTACTTCATTGCGAAATATGTGTTCTTTATCATTTAATCTTTCGAATGTTTTGGTGTACGATACCCCTTTACAGAACATTTTAAAAACGTTTGATTTTTCTCGATGGTTTTATCGAACGATCAACGCATATATCAAACTGAAAATCTGTATCACGAAGGGGGTTTTCTCCTTATACGGAAATTCGAATATTTTGGTGTGCGGCACCCTTAAAGTAGCAAATATATCAAAACTAAAATCATACACTCTCTTTCTCTCAAACTGTCTGCTACCCTTGCGGTAAATGTAAAGTCTCTATCTCATTATTAAGTGTGTTTTTCTATCATTTCGTAATCCGAACGTCTTGGTGTGGAGTACCCCTACTAATGAATATTTTTAAAAAATTCGATTTTTCTCGGAGGTTTTATCCAATAATTGACACGTATACCAAATTACAAATCTTTATATCACTCAAAACAATGCATTTCTCTCGTATTCGAAAAATCGAAAGTTTTGGTGTGGGCGCACCCCTAAATTAGCAAATATGGGAAAATTGAAATTGCAGACTTTCTTTCGATATATCTACTTTTAGGAGAGATAACTCTCATTTTAAGGGATTCAATTACAAAGTTTGAGAGCGTTGCTAAATTTTACTTCGCATGTCTACCCCTTACCCCCCTTATTTTATACCGAATTTAATGTTTCTATCTCATAGCTAAGCATGTTTTTTTTATCATTTACCATTTCAAACGTTTTCCTGTGGAGCATTATTCCACCTCTAAGAATTTGTTTGAAATATTTGATTTTTCTTAGCGGTTTTATCGAACGATTGAGCCATGTTCCAAATTGTAACTCTATAACTCACTTAAATGAAGGAGTTTCTCCCTTATTCATAAATTCAGACATTTTGGTGCGCAGCACCCCTAAAGTAACAAATAGGGGGAAAATGATATTGTACACTTTTTTTTCTTTCAAACTGTCTACCTTTACTCTAAATTGAAGGTATCTATCTTATCGTGATATACGTTTTTCTGTCATTTCGCAATTCAAACGTTTTGGTATGGAACATCAAAATTTTTAATGAGCGTTTAAAAAAATTCGGTTTTTCTCGGGGTTTTAACAAACGGTTAACCTGTATACTAAATTGCAAGTCTATATCTCTCATAAAAGGAAATGTCTCCCACTTATTCGGAATATCGAACATTTTGGGGTGTGTACACACCTAAATTAGAAAGTATGAGAAAACCTAAATTGCACATTTTCTTCCTTTTGATATATCTACCTTTACATTAAATCCAATGCCTCTGTCTAGTGTGGAGCACCCCTTATACTGAATATATTTAAAAATTCTATTTTTTCAGAGGGTTTTGTAGAACGATTGACCATGTATCAAATTACGATTTTTTACCTATAACGAAAGTGCCTAGAAAAGGCGTGACAGACGGACGAACAGACAGATAGAGAGATGAACACTTGTCAATTAGTATTGATGGATTAGTTTCTTACGCACAGTCAATGAATCATACAAAATTTTAAACCCGAAAGAATTAACCTCTTATGTGAAGCTGATATTAAATCAGTACACATTGTATGGAATTAAATAAATTCTAAATTGTGTTGCAACTAATTCATGTCTTGTTAACCTGTCAGGTTACAATTAGAGTGGTAATATCTTACTGCATACTACATTGTCGATGTATATTTAAAAATATCTCGACATAAGAATTCCAATGAAATTTCTACTCTAACCATGCACCTATTACTCAAAATTCAGGTTGAGAAACCTCATTTTCTGTCGAGAGTGTTTATATTTTTATTACTTTTATTCTTGGCAGGGTTTGATATATAGGATAAAAAATAGAGGGTAATAAAATAGATGAATAAGATACCCTGTTAACAGCTTACAAACATAACACATTATTAAGCAACGAATTTACATTATTAAATAGACTATTATAATTATTTGAGACTATTATCAGTATTTTTATTTAGAAATGTATATTTAATGAACAACTGAATCTTGAGGTGATATTTTAAAAATAAATTTAACATCGTGTAACATCTCTACTATATAGAGATCATGATTTATTTCTATGATTATACGCATAACATTGGATGAAAAAAAGTTGACATTTTGCGCGTCTTTATCATTAAACCAAATTACCTTTATCTTGTTTTATCTGCTGATTATGAAAATGGCCGTTAAAACACAAGATTAGATTTTAAAATAACGATAGTTTTTGAAATATTGGTAAAACAATTTTTACACATTTTCATATACAGGGTGATTATAATTAGAATTCCCGATTTGAAAATGGTCTCAAATAAAAAGCACTGGTCAGAATGATTTGAAATTTTGATGAAACACTCGTGGAGTAATGGAATTTTGTTTGGTGAAGAAAGAAACAGTAGTTCAAAAAGTCGCCGTTGGGAGAATAATTAGCGCTTTACTACACTAGAATGCAATACAAAAGTAATAAACGTTGACTTACTCATTGGCTAATGACATAATAAATGTTCAATATGCTGTTGTGATAAGGCTTTCACACCTCTGTGTTAAAATTGTATATTAAAGTATTGTTTTATTTCTGTGTGATTGAAAGTGTCAATTTCGAAATGTAAATGTCTTTTCTACATGTTTTCAATTACATTGACTTTTAAGGGAAGTGAACTCTAAAATCGCAAAAGTGTTTATGTTCCAGAAAAATAGTAATAGTTTTGTATTTTCGCTTCTCAGTCGCTAGTTGGGAACTTGCAGGTTTTGCGCACGCGCGCGTTTGAAAAAGGATTTTGGAAGCAGTGTGGAAGGAGTCGTGGAAAAATGTAGACGTGTGTGTTTGATTCGCGTATGATCGCGAATTTTAAGAAAAGGTGGATTAATTTTGAAAGTGGAAGGATGTGATTAAAATATGTAACATAGTTCGACAAGTTGTGCGTAGAGTCGTTTGGCTCGGTTCAGAGATGAGTCACTCGTGTTTTTAAATGAATCAGCCTGGTAGTAATGGAATAATGAGTCTTGTGAAAAGAGAAAATGGTTCTTTCACTGGTCGGCTTGAATCGCTAATAGGGCTAGAGGGAAAGCTCATTTTACAGCGATTTGTATTTGCCTGACTCCTCCTTGTGTCCTAAGGTACGAATCAACCAATCTCCGTAACCAACCAAGATGTCGAATTCCGCCAGCATGATGTTGTGTAGTCAAGTTTCCCGACCATTATGGATTTTGTTCTGCGCAAGAATCTCGATGAGTTTATGCCGAGAGTCCATCCTGATATCCTTTCCCATGGTACAGAATTGTAAATGTTATATTTAAAAGAGACGAGGTAAAGTTTTATATATATTTAGTCTTCCACCTAACGAATAGAGTGTTAATTGTCAAATCCTCGTGAGTATCAAGTCATTGATGATGTTATATGGAAATGTCGTATATGTTCAAAGTATACAAATGTGATATATAAATGTCAAGTATAATATGAGGAATATTGTGTTTATTTTATGTATCAGAAAATATGTGTATTCTCTTGGTTCCTCTTCCTCCAGGGGTGTTCTTAATGGTCACCCTACCGAGTGTAACTCTGAGTTATTGCGAGAAATGCTTGTACTCCACTGTTTTCGATCAACTGCCTTGTTATTTCATGTTTAATAAATGTGTTTGATTTCAAAACTTTGTCTTCTCTGTCGAGTATACCAAAACGTTCGCGACACTGTCCTTCGAAAAACTGAATTAAAAGTTGATCTTTCATCATCATATGCATGCAAGTAATGAAAAAAAAATTCATCCATTGAAACAATGTTAAATTCTAAGCAAACGTAAGCCGTATCTTTTTTCACAAAAAGTGGATTTAATTTGTTTTGCATAATTTCTCTTCAAATGCTGCTGCAAATTTGCATAAAACAGTGACGTTGCAATATTGTTCTGTCACAATGATAGCAAAAGTTTCTTTTAATGATAGCAAAAGTTTGCTATCGTTAAAAGATCGTGCTCTTGTCAAATTGTTTTATGAGAATAACAGCTCTTGTTTACTAGCTCTTAGAAAGTCCAGAATGATGAAAAAGTTAAAATTTGGTCCTCTGTGTGGCAAAAGCTTGCGCAAAATAATTTTAAAATTTGAAGAGACTGGCTCTTTGGACATTAAACCTGGCAGGGTACGGAAATCAGTCGATGGAGAGATAGTGGAAGACGTAGCTACAGCATTAGAAGAAGAGCGTAACGTTAATGCATCTACGAGTGCACGTGGAAATTGTCCAATCATTAGATGTACCCTCCAGTACTATGTAAAAAATTTTGAAACACATTTTCAAATGTTATCCTTATAAACTGAACCATGTTCAACAGTTGTTACCTGCGGACAATGTTGCACGTGAAATGTTCGCACTTCAATTTCTGGCTCGGATACAAGTGGACGATGAATGGCCCTGGGACGTTTTGCGGACTGACTAAGCACATTTCTATCTCCACTGAACTGTTAATACGCAAAATTGCAGAATCTGGGCAACCGAATATCCACAGGAACTACGCCAGGTGCATTCATTCCCCCAAAGTCACTGTGTGGTGCGAATTTACAGCAGCGTTTATTATCAGGCATTTCTTTTTTGAGGAAGTTGGTCCTCATGGCCCCGTCACCTGTTCTGTCAATGGCCATCGATATGAACGTCTTTTGAAAAGTCACGTTATACCCACACTGCAAGAGCGTTAGTGTATCGATAACACTATTTTCATGCAGGATGGGGCTCCACCACATATCGCAAAATCAGTGAAGCGGCTACTTCGCAGTCATTTTGGAGATGACAGAATCATCAGCCGCCATTTTCCTGTAAGATGGCCAGCACGTTCCCCTGACCTCAATCCATGTGAGTTTTGGCTTTGGGGGCATCTGAAGAATGTGGTGTTTAATGGACACGTTACCAATTTAGCGGAACTTAAAGCTAGCATCACGCATCCACAACATCTCTACAAAAACACTCAAATCTGTTGTTAAACACGTTATTTTGCGCTTTCAGCTTGTTCCAGAATGCAAAGGACAACATATTGAACATTTATTACATCATTAGCCAATGACTAAGTCATCGTTTATTACTTTTGTATTGCATTCTAGCGTAGTAAAGCGCCAATTATTATCCTAGCGGCGACTTTTTGAACTACTGCTGTTTTCCTTCACCAAACTAAATTCCATTGCTCCACGAGTGTTCACGCAAAATTTCAAATCATTCTGCCAAGTGCTTTTTATTTGAGACCATTTTCAAAGCTGGAACTTTAATTATAATCACCCTGTACATATCTTATTTTAATACTTCGACAGAAAACTTGTAGCTGGTAATAAATTTCCGGAGCATATGGTAACAAGGGTCCAGCAATAGTTTAACAGCATTGCTGCATTCTATTTATTTTGGTACTTTTTTTTCGGGGATAATAATATCCTGCTGAAATTACCGAAAAATAATATCCTGCAAAATTTCTTGGACACATTTGTTTATTACGATCAAAAAGCAATTATACATTTTCCCAATAGTTTTCGATCTGGAATGATATTACACATTTTTCTCACATTTTTTAAATCTCGACCACCCGCAATATCATTATTTTGAAAACGCTTGGGAAGCCCTGTACATCTTTGCTCAGTGTCCTTCCCATCTGAGAAAACCCACAATCTCCCAATGCAGAAATGATTTCAACAGTTATTACACAAAGTAAATCGATCTGATTTATCCTCATTTCATTTCACTTCTGCAATTATCAATAAAATATCCTTTCTTCCAAATGCCTTGCGCGTAGTTTACTCCTTTTGAAAAAAATCCCTAAATGCAATTACTTTAAAACCATCTGTTCTGCAACGAAATTCAGCTTTGGAATAAATTTTGGTAGATAAAAAAAGAATAACTTAATCTTTTTTTCTTGAGACAACAAACAAGAATACTTTTGGTAGATAACAAGACTATATTTGTTTTGCCAGGGCTAGTTTTCTTTTGTGATAGCGGCAGAACAAATGCCCCCTAAGAACGAAGCTGACTTGGCAACTAAGATGATGATACAAGCAGCGAGACGGTCGATAAAATATAAATGCGCGTTGTGTGTGTTGTGTACTCTCTGGACAGTTATTTTCTTTTTCCCGCCTTTTTTCTTTCAGATGCTTTTTTTTTACCTCATATCTAACACGTTTTTATTCTGATCTTTATCGAGGGAAAGATACGGCGGAGTTAATTCTATAGAGACGCGTGGCTTCGTTGCAGATTTTTCGTATTCTTGAATATGTTCTGATGCAGAAAGTAGTTTTATTTTGTGATTTGTGAGAAATTTTTGTTGATTTCAAACTTCGGTAATATAATAAATAAGATCTGTACAAAACACATAATCTTGCGATAGGACATATTTCGACGTTATACAATAAAACAATTAGTTGTGTCTTGAGCTCACAAACATGAGACAGGCGTAAGAAATAATCAATTTACAGACTTATTATTGTTGCCGATTAAATAGCATACTCAATTTCATGGAAATCGCTTTATTCTTTCTAGATAAATGCTTCTTACTGGTCAAGTGAAATAATATATCTAGAACGTATTATTCTAACTCTTAAAATAACATAAATTCAATTACTGTTTTAAGTGCTTGACACTTGATAATAATGACCATATTTTATTTTCCTTTTCGATTTCTTTTTATCTGGATTGAAAACTCACTACATTTTGATAACAACGGATTTTAGCGATCTAAAATCATTATTCTCTTTCAAATGACAAATTCCATATAAAATATATATTTTTGCGACATTGCTTAAAATAATTGTTTTGCGTTATTTTTTAATTTTTGAAAAACCGTTCAAAAAGTAAAAGACCTTTCCTTTGCTCTTCTTTAAGATAAATAATCGGACTCTTAATTTTACCAATCAAAATTACAGTACTAAATTTCGTTTAACTAGATCAATCTGTTAGAGAGATTACATACAAACACTAGAGTCAGAATTTCAGTGACGTCACAAGTAACGACGTCATACTTATACAGTGACGTAATGAGTTGCGAATTTATACTTTGTGATGCAATGAATTCCGACGTCCTACTTTTAGTGACGTAATAAATTACAATGTCATACTTTTAATAACATGATGAGTTGCAACTCCATACTTTTAGTGACGTCAAGAGTTGCGACTTAAAACTTTTAATGACTCATTGAGATTCAGTAACTTGACTTCCCGCTTCCAGTGACGTAATGAGCTGTGCCTTTGTATATTTAGTGACATAATGAGTGACGACAGCATACTTTAGGGACAAATTGAGTTGTGATTTCATATATTCAATGAAATAATGAGTTGTGGCATTTATTTTCAATTAAAAAGGCTTACTAATTTCATACTTTTAGTAACGTAATACTTTTAACGTAATGAGCCATAACTTAGCGTACTAAGCCATGCCTTCATTCAATTAGTGATCTACTGAGGTTTTACAGCAAAATAATTTATTTTAAAAATGTAGAGACATTTATGACTGTTTCACGACTGTTAAAAAGTACTAAGTAGAACACCAATAAAAATAATCGTGAATATGATAGCTTTAAATTTATTAATATATTTTACAAAGATGGCTAATTATTCAATAAGTTTCTTTTTACTTTATACGTCCGGTGTTTTGTACTTTATAGCTAAACAAGAAAAAATGGCAAAGTGGGAATAATATCGTCATGTCAGACGCTCCAAATCAAAATTGCCCATGTCAAACTGGAACATGTGGTAACCCTAGTTATAATGAAAACTATTTCGACTTTTTACGGACTCCGCTTTTATAAATATTTGCTTATAAAAATATCGGTCTGAAAATAGCAATATTTTTCCGTAAACCAATAGGGTTAACATAAATTAGTAAAATTGTGCAAGACAGGAACGTTCTAGGCTTCGTAGTTTCAGAAATTATTGAGAAACGTTTTAATGCAGTTGTAAGAAATTCAGTTATTTCAGCTATAAATTTTCTAGATGATAAAGATTAGATACAGCGACACACAGCATGTAACACTTTTTACTGTCATTAGAAAATTAAAAGTATTGTTTTTACAAACAAAATATCAGTCGACTCTATCCTTGCTAAATAGACCAATTTCTATGAGTAAGAGCTATCAACTTCGCAATCATTGGAAGAAAATTTTAATAACCACATTCCAAAAATCCTTTATAATATTTTAACGTAATGTCGAAATTCATTGCATATTAATACATGTCTGAAGTAACACGCTTTTGAGTCTGAAGTAACATTATTTTGAGTCTGAAGTAGCGTGCATTCGAGTCTGAAGTAACACGAATTTGAGTCTGAAGTAACGCACATTTGAGTCCGAAGTAACGCACATTTGAATCTGAAGTAACACGCATTTGAGTTCGATTCTCGTTAGATCACCGAAGTCAAGCAGCATCGGGCGCGGTTAGTACTTGGGTGGGTGACCACCTTGGAACACCACGATCTGTTGGCACATTTCGGGCGCGGTAGCCCGGTGGTTTGCGCGCTGGATTTGCACGCTGCCACAACTGCCGCCGTGTTAATGCGGAGTACGATCACGTTAAACATGTGGGTCCGTAAGTCCTTCCGAGAGGTTGGTGGTAGGGGAAGGAGGGTACGATCCCTGTGGATGCCTCCCCCAATGAGTTGCGGTCTAAATTGGGCGGCACTTCCCGGCTGTCTTAACGGTTACCTTACATCTTTCTGGTATGTCGGACGGTCTGAGTCTCAACAACAACAATATTTGAGTTCGAAGTAACACGCATTTGAGTTTGAAGTAACACGCAGTTAAGTCCGAAGTAACACGCATTTGAGTCTGAAGTAACATGCGATTGAATCTGAAGTATTACAAGGTTTCATCAGAATTGTCTTTGTCAGTGTTTAACAGAAATTGCATTTAAACAATTACCTAAATTTGATACTGATTGTATACGTCTAATAGTAATCATATTAAACGAATAAACATCGGATCAAAACCGAATGTGATACAGAGCTCATTAGTATAGGTAGCGCTGGAGTATGTCCCATCCTTTTCATTTAATTAAATGTGAATGACATATTATTAATGTACATCGTGCACATTGGATCTGACTACTTAGTGTTCCGAGGCATTTATCAACGAGATAAATGGAAGCGTCGAGGTTGATACATTTGCTTATGGATATATTTGCTTTTTAAATAATAATCGTATAATGTGACATCTTTTAACTTCATTTATTTTTAAAGGAAATAAGAATCGATGTTCAGTGATTCAATTAAAATACCGTTTATACTCAAAACGGGACGCTGTAGAATGACGTAAAACTGCAAAGACTTAGAATATACATGTATCTTAAAATATGCTACAAATTAACATCACGGGATAATGTTGTGACCAATCTGTTATACGGACACAGGACTGTAGTCAGAAAAGAAATTCAGGAGGGGCTGAATTGGAATTCAAAGGGGCTCACTAGAAACACTCTTAATCATTAGCACTCATAAATCATAATAGTCATTATTATATATTCAAATCCATATATATTATTAACAAATGAGTAAGTACGTATTATATTTGTAAGGTGAGAGTTGATTAGGAAAATCCATATAGCTACAATATTAACAAATAAGAATTACAATTGATTTTAATATAAATATTAACTGGTAGCAAAGCTGTGAATTAATTGAAGAACATTTCTGAAAATAAATACAAGTTAACGCTTAATATTAACTCTTAACTACTTATTAGTTGATTTTGATTCGATAATATGTAACAGTGAACGCCGCAATAATACAAATGTATCTTTGATGCTATTGTCCTAATTTATTTCAAATTTAAATATTTTTAAATTAAATATGTAAATAAATTGATAATCTGTATAACCCCAAATTTAGCTAAATTAAAAAAATCTTTAAAACGAGGTAAGTAATTTATAAAAAATCTTATAAAGAAATTTTGTTGCATAATTTGGATATGTTAGATAACATTTTATATCACTACTAAATTTTTAATATTTTTATCATGGGGGGGGGGCTGAATATACCTCTTGAGGGAGCTAAGCCCCTTCTGACCCCTACCTGTATTGACCTCCTTATTGGGTTTCAGTTTTAATTTTTCTTTTGTACTATATAAATATTTCCTATATAAACATCAATAACTACATTTACTACCTATATTTTTATTGTAAAATCACTATTCATAATCTACTACAAACACTAATCATTTTATATAAAATGCTAAATTATTATGGACAACAAGTAGCATATATTTTATAGCATATACATGTAGCTTATACATGTAGCATATCAGCAACGTAGGGCTATGTCCCGTGATTATAATTGGCGTCCATTTACTTCAAAATATTTTGATGAGAGGAGTCGTCCTCCAGAAATGTTAGACCATGTTCACCAAAATAAGGTTGATTTGTTCGATAACCTACGTAAAAAAAATAGTTGAAATGGATTCCGGAAGTCATAAAACATGTTTATCCGTGAAAAATTCAAAACCGAAAATATTTGGGAAAATAATACTTTCTCTATGCAATGAGAAAGTAATAAAAATATCATGATACAAAAAAGTTAATCTAATGAGTGACCTTTTCGCTATTTGTCTCTATTTTATGTGTCTAAAAGTCGCGTCTTTTGCAGTTTGAAGTCTTTAAAAGTCGCGTCTTTTGCAGTTTGGAGTCTTTAAAAGTCGAGTCTTTTGTGGTTTGATGTCTTTAACAGTCGCGTCTTTTGCAGTTTGAAGTCTCTAAAAGTCGCGTCTCTTGCAGTCTGAAGTCTATTTTCTGTAAAATTTCTGCCTCACTTAAACCATGACATGCTTTAGCCCTATCACCTGCATGGCAAGTAAAAATTGCAGGTTGTCGTGGGTATTCTGGTTTATAAGAAGATTAATCCTACTACTGCGTGTGATATGTGTACACAAAGTGCAGGCTCACGCTTTACGTCGTTATGATTGGTGGGAGATGGCTGAAAACAGGAATTTTATTATATATATAAAATATTATGTAAGGATTCTATTATTTGTTTTCATTTTATTCTAATTCTATTTTTTATGATTTCAATTTATATCCTAAACTTCTCAACTTCCATTCCGAAGAATCGCATACTCACGATTCGTCAGATCTATAAGAAGGGCAGACTTTAGAATTACGTATCTGCCATTCTGCCCAGTTCGCGCGCGTGTGTTCTGATCGTCCATGGAAGGCATAGCATCTAAAGTATAGACTACAATCTTGTGAGTATATAGTATATCGTGTCGTAGTTTGATCATCGTATTGAAAGCCAGTTTATTAATAAATTAGGCTTGAACTTTATTGTAGATTAGTGTGTATTGTAGATTAGTATGTGTAGAATTTGTAATACTAGTGTTGTAAATAATTTGTATATAGATTTATAATATATTTATACATGTGTGTTTTGAGTTTCCAGCGAAGCTAGCTGTCAATAAAGTTGCTTATTTGTTAAATGTCGTTTTTCCTTCGTCGAACGCTAGTCATTAAGTTATTGGAAGTTTAATTTAGAGTGAAGTAAATTAGAATGGTTCATACAAGAATCACGATCTTGGGTTGAAGTAAAATAGTACTTTATAAGTAATGGGTGGCAAAAATGTGTCTATACTAATATTTTTCATAAAGACTTTTTGAAGCACTTATTTTATCGCGTTCGTTGATACTACAATTATCAGCCCAGAGTAACGACATAACAATAGTATAAGTCTACTATTCTACAATGAAATAAGTCTGCACAATATTTCCCTATTAAAGACTGGCATGTATGAGGGAGAAATGCTTAACAAGGAATGGTAAAGACTTATGAGAGGGGTTTCACTGAGACTTCACTTTACTAACTTGTTAAAAGCTATTTTACTTTTACCTTTCTTAATACACCCCAATCCTGTTCTGTGTTAGTTCATTTGAGAAAAATATAATTCAAGCTATGCACCCAAGAAACTGAAAAATCTGATGTGGGCAACACATGACTTTCCTTATATAATGTAATGAATTTACTACTTTTACAGTAAAAAAACAGGTTTTTCTTATAGTAGATACTAATATTCTTTCCAAGATATTGAATTTTCGACAATGAGTCGTCATTTTCATTGATTTAGCGTCATTTTTATCCATTTGGCGAGATTTTCGTTAATTTGGCAGCATTTCAAAAAAGTCGCCAAGTTGGCGACATTCCGCCAAATTCGTCGCCAGAATCTCGCCAAGCGTTATGCTCTAAGAAAAAAGTTATTCTTACAGCAGATAAATAACTATTGGCGTTCAAATACAAAAGTATTATTCAAAGTATATTTTTTCATGAATGGAACGAGCTAGATCCACGAGAATGATGTCACTCAATTTATCACATGGTATTACATATGAAAAGTGAACATATTTCTCGATTCATGTTAGCGAACGATTCATGTTAGCGTTCTAAAATTTATGCCAATCGTTTTCTAATGAAAAATTACTTAAGAAATGTCTACTTGCGTAACTTTATTAGCGGTTTTGATTTTTTGACGATTTTTTCAAAATTTGATTCGAAAATTTTGGGGGGTTCTGAACATTCGATTACGTATAAAAACAATGGGATTCCAGTGTTTACGGATTGTGATTTTTGTACCAAATTTGGTTCGAATCGGTCCATTCGTTCGTCAGTTATCGTCTCCAAAGACTCACTGACACACACACACATACTTTCACACACAGACACACACACACAGACATCACTTCGAAAATGTTTGATTCGTGATCAGGGATGCTTGAAACGTGCTCTCCCGTCGAAAACTCGAATTCGAATTTTCGACCCCGTCACAATACTTTCCTTATACATTATGTATATAAGGGAAGTAAAAATAGTAACAAAATTCACAGTCTTATAATATAATGGCATTTTAATGGAAGTCAAAATAAGCTAAATAACTTGTTTTTTAGTTTGATATGTTTGACAGTTAATATCAATAAGAAACTTAACATGCAAGCAACATATCTGCACAAGATCATGTTTGTAACGAAATTGAATCAATATTGAATATTTTAATGGCACATTATAAGAAATATGCTTATTAATTTTAAGACAATCTGTAAATAAATTAAGTTCTTATTCAATACTGTATATCACGAATTGTGCATCGTAAGTAGCAAGGTCTCCACAAAAACGTTATTTTTGTACTACCATACTTGAAACAGATTATCCTCTTGAGTTCAATGTTACATCTGATACCAGATTATTAATTTCTCTCTTTCACATTAGTAGTGTATTGTGGAGTACAAATTTAATATGTAGACATATAATCTAATACGTAAACACATAACTTCATATGTAGATACATATTGGAATACACAGTGAAAAATATAAAATAAACGTGTAAAGCAGTAGTATCGATAAATAACAACGAACTCATTTCTAACTCGTATTAAATAAGCTTGCAAAATATTACAAGTAATGTATTGCCTATTTCTATTTATTAATGACTGTTAATAAAAAATGATACACATTTTACATATACAGCTGCTGTACTTGTGGCAACATTTTTACATATTTTGTAAAAATTATATGTTCATAAAATTGTCACATTTAAGCTTTAATAATATTAATTTACCAAAAGGTGGCAAGTTGCACTGTTTTCATAAATTTTAACGAATTCTCAAAGAACACAAAAGTTATACATGACACTGATTGGGAATCACCGTATTGAAAAGTTTTCATTAATTTAGTGTTCTTAATATTTTTATTACAATTTTACATTACATATATATATACTATATTCACATAAAGCAAAATTGCATTGTGTACGTTGATGTTTTTCTTTTCTTGTAGACATAACAAAGGGACATCTATTTTGAAAAAAATCTAATTTTATTTGTATGTTTCAAAAAAATTAACTTGGACTATAGTTTAAAATATTTCCCTATATACTATAACTAATTGAACCACTAATAGAATTCAGATTCATTTAATGATCAAAGGTTCAAAACCGAATAGGAAGCAGTAATCATAAGTATTTCTGTGGAATGTTCTATTTAATTAAACGTGAAGTATGTGCTATTTAACGTTATTTGTCCTCATTGGATATGGATAGTCTGTTCTCCGGAGAATTTGTCATCAAGATAAATGGAAACCAGGAATGAAACTACTGCTGATGAATGTGTTCATTAATAACCACAAAATGCAATAATAACGTAGTATAGGCTGTTCTATCTCATTGCAGATTAGTGGATAATAAGATGAGTGATTGTAATAATTTTAATACATTAGATTTTTTGCTTGCGCTTGATGGTGCCGCTAAATTTGTCCTTATTGGGAAAACATGTTCGGCAGACAAGAAAGTTTCAAAATATCTGTCCAACCAAACAACATGTTCACCGAACTTGCCGGTCTATCTCAGGGGCGTACAATTTAAGTTAACTATTGTATGAAATGGCAACTGTGAATTATATTGAGAAAGACATAATGAGTGTTGTCTTCTACCGCAAAATAAGAATCCTGGTAGAAGGTTCAGTTAGTTAAGCGTTTCTGTAATTGATAACAGAAACAGCTTTAGACGTAATTCTAACAGCTTTTATATTCATCCTATAATGTAATAGAGCTTTTATATTCATCCTATAATGTGATAGAGCTTTTATATTCATCCTATAATGTGATAGAGCTTTTATATTCATCCTATAATGTGTCTAATTTTTTATTCTATTGTATTTTATATACCTATTACTAATTGTGGAGCAATTTTACAAGGTACATCATGTCTTTAGATTTGTTTGCATAAAGTAAGTATTTGGGGTCCCACAACAGACATATTTGTGAAACTGAAACAAAGCATGAGTTATATAAATGTCTTTACTTATGTTAATAATCACGCATATAAGTAAGAAAACAATTTACAGCGCACAATAAGTTCAGTAACACCTACGAGTGTGGCGGCAATTTCCGATAAACATGTTAAACTTGGCTCATAGAGCGAAACATTTTCAGCCAACGCGATAGCTACGACCTTATCGCATACTCCGCTCCTCCATCTCAACGGAACAGCAAATAATATTTGATAATTTAAAAGATACTATCGTTTCAGATACCAGCATTCATGGACCAGATTATTTCTTATTATGCTCTAGTCAGCATGGATTTGCCGATATCTGAAATAGCAACTAGAAACTTTCTATAACCCCCAATTTTTGCGTATTTTTATAGGAACTGCCAATTTTAGTCCTTCATTGTAGCCGGTCTCAAATTCATATAGAGTTTAGCTTAGGTTCCTCATTAGACACAAGGTTGCAGAAAGCGCTTTGAAGGACATGTTTGTCCACTCCGAATGCAAGTTTAATAAGTGTGCGTCTTTGACAAATTTGAAGACATTTTTACTCATCTATTATAATTGTAATATGTTAATTAAAATAATTATAATCTACAGCAACCAGGAACGATATAGGTGCCCTGAGTATACTGTGTATCTGGACGTCCGTAATTTACTTTATTCTGTAATCCTCATGTGCATAAGGGCGGCCATTCACGTCAAGCAAACAAACCAGCATTTTAATAATAAGTTTTATTATATAATGTTTCGTTTTCTGTATTGATTATTCAATGCCTCCTAATGCTGCACCAAACTCAAGTCAGACCTGTAAATCATTTGTAAACTTAGTAATGCTAATGAAACAAACTGTTGATCCACTAATAGTAATATCATTGCACGAATGATTAGACGATTAAAACGAAATAGTATGTATGTCTCATTATTAGCATCTCTGTGGAGTATTTCGCGTCTTTTCTATTTAATTAAATGTGAATGATGCGGTCTTTAACGTAATTTGTCCACATTGGATTCGGTTGCTCAGAGCACAAGGGTATTTGTCACTAAGATAAATGAAAAAGACAAATAAAACTGCTGTGGATGAATGTATTTGTCCTTATTAATAAACAGTATGGTGAAATCCTCATTATGTTCACGTCTAATTCATGTACGCTTGACCTTAGAATTGCGTTTTCCATTCAGCTACAAGCATACTTGAAACGGATTATCGCATTTTATTATTGTAGGCACTTGCAAATTGAACTTAATCTTACATATAGGGCTGCATCTGAAAATCATAGAATATTAATTATTGCTACCAAAGCAGTTAATAGCCATTCCATGCTAAAATATCTGTGAAAACAAAAACGGGGTTTATGGATGCAGATTACTGTACTGGGAAGTTGATATTAGTTTTCAGACTCCGTCTTTATTCCGGTTCTGTGAGTATAAAATCCAGAGTGCTGATTCTAGGAGACACGTACGTCGCCTGTTAAAAGTTAAATCGTTTATAAATAACAATTCAATATACAACGTAAAGGACTGTATACAGTAAAATTAGAAATTATAGATATTTTTTCAGTTATAGCTAATACACTCGTCAAAAGTGAAATTGCAACACCATGAAGGAATGAATGTAGCCATAGGCAAATCACAGTACCGGTAGAAGAGAGAGTCATATGCAAATGATGAAGTTTTTGTATGTGTCAGATCCCGTGACATCCAAGTTCGTTTGATAAAGACCAGCAGACAGCTCGCCTTGTAAGTAATATCAGCAGCCAAACTTTCAAAACAGTGAAGAATCGATGCCTAGAAGATGTCAGCGAACTGTATACCAGCAGTTAACGGCTGGGGAACGCCGCTGTATCCTGGAGCTGCGTGACGTGGATTTGTCGATGTGTGCAATTGCCACGCGTCTTGGGAACGACGTGAGGTACCATAAAGCAATGTGTGACACAACTGACACAGGAACGCAAGAGAACACAGCGAAGAGGGAGTGAATCGAACAGGCACACGACAAAGCGTGCAGACCAGCAAATTCACTGAACGGCTCGTTGAGACCCTTTCGCAACGGCAAGTGACATCCGAAACAGCCTGTCACCATCAAATGTTGTTCCTGTGTGCACCCAAACAATTAACAACAGTTTGCATCAAGTATAGATGCGCGCCCAGTGGCCAGCCATTACGGAACAATAAAGCGCTCGACACAGGGATGCACGTCTGGCTTGGTGTCGTTGTCATCGCAAAAAAAAATGAATGGCCTCTGGTATTGTTTATGGATAAATATCGCTTCTGTCTGTGGAGACATGATAGCCGTGGACAGGTGTGACGGCTTCCAGGAAAACACCACTTGCCAGCCTATATCACCGAGCGTCACACTGGCCCCATACCGGACTAAATGGTTTGGGGCAGTATGATGTTTGATCAACGAACAGTTCTGGTGCACATTGCAGGTAACCTGACAGCAGACCGGTACGTAACACAAGTTGTGATACCCGTTGCTCGGCTACTGATGCAGACTGTCCCCGGTACAATGGTCCAGCAAGACAATATCACACCGCACGGTGAACTCTCAACAGCCTGAACTGAATTCACTTCCTTTGCGGGCTGACAGCCTCGCAGGATTTCTCTCCCATTAAACACGTGTGGGCCCTCTTCGGACGTCAGGTGCACCAATGACCACCGGTACATTTCGTAGACGCTGCTTTGGATAGATTACCTCAGGCAACCATTAATAACCTCATCGATAGTATGTCTTGCCTTTTAGCGGTCTGTATAGCTGACGGTGGGGGACCACATTCTTTACTGTATATACAGGTTTATTTTGCATATTTTTGTTTCTTCTTTTAATTATTTTCACATGACTCTCTCTTCTACCGGTATTGTGATTTGTATATGGCTACAATCCTTCATGGTACTGCAATTTCACTTTTGATGAATGCAGTGTTGCATGCAGAGCCATGATCTTAGAATAGGAATGGACATGTTCAATACTGTGATTGCCAAACGCCCACTGTCTGAACCCCTGATAAAATAGTCTTCCTTATAGAACTGATATTCTGGTCCTATAATCATATGATTGGTTGAACAGGTATATGTATGCAATAATTTATGTAACTTAAAGAAAATTAAAACTAATTAAATTCAAATTACAAACTGCTAGGATCAATGTATGTCAAGTGAAGCTAAATATGTAAACAAGCAGATACTGCTAGATCGCGTTATCTGAATATATTAGCAAATTATTGTATCTCACGATCTAGTTTTAGGTTACATATACGAGTCTGAAAGTGTGGATTTTTCAGCCAGTTTTATTGAAAGTAGCAGTAATAGGAACTTCATATAAAGATTTATTTTCTGATCATCTCAAATTCCTTAAGCAATCACCAAATGCAACAAAAACAGTCATAAATGCTCAAACAGTTCACAAACGAGAAGATCATGTTATCAAAATGGCCGTGCTTTCATAACCTTGTCAGCTAAGGCTTCTCAACAGTTGTGCATAATTCCGATTTCTAAACTTACATAACTCTCATGATTACTCTTTAATAACGTCTATAGAGAAATGCCAAGAAACTAGCAAAACCTTACTTCTGGATTGAAATCCCAAACTGTCTGATAGTCGAAACATGTAGTTGTACCTATCTTACAAATTTTGTCACCAAGGTTTCTGTAGAAGCGACACCACCACAATAGCATGGCTTATGATCTTTAAAAGTTGTTTCTGCCTTCAATAAGATTGAGATAAGGAGAATTGATATGCAAAAGAATGACAACTAATTAGCAGCGTCACGTCTGATTCAGTGGGTTAAGCCACTCCAGCACAGCATGCATATGCGGCTACCTAAACGAAGACAGGATAAGACATAGCTAAATTTATTTATATTATTTTTTAATTATGTAAATATTATATATTAACTTACATAATTTCAAAAATAAATTTAGATTTTTGGGAAACATCCTGGATTATCAATGCTCAGGGATTAATGTAATATGGTACGAATTAAATTGCACTGTTAATGCATTCGTGATTTGAAAATAAGATCTTATTTGTTGAGAATGTCTCGAGAGTGTCTATTATTGTATCTCAGGATAATTTTGTGACTTAGCTAGGTATTTTTAACAGTATATTAACGGTATTTTATTCCTGTTTTTTAGTGTATTGCTATTTGCATAAAGCTTAATTTAACCAGATATCTGGATTTTATAATTTTGAAAACACATCCACAAATCTAAAGATTACATAATAATAATTTAATAATAGTTTAATAATCATTTATTATTAAAGTATCTGTAGAGCGGATTCCTCTGAGTTTTAACACTCCGTTATAGCTTTGATAGTTGAAACTGATTGAACCGGAAAACACATTAAACTAATGAGGATCAAAACACAATATAATGCCACGTTCGTCAGTATTAATATCACTGCGGAATGTTTTATTTAATTAAATGCGAAGGATGTGCCTTTTGACATAATCTGTCCCTATTGGAAACTGTTACTCTTTGAGCCAAGGTATTTGTCACCGACGTAAGTGGAAAAAACAAACGAAGTCTGATAAACATCAGAAATCAGAAAATGCATATGAAAATTTCTTTTATTTCTAGCTCATTAAACTTTGTTAATAAAGAGTTTTAGTAGGATTTTTACTTCCTCATACGTAGTATTGAGAAAGTATTGTTTTTTCACGAAATTTTTCTATTTCGAGATTTTGATGTCAATGTATGTTGTAAGACTTCTTGCACACGTTTTAACTATTTTTGGAATGCTGGCTCTCGAAATGTTTGTGTTCATTCTTGTGTATACGACAGCAGTCACATATATTTATGGATTTTCACAAAACTTTATACCCGGCTTTGTAATTAGAAAATCTAGAACTAAATAGAACATTTTTAAATGCAAGCGAAAACTGTGATTTTTATTCGAAATTATATGCAGGGTGTCCCAAAAAGATTGAAACGCGCTTTAATTCTTCACTTGTTGGAGAAAAGTGCGCAATGTAAATTGCAAAAATTTTGAAAGTAAGATAGGAAATAAGACTACGTTAATGAAATAGTCCTCCCATTCATTTTCAAAAAGTCACACTTTTTGAATTTTTATACGACCCCCTTTGTCGTGGAGGAATCCTTTGATCCTCTGGTGCGGACCTAAAACATATATTTTCGATGATAACATGTGTTAACATGTATGCAGCTTATTGGAACGTGATTACCGAAATTAATACATTGTTCATTTCTTCCATCAATACGTAATTAGTAAGGATTCTATTTATCCACATCAGCACCAGCATTATCACCACTTTCGTGATCGTATATAAGTAATTAATATGTTTCTTTCTCCACGTTAATTAATCCTCTTTTTATACCCAGGTTCAACCTTTTGTCCGAGAGTAAAACACCAAGATGACTTGCCCTGAACACAATATATTCCACATTAAACAATGAACTAAAAAATCGTTACCTTGTACGTCATCAATACACATAAATATTCAGAACACATAATTAAATAAACAAATGTAAATTAATTAAGATTCTTTATTTAATGATGTTAAGATTCAAGGAGTTACACATCTTAATCATTATCAGCAATAACCCACTGGACTCCGGCAAGACTTAATCAAATGCCACACAGCAGTAATATTAATAATAATATAACAATGATATTAAGAAGTAGTAATGTGGCAAAAAAATATTTTATATTACTCATATTTTATATTAATGGTATGGTCAAGGATATATGGAAAATGGACGGAGCACTCAGAGAGTTAATTATTTAAATATTAAATGGAGCAATTTAAGGTATTACGTATTAAGATGTTGAAGTATTGTTCTGTCAAAATTAGTGCATTAAAGTTCTTGAGTCAGCCGAATGTATATTAGTTTTAAATGGCGGGGAAACAACATGGTTCCATAACTGGCACGTAAAGGAGCTTACCTCTAGTCTTCTGATAACGAGGATAGGAAATACTACCGATCTTGTCGGCTCATCAATACTTGATAATTCTTGACTTGGTCCGGCAGGGAAGAACGGCTTTAAACTTCGGTCAGGCTCAAATTCGAAAGGAGACAAAATCCGGCGACATCCTCAGGTCATTTCAACTGGTAGCGTCGTAGGCATTCAAGGTCCAGCGTGTTCTAATGATATCAAGCTTGGAGGGCCTTCGGATCCATCTGCTTCAGGAGCGGCAACATTCCCCCAATCTCACGAGTCCAGGAATCGGCTTGGGAACCGGATTTCCGAAAACCGAAGTGAGCAACGAAATTAAAGATCACGACCAACCTAGTGTCGTTGGCCGTCAGCTGAGGAATGCGCGCCTAGAATTCGCGCGCAGAGCTTTTATGCGTTATCTACACACAATTTCACTGACCTGCACGAGAACTAGTAATCAACCAAACAATTATAAAATATTCCTGCCGAAGAATAAGTTCTCACGGGCAAGCGTCAACTTGTCCCGACAGGAAGACTCGTACCAACCACCTGCTAGCACCGAGCAGTAGAATACTTTGCTTAATCAAAGATATACAAATGGGTACAACTGTTACATTACTTCCATTTTCGTCTGCAGCATAAATACATTCTATATTAAAAGTTACCAGGCCATTGCTTCAGCCAAACTCTGATCTCGAAATAAATGACCTCGAAAAATAATTCTTTCTCTGAGTGCGCGTTTACTGAATTAATATATTTAAAATGGCTAAAGATTCTATTAAAGGAGATAGATAATTGTAAAATATAAATCACACATTTACATGACGAGAGGGAGTCCAGAGTATATAAAATATGTAAAAAACTGCATATAAATATGCGGAACAGAAATATTTTGTGAAAATATGTGTTTTAAATATAAATGATACGAGATTCATAAATCTCGTCATCACACCTTAGACAAATTGGGTCAGTCAGAAAATTGTTATTTTTACAAGATCATTAAAAAAACGCATATCTGTATATTTAAAATTGAGCGAGTTACATTTAATTGAAAATTGAACATTGTGAATGGGGTCCATATATCAAATTAGAAATTTAAATTTGTGACTTGTCACAAAAAATATAAAATTGCATGATAATACATAGGATACCCAACCGCGTAGTGAGAACCACTGCTTTATATGATTTCTGTATGTGTAATGTTTTATTGAGATGCATTTGTGATAAAAAAATTTGACACACATTAACGTATTTTTTGATCTAAACAATTTCCATCGTTAATTTGTTTATGATCCCCCATTTTCACTGATGAAACAGTCTTTCACATGGTACGGAAAATTGGCATAAGTCAGATTATTTCCTTTATATCATAATTCAGTTGATTTTAAAGATACAGATATGTGAGTTTTTTTTAATGATCTTGTTGCATTAAAAATAATTTTTTTTAATTTTTTAATTGACCAAATCTGTCTATGGGGGTCGTATAAAAATGTAAAAAGTGAATTTTTTAAAAAATGAATGGCAGGACTATTTCATTAACGTAGACTTATTTCCAACCTTACTTTCAACATTTTTGCAATTTATATTGCCTACATATCTCCAACAGGTAAAGAATAAAGCGCGTTTCAATCTTTTTGGGACACCCTGTATTTTTTAACATTACAGCATAGGGGAAAATTTGACATAATCGTGCATGAAAGGATTTATTTATGGCTCAAGGATTATGAAACTTAATAGTTTCAAACGTTGTTGTGAAAAATAACCGCGATACAATATTTTTGTTCGTGACGTCATTAGCCCCCTTGAGGAGCAAGTTAGTGTCAAGTATGGTAGCAATCAGAATTCCGATTTTTAAATTTTCTTTTCTTGTGAAATTAAAAAAAAAAATAATTTTGGTATATGAAAGTCGAGTTGAATCACACTCCGGTTTTAACTTTATGTGGTTTTTAGTTGGAATAATCTCTCAGTTCCTTAAATATGCATTCTGAAAGAGAAATTATAAAACCGCTAAGTATCCTGCAGACAGCTTCCTTTAAGATAAAATAATTTTAATGTACTAAATTTACAATATCGAATTGCAATAAAATAATAATTTCGTAGTAAATACGCCCGTTATGCTATTTAATATTAATAGATTTCCTATATAAGAATTTAGAAATTCTTATATAGTATATTTATAGGATTCTTATATAGGATTCTTATATAAGATTCTTATATAGAAATTCTTATATAGGATTTTAGAATATGTTATATATATTGCAAATCCTATATTTCACTAATTATTTCTGTGTGACAAAACATACTATTTGCTTCTGGATAAAATAATTGTAATAATTCGTATGAATCATCCGTGACACAGTATTTAAAAATTTAAAGAATTGTCAATATACTATTGTTATGATTGTCACTGATCCTTCATAGGTCTGGCAAAATTGCTGCATATGTATTTGGTTGTAGAATAACACTTCGTACATAATAGTAATCTTTCGCACATGATAGTACTGTCGTGTTATAGTACTCTCGTGTGATAGTACTGTCGATATATACATATGATAATCGTGATGTTACTGTCCTGTGATAGTACTGTCGATATATACATATGATAATCGTGATGGTACTGTCCTGTGATAGTACTGTCGATATATACATATGATAATCGTGATGGTATTGTCCTGTGATAGTACTGGCGATAGGTACAAGCATAGGTCGCCGAGGTACAAGCATATCATAATCGTGATTGTACTGTCGAGGTACACGCATTTTTATACAAGCACCTTTTACTATTTATACAAGAGCAACAGATTGTCTGTTTAGGTCCTTACATACGAAGGCTTAAATGTGGTAAAGCAATCAGAAGCATATCTTCTGAGGCTTTTTTTTTCCATTTTTCTTTTTCTGACGTGAATAACGTTTGATCCGGCTAAAATCGGAGCATTACGAATAATATAAACACAACAGACGGTTATATTTCCGAACCTAATAGAGAAAAATATAAGCTATTTATACTTGATATATCTGAAGAAAACTGAAAACTTTCCGAGAAATTTTTTGAAATAAAGAATATGTAATTTTATATCAATACTTTTGTTCACCAAAATTTGATATTCTCAATAACGTACTTTAAATATCAATTACTATTATCAATCTGAAATAAAAACAAAATCGCCCTTTTAAAGAAGCATTTCAATCTATGTAATTTTCTAAAAAAAGCAAGCTATTATGAATATCTACATTAATTACCACGATAGGAATGCTTAGATTAAAATTCCGTCTTGATCCAAAATTTCATTTCATTCAATTATAAGAACAAAAGTGTCTTGTCCTTTTCTTACGAAATAGAACACATTTTTATAGGTATTGACAATTGTCCCCCGTACTTAGCTGAAAATA
Organism: Amaurobius ferox; assembly: GCA_951213105.1. Classification (NCBI taxonomy): domain Eukaryota; kingdom Metazoa; phylum Arthropoda; class Arachnida; order Araneae; family Amaurobiidae; genus Amaurobius; species Amaurobius ferox. Next base: position 136,521,250 of record OX578146.1, on the reverse strand, counting down.
AAGATGCACAGCCATTAAGAAAACACCGGTAATTCCGAAATTTAACTCAATTGAATTTAATCCCAGTGAGTATTAAATCGGAATAAAATGGCCTTCGTAATCGTTCCAAATGTTCACCATTCACATTAAGCTCTTAATTGGGATCTTGAAAGGACGCCACTTATTAAGTTAATTTCGTAACACCTCATACGTATCAATTATTTTTAGCAGCAAACGTTTTATTAGAAAAACGTTAAAACACACTTATAAAGTATTACATTTTCATTACATTTGGCAATGATGTCTACGTCTTTCTGTCAAAATAGTGTAAGGCAATTATATAAGTTCCTTACAGGGCCAGAGCGGTGTAGAAGGTAGCACGTCTGGACTCAATCCAGGAGATCTAGATTTTATTTCCAGCTTTTACGATTGTTCTTTTAGGGATTAAACTGTAATGTAATAGTCTAAAAAGGACACCAGAACGTGAATACTGTATGCTAGCGACCGGATGGAATTTGGGACAAGTCTGGTCTTGTTCTGGAATGGGAGCCAGTAAGGTATTTTTAGAAATTACTTACGGAATCAAAGTAGCACGAGTTCTATTCTCTTCTGAGATGTGGATAATTGTATATTTAAACTGCGAAATTAAAGCTAAAAGCACATTTACACGATTCTAGAAATTAAATCCATAAATTTAACAGGCGACTTATTCTGCGAATTTACATTGTATAAAGTGATATTTAAATTACTATTCAGTCACAGAAGATAACGTATAGAATTCACTTTGACAAGAAAAAATTGAAATTTTGTCCCAGTGGCTCAATGGTTAAAGCAACGAATGGCCAGTTCTAAGAACTGATGACCGATCTTCGTCTGGGACAAAGAGACCTGTACAACGGTGCCCGAATGAATTAATCTGGCAATAATGATTAGAGTAGAATTTATCAAGAAGTTGGAATCTTTGCTGAAGATGGTTTGGATATAAGAATTGGGTCATAATCAAAGTGTTGAAACAGTCAACAGGACGCTTCAATTTTAAGTAGAAATTTAGCAAGTCTCCCGATCAAAATTTTATGAAATGCAGCGCATCAGTTTTCCCCGTGATGATGAAACAGACAGATGGACAATCAGATGAATTTTCAATTTTATTTATATAGGCTATTGGCAAATATTTTGGGATACCGGTACTTTGTTTTTCTGGTCCCGAGATTTGGATCTTCACGGACCAAGTAAAAGGAGAAAATGGAATTTGCAGAGCCACTTCGACGATAAAAGCTTGCAATTTAGTCCCAATAGCTCAACGGTAGAGCATCGGCTGGCCAGTTCCGAGATCTAGCGTTCGATTCCCGGTTGGGACAGCAAGGCTCTTTACAATGGCGCCCGAACAAATCAACCTTGTAGGTTAGGGTATAGATGTCGGAGGGCTGAAAGTGACCCTAGTACGACTTGTACAGATTCAGTGGACTCAGGGCGCTGATTCAAATTGAGAGAATAACGACCACGCAGAATACTAACCTGGGTAAAAAGAGTAGTAGCAGGAGGCCAACCTGAGGTAAAAATAGCAGGAGGTGATCAGTCAGATTGTCAGTAGCCCGCCAATCTGACATTAGAGGGTGGAGAATGCAGAGTCCACTTCGACGTTAAGAACTTGGAGTTTCGCCCCAATGGCTCAACGGTAGAGTGTAGGCTAGCCAGTTTAGAGATCCAGGGTTCTATTCCCGGTTTGGGCAGCAAGGCTCTTTACATACTATGTGCTTTTAATTTTTACTTTCATATAATATTTTTTTAAAGAAAGTACTGCTTTCCCGAAACTATTTCAATTTGACATTTAGAATAAAATTTAAATTTTACGTATGGTTGCATTATGTATGTCCAGAACATGATAATAGTGTTTTTATTTATTTATTTTTTTAATTTGCACTTATTTCATTATTTTTATGGTAGTTAATATTTTTAAAACATTTTACACGGAAATAATGCTAATTTTTTAAACATTTTATTCCCTTTATTTTATAGGAGAAAAACTTTGGGTTTCAACTACACTTTGTAAATGATATTAAAATTATATATAATACAAATTAGTATAATGCATTCAAAGCATTCAAATAACTAGTTTTAAACGAGTCATTAACGTGTCAAAATGCATTTAAAAATATATGAAGCATATTTTAAATGAAAATCTGTACTCGTAAACTTGATATAGAACATTTTATTTTTTATTCTGGTACTGATTATAAGATGAGTGGGTTTAAAAAATCGAAATTATAAATGCATGAGATAATCAACTGGAGCCTCGTGATTCAGTTGCAGTTGTGATAAAATATTTTACTATATGAATGCTTTTCTCTAATGGTTAATGGCGTGAGTATGGTCCTTTGCATGGGAACTACTTAATCTTGTAGAAGAAAAGGACGTCTGAACTTTGTCCATAAAGTCCTGAAAATGCCCTATAAAAAAACTACAAATATTGTAAACAGTCTGTATTTAATACACCATTATTACACCATTTAAAACACATGACTGATGATGGACACTGTTGTCCGAAAGCGAATTGGCATTTTGAAAAACTTATCATTGACGTCATGATGGTGTAATACATAAAGATGGTTTACAATATTTGTAATCTTTACGGAAAATATGAAAATATTTTATATGTATTTTACGATACTTAATTCTATAAAAGTGTTTAACTTTAAACATAGTTCATGCGCACGTGTAAATTAAAAAAAAAATTCTTTCAAGTCATTTTCTTTATTGCATGTATTGCTCCTCTGTTGTATTTACCAAAAATTAAAGTTGTTATGTGTATATTTAAATTGACTGCTCTACTTCGCAGCATATTTTCTATCCTCGTGAGAAAATGACATTTGCAGGCTACCATTATTATTTAAAGAACTGGATCACTTGAACATGGAGACACATTTGGCGACAAATATATTGAAACAACGTAAATTTGGCGACATGGGGTGAGTTCTGAAAATTTCACGAATTTTGTAGTTTGGTTAAGAATTTACTAAGTCAAGTCAAATTTTCTAGAAATTTGCATAGGTTTATAAGCCTGCTCATTGTCCAGTTAGCGACAGTTGGCGTGATATAAGTAAATTGTGAATACGGAAATGTCTTCATAATATAGTCTTCTGAGTTGAGAGTGAATTCAGTATTGAATGGCTTTTATATTTTACTTGACAATTGGTTTGCTACCTAGTACGATTACGATGGCTAGAAAATTATTGGCTATATAATTTTCTTGTTTTCGCTTATGGGTGCTTTAAGTAACAGCGTTAGTTATATAAAAATGTGGACCCATTTTTGCATCCTGAGTCGTTGAGTTTGCATCCTGAGTCGAGGTTGTCAATACACCCACTATTCTAAAGGATATGTTGAAGCAATATTATTTGGCAGGTTGTCAATTCGGAACAAAAAATATGAATACTAATGGCCACATTTATTCGGATTAAACCTGTATAAATAAAATTGAAAATATGTCTGTATGTCTGTCTGTATGTTTGTCTCATCATCACGGGAGAACAGCTGAATAGAATTTTATGAAATTTTGTGGATAACCTTGGAATAGCTTCACTTAAAATTTAATCCATGTTTCGAGTTTTTAGGATCATGGGTTGTCTGGATATTAATTAAAAACGCACAGTTAAACCTTCCATAGACCTATTATTATGCAGACGATATTTTTCCCGATAGTTTATTTAAAGAAAATGATATCATATATCTTAGCAACGGATTTTAATTCAATGTGTTTATGCCGCGGACTGTTTTTATTAAACCTTTTAAGATTTAAAAAATAATAATAATAAATGTATATAAAATAAATTTTATAGAAATTGCATTTTTGACTACTGGATTATATCAATTACGGCCTTCAGCTTTAAAAATTACTGGTATTATTGATTTTCATTTTATTACGTTATCCGTTTTGGCCAAAACCGCTGAAACTCATATACCGTAATACGGGTATTTCTCTATTAGTACATGGATAAATATTCTAATCTACAAAAATATAAGTAGTACGGTTATGTCTTACCATAAAATTTTAGCGCCATCATTTTGACATATATTGATTTAATTTCATATATTTTGTAAATTTGTTTATAAACGGGGCCAGGATCTTTTATTCTTCAGATCTGCCTGTGAAGATAAATTTCTTATAGCGAGAACATTGATTCTTAAACTTCTTTTTAGAAGCATTGATTTAAATAGTTTAATAGAATGTTTTGAATAGAATGTTTTGTATAAGAATTTGCACATGATTGTGAATTTTATCTTTCTTTATATTATATATTCCAAAGAATGAGTATACTGCTAGTTTAAAACTAACATTAATACGGTTTCTTTAAAAGAAAACCGCTATATCATTTTCTGATTTTTTATCAAGATATTATGCAAGCACTCTGATTATGCATTTCGAAAATTTTAATGCTAAATTTTAATATTTAAATAATTTTTATGCTTCATTTTCAATCGAGCCGCTCACATTGATATGAAAACTCATAATTTCTTTAAAAAAATTAATATTAGTTTCCTCCACACTTTACGTTGAAAAAAGATTCAAATTGCACATTTGTTAAAACAGTTTTTTCGCTTTCTAAAAAATAATTTAAATTTTTATAAAAAAAAAAAAAAAACTTGTCGCATCACTGCAAAGTATTCTAACAATAACATATTCACACTATCTTATACATTAAATTAAAATGTTATTTAAAAAAATTAGTTCCCCTTCTTTTATTAAAAGAAGTAAATGTATGCAAATGAACGCATTAGCTCTGCGTTTATCATGCAATGGATTTTATTTATTTATATCCTATTGGGTAATTCAATAAGCAAAATAGATAATTCTGAGGAACTAAGAAGACTAGATAGAATTCTCGCCATTTCTCTTATTTTTAATTTCGTTCAACTTCTTGTCACGTACTTTGTCTCCTAATGCAACGCAGAGGCTTATTGGAGATACATTAAAACAGATCACATCCGTCGCATTATTTGGAAAGTAGAAAAAATTATGCAAATTGTGGTATCAAACTAAGTTGTCCCTGGAATAAATTGGGTAAGTATTTTTACTTTCCCGACAACATATAATAAATTTATTGAGAAAGTATTGGAAGGGCGTGGAAAATTGGAATTTATATTTTCGATGGATTTATAGATTTTAAGCACATTATAAGTATACGAATAACGTGTGTTAAGCTTGACGTCTGAATGTTTTTGTGTATCTGTCTGTGCAGTGCATGTGTCAAAAACTATATGAAGAAATCTCAAGAAATTGGGTAATTCAGTCACATGTGTTATGCTGGTGTTGGTAGATTATGGTAAGATTGGAAAGAATAGAACAAGCCATTTGACCAGAAATGGTCAAATGCCTAGTCTAATAGTTCAATGGTCTGTAAAATCTATTTAAATAAAAATTACATCAATCTGCTTTTTTTTTCTGTTTATATCATCATGACCGGAAAGTGGCTGTACCGAATTTCATGATATTTTGATGGATAGACTTTTGATGGATGTCCTAAACTTTAAGTGGGACCCCAGAAGGGACCCATTTAAAATTTAGGTATCCAACTGTGCTGTTGTCTGTCTGCATGCCCTTTTGAAATATTTCCTCACTTTGAGCAATCGACGTAAAAACCTCCAAACAAATGGGACTAGGTCGCTAATGCGCTAGGTAGCCAAATGAAAATAGAATTGAAACATAATTTTAATGCTAAAGTGTAAGTATCGGATTTATGTGTTATTTTGTGGGATTGAAATCAAATCAATGTGCCTAAATAAGGGGTGGGGGTAATTTTCAATTAGTAGAGAAAATCAAATACTGTCCGCAAGAAATTTTGAATTTTAAATTGTGCGTGTGTTTATCATTAAAACTAGACAAGTCTATAATTAACTAATGGAAATGAATAAAAAGATTCATTCTTGATCTAGTGTCAATTTCATGCAATAATATATGTAATAAAAGTTGCATACCTTATTTGAATAAATGAAAACAATAAAAGAAAACCAAACATATTTTAATGTGTAGTATAAGTTGTGCTTCTCTCTTTACTTTATTCATTTCCTTTTACTTAAATGTCACGTCACAAAATAATTTATTTTACTTAAGCCATATTTCAGTTTCAAAAACGTTTTTTAATGTTTATGTTGTTTTTAGAAAAAAAAATTTTTCTTCTATTATGCCATCTTTCTTCTTCCATCCTCCTGAGGCGTCATTTAGTTATTTGAGTTGCAAATGAAAAATAATTTATTGTTTCAACAATTCTCTTTTCTGCTACCCGATGGCTTTTATTTACATTACATTATTAATATCACACATAACCGAATTGAATTTATTCTGTTCAAATTGAACAACTGCGGGAAATGTTTGAAGATTAAAAAACATTTTTGACGTACATTAATTATTTTAACCTGCAGAATAGTTTTCTAAAAATTTTGGAATTAAAATTATTAAAAAGAAATAGAGTTTAACCGCGTTTCATTTGAATGTATGAATAAAAATAACATGTTTTTTTGTGTGTTTTAAAGTATTTGTGTGGTGGTTAACTAAAATGTACAACTTTTTTGTGAATGGTTTTACTTTTACCGGAAGAAGTTCTTTCAAGTAAAAGCATTGCAAAGCTATAACTAATTTAAATATCCAAAATAATTTAAAATAATCAAAATAATTTGTAAATATATTAATTTTTATACTATACATTAATTTTTCAAAGTAGACTGCTCTTTTTTTTTCTTTTTTTTGAATTGACATAACAAAAAAAAATGAAATGATACCAATGCATAACTATTGTTTGTTGCTAACGTGAAATCCTCCATCTAAATATAATTACACTAGTATTCACAAGTAAAGAAATAATCGAACAAACGTCAAAATAAATTATGGTTACGAATATAAACTATTCATTTTAATAAATACTATTCGTTTAATTCTAAATTTGTATATCCTCATGCTATAGAATATAGCATAGACAAATTATTGGTTTCCCGAAAATTTTTGATTTCAAGATTTTGATGCCAATATAAGTTTTAGGACCTTCTGCACACGTGTTGACTATTTTTAGAGTGATGTCCGTCTAACATCTGTCTGTCGGTCTGCGGTCGATTTCTTGTACACACGATATCTGCCACAAATATTAATGGATTTTTACAAAATTTTATATCCGGCTTTGTTAATGAAAAATGCGAACCAAATAGAATTTTTTGAAATTCGAACCAAAACTTCGAAATTTTATGATTTCTTAATATGACAGCATAGGACGAAAATTGACATAATTATGCATAAAAAGAGTTATTTATTTTTTTTTCCAATAACTGTAGTGAAAAATAGTCTGGCTAGAATTTTTATGTTTGTGATATCATTAGCCCGTGGAGGAGTTACTCCCCAAGGGTTTGCATTGTCAAATATTTTTATCAGTCGTAAAATTTTTCCAAGCCTTTTAAAATAAATGTTAGCATACAAAAATTGTAATCATTGGGGGGGAGCAACGATCATTTTCAAAATGTAAAATCAAAAAGTAAAATTAATATTGAATTGAATTTGATTTCAAAATTAAATTTCAAAATTTGAAAAAAACAATCACAATCTCTTTAAAATGGATTCTGATATGAGAGAGCCGAATAAGCGAAAGTATTGTTAATTTAGATGTTGAAAAAAATATTGAGAGAAGCAGGTACAGCTTGTAGCACCCTCATAGATATAAAAATAGGAATTTTTAACGATGGAAAAAGCAATAATAAAAATCACAGAAATTACTTGCAGTACGTAATATAATAGTGTCTGAATGATGACCATGATTAAGGAATATGATCCATTTTCTTTATTCGTTTCATTCTGCATCATTTACTATTATATTTTTATTTTTTACCCTTTACTTCATTCTTTTCTTTTAAAGTTACGTTAAAAATGTGTTTGAAAGTTACTCATCCCATTTTAAAAAAAACTTTAATTCTCCCTGCTCATATTTTTACTTTCCTTACATACATATAATGTATATGGAAAGTATTGTGACAGGATCGAAAATTCGAAGTCGAATTCAAGCACATTTCAAGTACCCCTAAGCCCGAATCAGACGTTTTTAAGATGATGTCTATGTATGTATGTGTGTGTGTGTGTGTGTGTGCGCGCGCGCTTGCGGGTGTGCGTAAGCTTTGGGAAGACAGCTCTCACGAACGAATGAAGCGATTGGAACAAAATTTGATACAAAAATCAAAGTCAGTGAATAATGGAAGCCTATTGTTTTTACACGCAATTGAATATTCAGAACCCACCTAAATTATGAAATGAAATTTTGAAAAAATCATCAAAAAATTAAAACTCTCAATACAGTTGCGTAAATAACCATTTCTTATGTAATTTTTCATTAGTAAACGATTGACATAAACTTTAGAGCGCTAGCATGAACCGTTTTCGAAATAGTGCATATTTTTCAAATAAATTTATCAAAAAATCATATAAAATTCATAAAAAGTATTAACTATTGTGAAATGTGTTCACTTTTCATATGTAATATTATGCGATACATTTATTATCATCATCATTCTCGTAGATCTAGCTCGTTCCATTCACGAGAAAAGACACTTTGGGTAATAGCGTTCATGCGGAGTACGATCACGTTAAACATGTGGGTCCGAAAGTCCTTCCGAGAGGTTGGTGGTAGGGGAAGGAGGGTACGGTCCCTGTGGATGCCTCCCCCACAGGGTTCCGGTCTAAATTGGGTGGCACTTCCCGACCGTCCAAACAGTTACCTTACACCTTTCTGGTAGGTCGGACGGTCTGGGTTTCAACAACAACAACTTTGGGTAATAGCATTCTCATTTGACGCCATTAGTCGTTTATTTACAATAATCTATTTCTGTACCCACAATGTTTGACAAAACTTTGGCGAAAAATTTGGCTGAATATCGCCATCTTGGCGAGTTTTTAAATGTTGCCAAATTGACAAAAATGTCACCAAATTGATAAAAATGACGTTAAATCAATGAAAATGAAGACTAATTGATGAAAACTAAATACCTTGGAAAGAATAAAAGAATCTACGTAAGAGAAGATACTTTGGGTAATAGTTTTGTATTTGGACGCCATTAGTCGTTTATGTACTTTAAGAATAACCTATTTCTAAGACCATAATGCCTGACGAAACTTTGGCAACGAATTTGACAGAATATTGCGAACTTGGCGAATTTTTAAATGTCGCTAAATTGATAAAAATGTCGCCAAATTACATAAAATATTATCAAATTGATAAAAATGTCGCCAAATTGATGAAAATGATGTCAAATGGGATGCGACGTTTTGAAAATTTTTATATCCGTCATATGATGGGCATACATTTTATTATATAAGTAGTGCTTTTATAAATATCGCCAACTTAGCGATATTTAGCTTCACATTGACGAAGATAATCTCAAAATTGCGAAAATGACGCCAAGTTAATGAAAATGACGCCTAATTGATGAATTTATTATTAAAATATTTAAATATATGGACTATAATGCTTAGGATGATATTAATATTGATAATTGTTAATTTAGATTTGCGTATAATATAAGTTAATTAGGTACGAAAGAGTTTTGCATGATGTCATCCGGAAAAACACCAAATGTACACTTTAAAGTTACAAACACTATGCCGTGAATTTTTTCATCACTTTTTCACCGTTAAAGAAGAAAATCCATTGCATTAAAAAAGGAAAGTCATGTGCTGCTCATATCAGATTTTTCTAAGTCAGAACAAATAATCCCCAGCTGACGTTTTGTATATGTACACTATTTTACAATATTTATATTTTGAAACTACGTTTTCCCCTTACAGCACATTGTACAATTGCAGCAATTTTGCCTAATTGTATAGATATCAGGAAATTGCAGTTATCTCACAGTGTATTCATAGAACCCACTACTGGAAGGTAGTATTTGGAATCATGTTCCAACTGCGGAAATCAGAAAACATGGATCCGTTTTGCCATACATGGCTTTCATCGAGTTATTTCAATCCATTGGTTTTAGGTTGATACCATTCACGTGATAATACTGACTGTCAGGGATATTTGCAAAATTGAAGTATAAAAAATAAGGATAGATACTAGAAAATGTTATATATAAAAATTCATAGGTACTTTTGGAGAAAGTATGGAAATGTTACAGTCGGAGCAGAAAAATTGAATATATATTTGGGCCTGCTTATCACAAATATTAAGGGACCAGAAATGGTTACGTTAGTACAACCGATTACCACTGAGATGTATTGCAATCTTAAACATTCGCCTCCAGCAAGGTTATAATCGTTTATTCACAGCAACTGTGCTGGTTATATCAGAATTCGTCTTTATTTAGACGACAACTGTGCTATATTAGAAAAAACCTAATATTTCTATCCGTCACGCTTAGCGACAAATTCCGCGCGATGATTTTAGATAATGCCAACAAATAAACAATGAATTAATTCCTCTAAAGAATAAATTATATATATATATATATAAATAAATTAAAATAACAAATACTAAAGTGCAGCAGTGTGAATCAGTAACCACAGTATCAAACCGCGAGCAATATAAAAGCGTGTAGTGAATAGCAAAAAGCAACGAGGAAGGGCCGGAAAAGTAGAGCACGGAGAGGCCAGGACAAGGAAAATATTAAAGAATAGTATATCTGCTAGAAACATCTCCAGGGGCACATTCTAGACAGACATACTAAAATCCGTTGTTTCTATGATTGCATAAAAACACGTGGTTAAAATATTATGCAATCTGTGCCCAACAACGGAATAACAAGAATAACAGAAAAAAACCCTAATAGGATAAAATTCAATTATAAAACATAAAATACCACATAAACATGAAATATAAAATACTACATAGACATGAACATGAAAAATATAGCGCACAAATATACGAACTTGCAAAAAAGAGCAACTCACATGTCGAAAGGTCGCCACCGTGAATAATCTTCAAATGAGTCGACCACATGCTTCAGTCTGAACGCTCACCTCGCTTAATACCACGTGGGAATAATACAGACCAGAGGAAGTGGAAGTAGCAGTACATACTTTCGGAGAGATAAACCCAAGAGTTTAGAAACTGACCGAGATGTGACTACGATTATCGAAAACTTTGAAAGAATGGATAACACTGTTATATATACATATATATATATATATATATATATATATATATATATATATATATATTATAATACTTGCTTCATTTTATGAATTATTAATTTAACATTTTTATTCAAATTATACTGAGTTGCACTGTCTGTGAGAAAAATACGTTTTATTAGGAGTATCTAAAAGGTCATAAAGTGATTGCGTCTATTCAGGAGGTCATGCAGTAATTATTTGCTTCTATCCGAAGTAGTGAGTGGTCTGTGTCCCAAGATTTTAAAAGCATAAGGTGTGCTGGCCTGCGGATGGAATAGAATGCGTATATTGTTAAATATATAGCATTTACTTTTCACATTTAAAGGCAAATAATATTCATGTGGCAGAGCCCAATTCGACGATAAGAGATTGCAATTTCGTCCCAGCAGCTCAACGGTTGAGCGTCGGCTGGTCAGTTCGGAGATCCAGGGTTCGATTCCAGGTTGGGGCAACAAGGCTATTCACAGTGTAACTCTTAGACTGTAACCTATGTTCATGAGCGCCCATAGGGGAGCTCAGAGATTGTATTCGCTCTCCCTGAACGTTCAAGGTTACAAAAGGTGAACATCAAGCTAGTCGAAGTTGTACATCTTATATTTAAGTTTGCCAAACTGTCGCCAGTGGTTTTCCCCTCCTGGATGATGTTCTATGTTTTAATATATGTTTGATGTCCATGTTTACTTTTAACGTAAATTAAAAATTTATCTCTCTAACTATAAATAACAAGATACATGTAAATATCGTAGAAACAAATGATTTTATTTCAACTTTGTCTAGAGTTTGTGTACGGAAAACCATGGCTTTTGAAGACGTATTTGGGGATTTATTGCGACTTTTAAAACACTCGCGTCACTTTTCCTTCTATATTTCTTTTCAATCTCACGCGGCTTTCCTTCTGCTTTCAATTATAAATGGAACGCAATTTATTGTCTCGCCATTTTTTTCATCAGTCCGGAACAGCTTTTATTCTATTATTCGTCCGTGTATCTCTTTTGTTACAAATCTAATTCATTTAAAGTGAATTTTCTAATACGTTGCGGAAAGAAGTATTAATGCAACAAAAAATATTTGAAGACTTCGTCAGATATAAATTATTCGGAGGCCATTGATCGTCTTGTCACGTCTTGTTTTCGAAATGCGAAGGATGTAAACATATATTCAGAAAGCGTGTTCCTAATTTAATCTCTTATTTTGAAAGGAAATTACGTTTCTGCAAAAAAAAATGTTCATAAGACGTGTAGAAATGGTTTTTGAAAACAAAGATTCTTAAGAATAGATGCTTTTCACGGATATTAAAACTGTTACGATGTATCGAATAAGAGCATAAAAAAGTTTATTGCTTTTAGCGGTTTTGTGTAGAAATGCTTCTTTAGGATTATGAGTGGGACATTTATACATTAGTTTTAATGCATATAAAATGTAGTATTTAAGTCAGTTAAAGATAAAAAAAACTTATTAAAAAAATGTTTCAACCTAAGTTTTATTTTTTAACAATATATGGCGCTTAGCGACGAAAATAGTTAATCGAGAATTTCTCAGTTATGTTCTGTTATAGATTTAATACTTTAAGTGTACAAAATTTCAGCTTTCTAAGGTCCCATGTTTCATTTGTGAGGGGGACAGTCCAATGGAATATAAGCACTGGGAGCCAAAACACAGGCCACTAGGAAAATCTCTTTTACCACTTCTTCATTAAACTGGATCTTATGAAACAGTTTGTAAATTCATTGTTAAAAAGTGGCAATTGCTTCAAATACCTATGTGATAACTTATTTTGCCTATCAGACGCCAAGCTAAAAGAAGGTATTTTCATCGGACCAGATATAAAAAACTTGATGTTCGACGAAAACTTTCCACTTGTAATGAATGAAGTTAAAAGGGATGCTTGGATTGCCTTAAAATATGTTATTAAGATTCTGGGTTACACTAAGGGCGCTGACTATGTGGCTGTAGTTGACAATATATTACAAAAATGCATTTAAAGCTTTAGGACGACTTTAGCTCAACGAGCACAAAAATTCATATTTTTAAATTTGCACCAGGACTTCTTCCAAAAAATCTTGCTGCAGTAAATTAGAAGCAAAGAGAACTTCCCACCAATACATTATAGAAATAGTGCGAATGTACCAGGATCACTGGAATATTAACATGATTGCAGATTACTGAAGGAAGTTAAATGAAAATTCAGAAGCATAACATAAGTTGTTGTTGAGACCCAGACCGTCCGACCTACCAGAAAGGTGTAAGGTAACTGTTTGGACGGCCGGGAAGTGCCACCCAATTTACACCGGAACCCAGTGGGGGAGAAATCCACAGGGACCGTACCCTCCTTCCCCTACCACCAACTTCTCTGAAGGACATTCGGACACAGATGTTTAACGTGATCGTATTCCGCATGAACACGGCGGCAGTTGTGGCAGCGTGCAAATCCAGCGCGCAAACCACCGAGCTACCGCGCCCGAAAAGTGTCAACAGCACGCGGTGATCCCAGTTGGTCACCCACCCAAGTACTAGCCGCGCCCGATGCTGCTTGACGTCGGTGATCTAACGAGAACCGGTGTTTTCAGCACGGTACGGCCGTTGGCAGCATAACATAAATGAAAAAGCAGAAAATACAACTTTCCTAGCAAAAGAAAAAAGGCAATACAAGGACTTTATAAAGAGATCAGGATTTTGAAGAAGGCAAAAACAAGAATACAAGAAATTTCATGAATACAAGGAATTTAAAGGATACAAGATTTTAAAATCTGTTTTATTTGATTATTTTCCGGTTTTTTTATATTTATTAGGTTATTTATTAAATTATTTTTTCATTATTATTTGTAAATACAAATTATACAAAAATTGTACCTGATTGAAGAAAACTGAGGTTATTTTTGGAATGAACACTCTCGAAAATTTATAAAATGAGAATAACTTGTTGAAATTTTAAAGTTTTTATTAAATTTTCCGCTGAAAAATCTCATTCTATCTTTTTAATTTGAATTGCAGTCCTTTAATTCCCACGTATGGTAGAGCACCAGTACCATAACATAAGGGAATATTTTAAAAAATAGCTAATGATATATAAGTTTATCATTTGTCAAATCATTATACAAATATATATATATATATATATATATATATATATATATATATATATATATATTTGAAATATGTAATAAGAATTATGTAAAAATAAAAAAAAATAAAAAAACAATTCAAGTAATATTAACATCACCATAGAAGCAAATTAATATATATATATATAAATACACCATATAAATATATATATATAAATATAAATATATATATATATATATATATATATATAATGATAAAAAATGTTCTTTTAATTTCAATATTAATAAACTATTACCTTTTAATTCCTCCAACTATATTCAATTGTTCAGAAATATTATACTTAATGAATTTTTTAGAATTTATAGATTATCAGATAGAAAAATTTCATGTTTTGCGCATAAATAATCTCCTACTTATCAGTAAATGATATGAATATCCATCGTTTTTAGTAAATGGTATAGTTAATAAATTTCTATTAGCCTAAAATTCTTAATATTCTCGCCTTAGTATCTTATTTTAGCCTTACTTTTACATTCTCTTGTTTTTACATTACAATGTATATTCATCTTTCTATTTTGCAGCTTTTACTGTAGAAAATCGCATTTTACGGCCATTGCGTAGTACGGTTTTTATTACTGACTTTGGCAACGGTAAATCACTTCTTTACTCTTCAGCATGTGACAACATTGGTCTCGTCTTTTTTTGCTTGTCACGGTTGCACGTTGGGGTGCATGTTAAGGTATTTACGTTTCCTTTCTGTTTTTTCAATCTTTATGCTTGTCGTCCTATTAACACATGTTTATAAATAAAATATATCTTGTGTTTCAGAAACAAGCATTTTTGTGTTCATTTCATTTAAAATATTAGGACTTGGTAAATAATTTTTTCGAAATGAACTATTCTTAAGGCCTCTTCCACGTGCAAGCTTTAATGCTTGATTATTTTGGTATTCCTTTTTTCGATTCCTCTCCATTGACATTTGCTGATTATCTTTAGTTTTTTGAACTGTAATATGCATTATAATTTCCTCTTTATTGTTGAATTTCATTTTATTTCATTGTATTCTGTAGGCATAAATTTTTTTAAGATAGTGTATTATGAGTTACTTTTTCCATTCTATCATTGGATTTACTATTTAATACTTTTTATATAATATATAATACATATATATATATATGACATATATATATATATGTATATATATATATATATATAATATATATATATATATATATATATATATATATATATATATATATATATATATATATATATATAAAATGAAAGATTTTAATCGTAAATTATGCATAAACTATTGTATATATATTTGAATATGAATTTTTCATATTGTGAAATTGAAATTACACAAACTTTTCCGGGGAAACAAAGACATTACTTTTCACAGATTTTACTGTATTTGATTGAAACTAAATTCCATTACACCTTACATCTATCTTTTATATAAACCTCAATATTTGTATTATCGAGTAAAAACATCTTTTTAAACCACGTTTTCGCACACTGCCACATTTTTCAGAAATACCTCTTAGGGCTGATAAAACGTGGCCGTACATCACCTATTTCACCATTCTCGTCCGGGATAATATTTTTATGTGTTTTAGCAAATATACCTTACTTTATCTCGGCTATATTTTCTTTTCCGAGTCCTATCGGAGAAGAGCCAAATTGGAGATTTATGTCTGGCGCGGCTTACTCGGCTACCATTTATATTACAACACATTTTTTCCATCAAGACGCGGAAAAACCACTGCAGTTTGGGTGCTGAGAAGCATTAATAGAGCGAGATGTACGAGACTGTCTGGGAGTCTATCTAAAGATATGAAGAACTTTAATCTTTATTTACAGTTTTCTAGAATCATTTCAAAAGAACCGCTGCGAGCTGTTTCTAGAAAGACATAATATTTCTCTTTTTAAAATGCAGGATGATTAAAACCTTAATACAGAATATGACTTTGCACAGTAATTATAAATAAATTAAACAAGTAGCATTAATAAATAAAGCCAGGGACATTAAATTTGGTGAAATAATATTTAAGTAGTAAATTATAATTATGTTAATCCGGAATTGAGATCGTAATAGTGCGTACAAAATCCTGCGTCCATCATGCATCCCACCTGTTGTGCATCAACCTGTAAATAAACTTAATTCCTAAAAGAAAAGCACGGAATAAACAACTTAATAGCGACACCTTTTATTTTTCCTGCATGACTATTAATTTCAATACACATATACTTCTAACTAGTATTTCTAGTTATTAATTTCACAATTGAATGTATTTTGATAATTTTAGAATTTATATGCATTTTCAGATTAATTTGGAGTTGAGTGTGATGAAAAAGTAATTATATACGGATATTAGCAGTAATTATATAATTCAAATTCCTCATCTATATAATAAAAGGCAATGTCTGTGTGTGTGTGTGTGTGTCTTATACACTATACGTTTCGCGACCGCGCGTCGGAGAGTTACGAAATTTGGCAATCGGAGACCCTGGGGGGTGGGAAGGGGACACGTGAAAACCGATTTTCAAAATTCTAATTATTTTTTTATTTATTTAATGTTTTATGCGATTTCGACCTTTTTTTGATCTTTTTGCCCTTTTTTCTCCTCGATCCAGACATCGTAGAAAAAAACAAATCACACCATCGGAAAGAGCAGAGAATTTCGAGTAAAAATATATCAATTTCAAATCTCCATTTCGATTTCTAATATTTTTTAAAGATTTTAAAATAAAAGTCACTTTTGGCTCAAGAAAACGATTTTTGGTTTTTAAATTCTCGCATCGTGAAAAGTACTCATAATTTCGACTAATAATTTGCATTTTCAGAAAGGTCAAACATCTGGCATTCTTACAAGTCTAATCTGGTCCAGAAATAATGAAAATTGCCTTCAGGATCGCAATTTTAAAGACGTCATGATTTTAAATTTCTCGCCGTTCCGCTCGGCGTTCCGTTCGTTTCTCCCCCGCTGAAGCAGGGAAGGTGGTGGGTGGGGACGTCAAGGTGGAGGTGACGTCACGGTTCTGAATAGAGCGCCTTTGCTCTATATAAATTATTATATTTATATTTTAAATGATGGGACGATCTGGATTTTTTAAATGTATATTTTAACTTTTGGATATTTTAAATGGATATTTTAATTTTATGGATATTTTAAATGATGGAACAATGAAACAATGGAATGAGGATGATGGAATTAAGCATATGGTCATTTTAAATTGCAAATTAGCGCGCGGGAAGTTAGCGGTAGGCCCGGGTTCGATTCCCGCCACTGCCAAAACTGCCGCCGTGTTTACGTGGAATACGATCACGTTAAATATGTGGGTCCGTAAGTCCTTCCGAGAGGTTGGTGGTAGGGGAAGGAGGATACGGCCCCTGTGGATGCCTCCCCCACTGGGTTCCCGTCTAAATTGGGTGAATATGTAGAAAGTTATGGAGATTGTCGCGGAGGGCGCGGCAGCCCAGTGGTTAGCGCGCGGGAATTGCACTCAGTAGGCCCGGGTTCGATTCCCGCCACTGCCAAAACTTACGCCACGTTCACGCAGAGTACGATCACGTTAAACATGTGGGTTCGTGAGTCCTTCCGAGAGGTTGGTGGTAGGGGAAGGAGGGTACGGTCTAAATTGGGTGAATAAAAAGAAAGTTATGGAGATTGTCGCGGAGGGCGAAGTAGCCCAGTGGTTAGCGCGCGGGAATTGCACGCGGTAGGCCCGGGTTCGATTTCCGCCACTGACATGGAGTACGATCACGTTAAACATATGGGTCCGTATGTTTTTCCGAGAGGTTGGTGGTAGGGGAAGGAGGGTACGTTCCCTGTGGATGCCTCCCCCACTGGGTTCCGGTCTAAATTGGGTGGCACATCCTGGCCGTCCAACCAGTTACCAGGCCCGGGTTCGATTCCCAAAATTGCCGCCGTGTTTACGCGGAGTACGAGCACGTTAAACATGTGGGTCCGTGAGTCCTTCCGAGAAGTTGGTGGTAGGGGAAGGAGGGTACGGTCTAAATTGGATGAATAAAAAGAAAGTTATGGAGATTGTCGCGTAGGGCAAAGTAGCCCAATGGTTAGCGCGCGGAAATTGCACTCGGTAGGCCCGGGTTCGATTCCCAAAATTGCCGCCGTGTTTACGCGGAGTACGATCACGTTAAACATGTGGGTCTCTAAGTCCTTCCGAGAGGTTGGTGGTAGGGGAAGAAGGGTACGGTCCCTGTGGATGCTTCTCCCACTTGGTTCCGGTCTAAATTGGGTGAATAAAAAGAAAGTTATGAAGAATATCGCGGAGGGTGAAGTACCCCAGTGGTTAGTGCGCGGGATTTGCACTTGGTAGGCCCGGGTTCGATTCCCAAAATTGCCGAATAAAAATAAAGTTATGGAGATTGTCGCGGATGGCACGGTAGCCCAGTGGTTAGCGCGCGGGAATTTCACTCGGTAGGCCCGGGTTCGATTCCCGCCATTGCCAAAACCGCAGCCGTGTTCACGCGGAGTACGATCACGTTAAACGTGTGGGACTGCAAGTCCTTCCGAGAGGTTTGTGGTAGGGGAAGGAGGGTACGGTCTCTTTGGATGCCTCCCCCATTGGGTTCCGGTCTAAATTGTGTGGCACTTCCTGGCCTTCCAAGCAGTTACCTTACACCTTTCTGGTAGGTCGCGCCAACGAGTTTGCCACGGTCAGAATTTTCAAGGGTAGCGAACAGGCTGGTCGCCAAAGGCGGCTAGTGGGAAATAAAGAAAAACCTGTATTGGATGTCATTCTAATTGTACGATTTGTTGCTGGCATCACCGTGGTCATGGTCATCATTGGGATCTGGTGTTACCTTGAATTTTGAGACGTGTATTATCCCACTTGGTCTGCAAGTGCCCCAACTCTTTTTTAACTCTCGTCATACTCCAAGTCCCATAACTTGGAATATGACTTTTAACTCATTTCATATACGAAGACTTCTTGCTCTGAAGGTTCCCCTTTCATTTCTTTTCCTCTCGACTCCATTGGCGGGCGCTCTTGTGTGAGAATTCTATAATTGGCCGCAGGGGAAGCTGTTTTCTGTCGCAGATGCTTTGGGCGTAACAGCTCGAGGTCGACAGAACCACGTGGCCTTATGATGTGTGTGTGGCATTTTATGGGGCATATTTATTACCCTACATAAGTTTATCTGCTATTAATGTCACCCATTGGCAACCGTCCGTCTGTATTAATTGTTGACACACACCGTTTATTTCCATTATCTAGTACTCGTTGTTTGGCGTCAAAATGCCGTGCAGGCTACAAAGGGTGGGACAGCCCAGTGGTTAGCTCGCATGATTGCACTAGATCGACTCAAGTTCGCTCTAGTAGGGTACGGTTCATTTGGATGCCGCTCACACAGAGTTGCTGTTTAAATTGGGTGACACTTCTTGGCCGCCCAAACAGCTACTTTATACTTTCGGGTAGGTCGGACAGTCTGGGTCAAAAAAAAGAAGAAGGCTTCAGTCAATCACCATGCTAAAACAAAACGCACTTTCGTTATCATATAATACTTCGCTTTGAAAGGAGTCTTCTCGATTGAAAATTAGCTCAGTAAGGTTTTATCCCATGGTCTTATTCTATGCAAAGTCTCAACATTCTATGTAATTGGGAAGGGCTCTGGTGGAGACAGGAAAATACTTTTAGCCCATATCATTCTCTTAGCCACAGAGGAAGAAGTCAAACATCCGTCTCCGTTTTGTTTTGTCTGGTCGTCGATGTATATTTGTTCAAAAATTATATTATGCCATCTAAATTCAAGGAAGACCTCGAATACATTTTCGAAACCTTTCTTTTCTCTTCGCCACCCGGGGAGGGGTGATCGACAAAAAGTCCGCCTCTCTAAAATTTTTCCCGTAGTTAAACATAATTTTTTCATAGTTCCGTATTTTAGACCAACTTTGGATCTTCAGGAGGTTCTAGGAAAACAAAATTGAATTGAACAAATTTTATATAGATTCTATTACAAATCACTACTGCAAGACTAACTACCGGTTTGATTTTCTACCGCTTTTACTCATAAGTGCGTGCCAGTTTTGAGTTGTATATTATTTCAAGCTGTTTATATCGCTAAAATATCCAAAAGTAGTGGTAATGAAGAATATTCGATTATGAAACATTTTTCTCTGTGATATGGTATATCCATATTTGTTTTTCAGCTGTATCTTTCTTACTCTACACATCATTCCACGTCTATATTCTGTATATTGTATTAGTAATTCTATTTTAACCCCACTTTCGTTTCGCTAGGTTGCGTCACTGCTGTTATAGTTTATCATATTTATTACCGCATATTTAAACTCTTATTTGGCGCTAAGCTCTTGACGTCATAGCACTAAAGGAGACACGAATATTTAAAAAGCGATTCTTTGCGGTTATATGAACAATTCCGCGTTTCAGCCAATTAGTTAATACAGCTGTACAGCAAAAATAGTGTATCGTATGATATTACTTTTCCTACATACTTACAGTATAATGCATAGGGGAGGAACTGTAACAGGATCGAAAATTCCAATTCGAATTTACGACACACTACGCTTTAAGCATACCATAACCAGAAACGAACGTTTTTCATGTGATGTGTGTGTGTGTGTGTGTGTATGAATGTTAGCATGTGTATGCGAATATGTATGCATGTTAGTGTGTGTGCCTTTGGATATGTGGACATGATATATCACAAACGAATGAAGTATTTCGAAAATAATTTGGTAAGATTATTACAATCAGTGAATACTGGAATCCTGAGGATTTTAAACACAATCGAATGTTCAGAAACTACAATAATTTTTGTAAGAATTTTTGAAAAATCGTTAAAATGTCAAAACTTTATATACTGATAAATACATAATCGTTACCGACGTAATTATCAGTTTTACTAGAAAACCCAATATTATTATATTTACATCATATAATTATCATTTTTACTAGAAAACAAATGACGCAAACTTTAGAAACTGACATAAACGCTTCTCGAAATATTGAGCGCCTTTCAAATAGCAAATATGTTACCATCATTCTCGTCGTAGTTTCTTTTATTCTTAGGAGAAGATACTTCTGTAGCAGATACTTTTGTATTTCGACACCAAGGAATTCGCCAGTCATGAATTTCACTGAATATTAATTGTCAATTGCATTTTTATAAATCATTTGCAGTAAACATGAATAAGTTATTATTTTTAGATTCGCGCCTAATTTCAATCTAAGTGCTGTTAATTCAATGATAACAATATAGTTCTCTACATCTTATAAATTATTACTTCCCTGCGAAATGAGTAAAGTCATTGAATGCAGTGAAAGTCATATGCTGCTTTAAACTTTATACCAAATGCTAAAATAGATAAAATCAGATAAATAGGCATTAATGAACAGATATGTTTAAGTAATTTGGGGTAATTACCATTTGAATGTTGGAAATAATATTTTGAAGGTAAAGTCGGTGAGAAGAAAAAAAAAACATCCACCCATTATTAGTTTGGCAAATCGTCACAAGGCAACATTTTCATGCTATTGTACGGCCATAACAGTCTGCCTTTGAGGTAAAATTAAATAGATTGACAACTGTTTATCATTTACCTATAAATGATACAAACAGTCTGTAAAGAGCCTTGCTACCTCAACCGGGAATCGAACCCTCCATCTCCGAACTGCCCAGCCGACGCTCTAGATGAAATTGCAATCTCTTATCATCAAATTGGATTCTGCAAGTTAACCAATAAGTTTCCTTCTATTTAGAATAACTTGTTACTTTCTAAAGCATTAATGCGCATGTTTTACAGTTAGCATTTTAATGATGCAGTCACTTTTGAATATTTTTTTCTTAAAATTCCATTTCCTTAACATCTCTGTGTTTTTTCTTCGAAAACAAAACAAAGCAATCTTTTGTTTCCCGTTCTGCATTGTTAAAGTATCCCATTTAATTCCCATTGATGAGATGTTTGGAAACGATTCCTCGCACAATAAATTTCTACAACTTTCTTATTAAAGAGAGAAATTTCAGATGAATCTGAGTTTTTTTTTTCTTTTTTCATAAATTGTGTAGTCTTTAATGAACCTGTAGTCACGTTGCCTTAATTGCGAGGAATAGAAAAATTTGGAAGATACACGTGCGATCCGATGTCTTTGTTTATTGTCAAGACCGAAACGTCTTTGTTAAATATTAAAAAAAAAAAAACACTGTAAGTCCATCTGCGTTTTAAGAATACATTTTGAAAGATTAAGTAAAAAAACAAGAATTGTGGTTTAGCTTTATTTTTTAAATATTTTAATTGCTTAGGATTTAATGATCAAACAAATGCTTTTGAGGAATCTTTTGCGTAGAAATTTTTACTTTCTGCTTTTCAGCTTAGGATATTTCTAGAAATCCAGATATTATTCTAACACTGAGCAATTAATTTTTCTTTGTCAATATGCGCTTATCGGACAAAAACTTCTGCGAATTGCATTCATTTTTTATAAGCTGTTTTAAAACATACGAGGTAGTGCTTTAGGAATATTTATGTTTATTTCGCAATCATTTTTAATGATTAGAATTGTATAATACTTTCCTCTGCAAATTATCACATCATATTCATGCATCTTCCATATACACTAGTCTCCAAAATTAATGTATGTATGATAGGGAGAAATGTGTAAGCCGAGTTGAAAAAATCCTGGGTGGCACATCGCTATGGCGCCTAGAAATCTGGGCATGACGCCAAGTATTTTCAACTTGGCTATAAAGCATTTTCAAATGTCTGTTCTCTGAAAAGTTTACATTCGAATATTTTAGACCACGAGTCCTGCTACTTAAATATTTCACTCTACGATTAGAAGCAGAATTTTATCCTATTGAAGCATGCAGTTTCAGGTTCACAATATAAACGAGACAAGTATAGAGTTTCCAGAAGACTAAATTATAAATTTTGTTAACATTTGTCTGCTACGTTCTGTTAAAGTTTTGAGTTGATATTATCCAACCAATGGAGAATCATGACCTCTAAATTACAATCTTCTCACTGATGTCAATATACGTGTTTATCATATGTGTTTGTGTGTTTTAGTTAACTTGTTAAATGATACAAACGAAACTGTATATAATTTTTTGCGTTTCTTATTTTCGTCTTTATATTATATAGAAGATTAAGTGAATTAGCTATAAAAAATGTACAACGAAATATAACTAAACTTATAAAATGGTTTCTAAATTTTTGGTCTGGTTTCCTGATTCAAATAGAGTTTGGGCATCCATGTGTTAAAATTATACAATGTACTGAATATTACATTGGGGAATGGAGTTTCAAGCATAATATGGGCTGAAAATACGATTTTGGAAGAGACAGTGTTATAAAATAAGACGTAATTGGGAGAAATTATCAAAAGGTCAAAATGATGGACACATTATACAGGGTTGGTTGGTTAAGGTTTTTTGGCACAAAATCCAAAAAAGATATGCTACGCCAGACATATAACATTAAAATACAGATATTAGCAAAAAATAAAAACAAGTGTGTAATCTAAAAAGGTTAAAATATGTGAATAAAACATGTCAATGGAAGAAGTATAACAATGGAAACAAGATAAACAAGAAAGATCAATCATGCTTAAAGCATTGATTATGAAACACTTTCCAACTTCAATGCAATTTTATTTAAAAAAGTCGAAAATGCAATATATTCCTCTGTAATATTTTAAAACTTATCACAATACTACATTGATTTATTATATTTGAAACCTTAAACCTTCATCGAAAAAAATTAACTTCATTCAAATGACGGCATTAAAGTATAAATTGCCTGGTTTAAACATCTCTAAAATGTAATACATTCCTTGGTAATAATTTTAGAATTATCATAATACTACGATAATTTATTATATTTGAAAACTTCATCGAAAACAACTGAAATTCATTCAAATGACGTCATAAAAAAATAACACGCCTGGCTCTCTCTATAAAAGCAACATTTCATTCATAAATAATTCCCCCATTCATGTCTTTCATCACAATACTATAATAATTTATTTTATTTAAAAATTAAGACCATTGAGCTACAAGTAAGTAAGCTCTATTCGTTAAACTTCATCGAAAAATATCGTCCTTCTCTTTCTAAAATCAATGAATATTTCATTCATATCAGCTAAGCAGACTCCATGGACTAAATGATTTTGTGTTAAAGAATTACAGCGATTCTAATACAACTCATTCTACGTATTTTGCTGTTTACATTTTACATAGGTGAAAAATAGGCTTAATAGTAGAAATAATCAAATTTAGATGAGCATTTAAACTGGAATATATTGTCATTGCGTTGTTTCCGTATGTAGATGCACAGAATTTAGGCAAAAATAAAGTAGTTTTAGGACGGATACAACACTCAATATGAATTAAAAAGAACTTTAAAAATCACGATTTTGACACAAGATGGATGCCATATATCATTTTGAAGTGGGTCATGTGATCGTTTCATATCATGGACACGTGATCGCTTCATATAAGAGGTGTTATTATTATTTTAATTTTTATTTAAAAAACTACTGAATATATTTCGCTGAATTTTTTTTTATATATTTTATGGAACAATTTGAATACTGCCTAAAATTTTCGAAGCAATTTGTGAATTTTAAATCCGCTTAAAAAATACTTGAAAAATTAGGTCCCATAGGGCTCAATGTATTCCATTTTTTCAACCCGGGTTCAATCCAAAACTAATTGGGCGATATTATTCATTTATATTCCCATAGGTCCTATAGACCGTCTGAACAACATACTAAAATTTCATTTTGATTAAGTCATTTTTACGGCAGTTATCGTGCTAACGGACAGACTGACAGACAGACAGACAGAATGAACAAAGTCATAAACACTTTTCAACTTTGTTGCAAAGTGTTAAAAAGACTAAAGGTTAAAGTAATTACATGGAGATGTGTTCATGTCTTATAAAATATTTTTAAATTGTTGTAGTAAAAGTGTAATAACTCATTTGTAAGTGCGTAATCCTGGGTACTCAAGAAACGACTAAAAACAGTTATTTCGAAAAAAGCCACGAGTTCGATACAGAACTGAGCAGTAAAAACAGATGTAAACATAAATCAGCAATAAACGGCGATGTTGATTCGGGGATTAGACTTTAGATGATGCCCAAATTTTATTCGGGGCGTATACGAAAAAAACCTGCAATCATTGTAACTGTAAGTTATTTAATGACAATGTCAATGGCAAAGTAGTTATGGAATAAATGAAATTAAATTATTAAAATATGATCTAATTTCTTTATTGTCAGTCTATTGTTATAAAATTAATAATAGGATTTTTTTAGCTCATTTTTTCAGAATTTCTATATTTAAAAATAATGTCAATGAGCAGTGTGAATAATCGATTTATTGCGGGCATATACACAACGTGATACTTTATCGACATAGAGCTCCAACTAGAGTGACTCCATACCACGTTGCAAAAGTCATAGTTATTGTGGAGGATATTCTGGGAGTCATGATAATCTCTTTATATATTAGTCCACATTAATTCGAGGGCTGGTCGAAGCTCTTGGAGAGTTTTTAGAGGAGAATGCCAACTTCCGATATGTAATGCCTCTAACATGAATTTACATTCGACGACTATGCACCAGAGATCTTCTTCTTCCAGGAACGTATCGACGAGATGTGTTCTATGAGAACCAGACTTATAGTCCATAAATACGAATTCTATACTGTCAAAAGTACTTGCGTCGAGTTTCATAATTTCATCGGTACTAGCACCAAGTCATAAAATCTGCATAAAATAGGAAGTAACGCTCGTCCATTTAATATAATGTCACCTACTACCTCTTCTGTAATGATGCATTTTAAGGATGTGTCATAATTGGTACCCCAAACCGGTCTTTTCCCAGATGACAGCACGCAACTGTCGAACTGTTACATAATCCTTATTCATCAGAAAAACACATTTCTCTACTGGTTATAACTGTAAATTCCAATCGGTCGGCAAGTGTGTGATATACTGGATGTCCCGGTAAAGTCCTTTTTGACAAAGTATCTCTATATTAACCTTTTGCTTACGGGTGGGACATCGTCCATCCCAAACGAAGAACCTCTCAAAAAGACAGGTATTTGACATACCCTATCCCAAATAGTTCTATTCCCCTTTGCAGACATTGGCGTCCCAGACATTGGCGTCCACGGACGCCAATGCCGGTTAGAAAACTTCACGAACGCATGGCATGCATCAAGAGTAAGCACAGCGATTTCGTATATTACATAAATGAGCAATAAGTTTTGTAGAGTGCACTTCGACGATAAGAGCTTGCAATCTCGTCCCAGGAGCTCAAAGGTAGAGCATCGGCTGGCCAGTTCGGAGATCCAGGGTTCGATTCCCGGTTAGGGCAGCAAGGTTCTTTACAATGGAGCCCGAACAAATCAACTTGTCAGGTTAATGCAAAGATGTCGGAGGGCTGAACGTGACCCTAGTACGACTAGTGCGGATTGCGCGCCGATTTCAAATTGAGAGGATAACGACCACGCAGGTTACTAACCTGGGTAAAAATAGCAATAGGTGGTCAGCCAAATTGTCAGTTGCCCGCCAATCGGACATTAGAGGTTGGAGAATGTAGAGTCCACTTCAACGATAAGAGCTTGCAATTTCGCCCCAGTAGGTTAACGGGAGAACATCGGCTGGCCAGTTCGAAGATTGAGGGTTCGATTCCGGTTGAGGCAGCAAGTCTTTTTACAGTTTTCTCATATTTCAAATATTTTGTTTATTTAACTAAACTCAGATTAACCCATCTGCATTGCTTAATTTGACTATAAATGTTCATTATTTGTTAATGTTCGGCGTTTGTTAAAACTGTTTCACTAAACTATAAAAGCACTGACAAAATACCCACTACCTTTACAGACATTATTTTCAAATAACTAATCAAAAGTCCCGAACCAAATTTATTCCGACTTGCACCAGAATCATTGGAAGTTTCCCCTTTCGTTATCGCATTGCACCCATTAAATTCTCCTCAAAGACAAGTGCAGTTAAGGGGGAAAACTGTGATTGGTCAAATCTTGTGTGGAGCTTGATTGCGTTCGAGTGACAAGAGAAGATGCTGAAGATCGAGACCTCTGGGAATGAATCCAGAATAATTTGAAGATTAAATTGCAGTTTTATAATGGCATTTAAATGGTGTGCCAGGAAGTTTTGACAGTGGTGATGAGAACTTGTAGTGAACGGAAATAATTATTTCATTAGAATTCAAGACATCTAAAATGATTCATAACAGTCATTTGAGAATTAGTGTCATCAAATATGTCGAATTTGATAATCTATGGGTATATTAAAATGACTTGTTTATGCACACATCTAGAGACAGAATATGATTTGACTAGCATTTAAATCTCTCAAAAACATGCCAACTATCTCTCTCAAAAAATTTAAATTGCAACATTTTTTTAATAAATGTTTCCTTAGCTTAACAATGTATGGCACTTAGCGTCGAAAACAATCGTCTTAGTTGTAATTTAGCTTATTCAAATTTTTCCTCGCAGGCGTTATCGTAAGTGTGCAAAAATTCAGTCTTCTTGGTCAGCAAGGTGCTTCTGAAGGATCTTAAGTCTTTTCAAAATACCTCGTTCTCTCCACCCCCCTGGAGGAATTGGATTAAAAGGCATATCCTTTAACATTTGTATCGTGATTGATACTATAAGTGTGGTAAAATCCAACCTTCTAGGTCACCAGGGAGCTTCTGAAGGATCAAAAAATACTTTTAAAACCCTTTCACCCCATTTTCTCCGTCCCCAGTGAGCACATAAAAAACTCAGCTCCTTTATATTCTACCCCTTAATCGATACTGAAAGTATGCAAAGGTTACGACTTCTAGAGCGTTTGCAAAGACAAAACACGTTAAATAATATATTAATATAGATAATGTATCCTAATTATGTTCTATTTCAATCGTGTTAGGTTTCATTGTAACTAAGAATGCAGCAAAAACCATAAAATGTGTCAAAATTAGTAAGGATTATTCGAGATTGTAACATTTTGCTTATTTTCATTCTCTTGTAAAAAAATAAATGGCATATTAAAGCTTCAAGGTCTAAGGTATTTCCAGGTGTGCAGAGGATCGGTTTAATGGCATCTCCGAGATGGAAAATTTGCATTTATAATCATTAATGTCCTTTAAGGACCAAAATTTGCATGACCAGTAAAAAATGGGCCAAAATATTTCTTTAAAACGAGGATTTATGCATTTTATTATATACATGTCCACAGCCTTAAATTAGAATCTGCACTTGTTCTCCACATCTGGCGTTGAATTACTATTATTCCAAGAAAGTAAATTTTCCTAGTTAATCAGGAATGGTAATACCATACACGCACTGTGTCTAGTTGGACATTAAACCTACACTAGAATTATAATAGAAAAGTTCTAAAATATTATTCTCAATAGCGCTGTCTTTTAATTTGCCTGTACCAGACACTAGCCGGGGCAACGGGAAAAGCTGTAACACATTTTAATAATCATGAATGTTGTTTTATATACAAAAAGAGAACCATTACTTTGATTCAAAGCAAATACATATGTATATTCCCTAGTAGTCGTTTTAGCTAAACACATGTAGACACCCGTTTAATTCAGCGACCTAAACCGATGAATCAGTTTTGCGTTCATTAGCACTCTTCGGCACGACATATATGTCACTGCGGAGTAGCACGAAAACGTGTTAAACTTGGCAATGTGACTTTGCAATTCGGGATCAAAAGTCGGTAAATTGATTCTACGGCGAGTGCACGCACTTCTGTTACGACCACAATCGACGAACCGATTTCAAGATACCAAGATTTAGGAATTTAGGAAGTTATTGACAATGTTTGTAACTCCAAAAATGACACTGTTTGTGACTCCAATAATGATCATTGCAACTCGCTTAATCCCGTCTTTTAAATTTGAGACCGGCTGCTTATATTAAATTTGTCAGTCGCGTTATGTGTTCTTGAAATAGTATACATAGATAGTTACCATACTGCCAGAGCAATTTATTTGCTATTCGTTTCTGAAGAGTTCAATTCCAATCCTGGGGACGTTATTGGCCAACTCTGTGCATATGTACATCGAAATGTTGATACCCTATTACTGTGATTTTCAAATAAACTTACTTGTATTTTTATACTAGAATAATCAATATGAATTTACTGAATATTTAATGTTGCTTTCCATTTCTATCTTTTTTATATTCCCTTTTAATCTTTTAATAAAAATATTTTTTTATATTTATAGGTAAGAGAGCTATTTTGAAATATGAATCAACGAGCCAGCAAATGTGAGTTTTTCTATTTTACAGAATTACAGAGGAGATTAATATATATATATATATATATATATATTAGAAAGTTGGGTTTATCGTGTCGCAGCTTCTTACTTTTCGTTCATTAGATTTTCAAACTACAATATTATATATATATATATATATATATATATATATATATATATATATATATATATATATATATATATATATATATATATATATATATATATATATATATATATACCAAAGCAAACTAAAAGCAATAAGTATACTTAACAAGTATGAAAAGTTAGATAAACTAAAGGTAATAAAATAATAAAGTAAGACAATAGCAAAATACATTTGATTCATATATATATATATATATATATATATATATATATATATATATATATATATATATATATATATATATATATATATATATATATATATATATATATATATATATATATATATATATATATATATATTATAAATATGTAATAATGAAAATAATCAATTCAAGTAATCATGATATAATAACATCACCAGAACAGCAAAACCACGGCCACAATACCGATAATAGCAAAGAACAGCACCGGTCCAAATTCGAAGATTAAACAGAATTAAATTTTTTTTCAGGTCTTAGTATTTAATTCTAATTAACCCAAACAAATGCATGTTTCAGATTTGGCAATAGTACGTTACTATAAATGCCAAAATCCAGACTACAGGCACCAAAACAGGAAAAATTGAAAATAAGGAAAGTTATGATATCTAGTATTACCATGAGGCAGGAACTCTTCATCATTCACCACATGTAAGTGCAAGCAACTGCAACAGTATGAAAAATATCGAGCAGCACTGGAATGAGCATGACGAAATACAACCTAGGAGGCCGAACAAACGTTCACACCGACCCTCCCAGACCCGTCCAGTGCGTCAGAGCAGGAGACAGGACAATTACCCATATAAGTAGAACAGAATATGAACATAAAGCATAGATGAAAATTCTTACTAAACAAGTGATTCATAGCAGAAATGAATAAAGGAGACTGCCACTAAACACCATTATAAGGGCGCTCAAATCGTAGTATCAAACTGGCTAAAGTTAGTTTTTTAGCGAAAATAAAATTCAAAACATTAATGTTAACGTATCTTATTACTTTCCTTATATACATAATGTATAAGGAAAGTAATGTCACGGGGTCGAAAATTCGAAATCGAGTTTTCGACGGGAGAGCACGTTTCAAGCATCCCTGATCACGAATCAAACATTTTTGAAGTGATGTCTGTGTGTGTGTGAAAGTATGTGTGTGTGTCAGTGAGTCTGTGGAGACGATAACTAACGAACGAATGGACCGATTCGAACCAAATTTGGTACAAAAATCACAATCCGTAAACACTGGAAGCTTACTGTTTTTATACGTAATCGAATGTTCAGAACCCCCCCTAAATTTTCGAACAAAATTTTGAAAAAATCGTCAAAACATCAAAACCACTAATAAAGTTACGCAAATAGACATTTCTCATGTAATTTTTCATTAGAAAACGATTGACATAAATTTTAGAACGCTAACATGAACCGATCTCGAGATATTGCACATTTTTCAAAAAAATTATTAAAAAGTCATATAAAATTTAAAAAAATATATTTATTAATGAGAAACATGTTCACTTTTCATATGTAATACCATGCGATAAATTGGATGACATCATTCTCGTGGATCTAGCTCGTTCCATTCATGAAAAAAGATACTTTGAGTAATACTTTTGTATTTGAACGCCAATAGTCATTTATCTGCTGTAAGAACAACTTATTTCTTCGTCCATTACGCTTGGCGATATTTTGGCGACGAATTTAGCGGAATGTCGCCAACTTGGCGACTTTTTGAAATGTTGCCAAATTAACGAAAATATCGCCAAATGGATAAAAATGACGCTAAATCAATGAAAATGACGACTAATTGTCCAAAATTCAATATCTAGGAAGGAATATTAGTATCTACTATAAGAAAAACCTTTTTTTTTACTGTAAAAGTAGTAAATTCATTACATTATATAAGGAAAGTCATGTGTTGCCCACATCAGATTTTTTTTCCAATATTATTATTTCTAATTTTTTTATTTTATTTTATTATTATTCATTTTTGTTTAATTATTTAGTTAATAAATTATATATATATATATATATATATATATATATATTGGTAAATATATATATATATAAATTGAAAGATTTTAATCTAAAACTATGCATAAACTACTGTACCAAGACTAAGGATAGAAATATAAGTTAACATATCACTACAATGGAAAGGGGGATGAGAAGAATATTAGGATACAAAAACCACAATTAAAAATATATATAAATATAAATAAGAATGAAAACGAAAACACGGCATAAATGAGAAAAGGCAATAATAATTAGCTGAAGATAAAATATTAAGACATAGAGAACAATTAATTGAAACTACACAAAAAATGGCGGTTAGTTCGAAATTGCATTTTCATCAGGACAGCCATACAATTCGAATTAAAACTGATAGAATAGCCAGTTTCTGACAATGGCGATAGTATTTAACTATAGACACTACTGGAACTGTCTACTGGCTAGCGGATGAAGAAAAAATAAATAGAATTACAAATCAGAAAAATAAAAAAAATAATATATATATATAATACAATAAATAATATAAATAAGGTGTAACAGCTATGGAAGAATAAGATTGATTTAAATCTACTATTAAGCATTAATGATAGAATAAAATTTTCGAGCAGGGCACTCCATGACATTCTAATTCGTAAAAAATATTAAAGTAGAAAAATGCAACAATCAAGAGTAAGATTCAAAAACAGGAGTATACATATATATATATATTTATATATATATATATATAAAATAAAAATGAAGCAATGACATTCAATAATGAAACAATATAAAACCATAAAGATTATTTTAACACAGATAAAAACGAGGCAAATATGTCTATAAAATGGAATAGTTAGGCTTAAGATGGACGTTAATTCAGAATAAATTCTTCATCAAGATTGAGTATCCGTCCAAATTTTGAAAAATAGTAAAAAAAATCAAGTCAATCCCGAGAAAAAAAGTCATGTGCTTCTAAACACAAAGTACTGTTGCGAAAACTGCAAATCAAATGTTGCCACTCATAAGATCATCAGTGTCGCCAATAAGAAGAAAACGTAGGAAATACTATTTGAAATACAACTAGTAGAAAGTAACGGTTATAAAATATCTAACAAGAAGTGAATTTTAACGATATTGTATTAATATTATGTAAAATCCGTATGTAAAAGTATTTCACAAATAATAGTTACAGACGCAAAAGCAAGTATATTATTGACATAAAAACTACTTATATTTCAGCTCAATTATTTTAAGAAGGCTATTTTAGTAAATCCTTACAAAGTCATGTGCTTCTAAACACAAAGTACTGTTGCGAAAACTGCAGATCAACTGTTGCCACTCATAAGATCATCAATGTCGCCAATAAGAAGAAAACGTAGGAAATACTATTTGAAATACAACTAGTAGAAAGTAACGGTTATAAAATATCTAACAAGAAGTGAATTTTAACGATATTGTATTAATATTATGTAAAATCCGTATGTAAAAGTATTTCACAAATAATAGTTACAGACGCAAAAGCAAGTATATTATTGACATAAAAACTACTTATATTTCAGCTCAATTATTTTAAGAAGACTATTTTAGTAAATCCTTACAAAGAACTTGACATCCTCTCTTTACAAATTACTTTTATCAAGATTTTATAGGGTATTACTTTTTTATTTTCAAAATCAACTGAAGCCATCTGTATTTCTATAGAAGTCACTGAAATTCAGCTAAAACATACTTTCTAAAACTTCAGAAAGTCAAGTCAATCCTGATCAAAGAAAAATGTTTTTTCCAGCACAAAAGAAAGGATGGAATGATGAACTGACAATGCTAATCCTGCCATTGTTAGGGGAACAAAGAGTGGGGACGGGAAGGAGTGGGAGGGATTTTCATTTGTTCACTCCCTAGAATTAATTGTAGTCTGCCAGGTGGTGAACGTGATTGCTTGAATTCGTCCCTCTTCTATGTTATAAAAGTCGTTATTTTATTTCTTTGGATTATATAATTCAATATCTAGGAAAGAAAACAAATAAGTGTATTAATAATTTTTTTTAATTAAATCAAATACTAAATTTGGGCGACTGCCGGACAATACAAGTCTCCTAAAGAAAACATGTTGGGAAACGTATTCTTTTTCGCTTTGATAGTATGTAACACTATCACAGTTTTAAGTATTTTTATATTATGTATATCATCACTTATCACAATTTTATATATTCTATTATTTAAATTACAGTGGTATTAATATTTTTTGCATGGAATTATTGGAATGTACCCCCTTTTCTTTTCAAGAATATTAAATTGTTGAGGGATGTCACTATAATATTGTAATGTTTTATGCGAGCAGGTAAAAGTATTCTATTTTCCTAAAATAGTGTTTTAAATCATTCTTTTCACTATTAGATGGTTTAAATGGATTATAATCTTTTACCTCCATATCGATATGCAAGAGTTATTACTCGAATAAAATGAAAAATAAAAATCAATAAATAATAATTTCATTTGATATAAATGAATATTCATAATTTCAATTTAGTAAAATAAGATTAAATTTAACTTTTGTAAGCTATAAATTTTCTGCGGAAATAAGGGGCTGGTAGATAATTTAAATTTTGATTACGTTTCTGCATAAATAAATACCATTCACATGTTTGTTAATTTCTTGTTTCAAATTAGAGAATTCTCACATGAAAAATTATGACATTCAGATTTGATTCTTGGAAGCAGATCTTTATTGTGATTATAAATATTCTGTTTACTTCATTAAATAGATTGCAGTATCAAAATGCTTCAAAAGGTTAAGAATCTCTAATTATTTTGTCACACAATTCAATTTTGAGAAAATCGAATTCATTGTTAAATACCTATTTTTTTCTAAATTTCTAATGAAACTTTTTTTTAAATCTCCGAAATACAGCGTATTTAAATATTTCTTTGACAAGTCACTTGATATTTAGAAGATAAAACTATCAGTTTTAAATCCTGACACATGTTGTGATGATATTCGTTTTGGAATTATAAAAAGGGAAATATTTTCTGGATCACAAGTGTGACAGTCACTTAAGGTGGATAATATAAATGAACACTTGATGAGTAATGTGTCGCTAAACTGTTTTCATTCTTTTTTCATTTCGATCTGTTGGCCCATTTGTCATTTGATTAATACTTCTACGGAGGGGTGTTAATTGATGTGAGTCATGACATGGGTGTAGAACATGTTGTTTTTGGATTTTATCGCATCCACTACCAAAAGGTTCAAGGTCATCCAAGTCGAGATAGCACATTTTTCATGACTCTTCGAAATTTTTAACTGGAAGTTATCCCGTCATATGACGGAATCATAAATTTGCGAAGCATTGCTTCCCATTTAGAGTTATTTTTATCAATTTGGTGATATTTTTGACTGGTGGTCAATTTGGTGATATTTTTATCAAATTGGCGACATTTTCGCCGATTTGGCAATATTTAAAAAAGTCGTCATGTTTGCGACGTCTGACCAAATTTTTCGTCAAGCATTACTGACGGGCGGAGAAATGGATTAGCCATATAGTCGTTTGTTATGTTATTTCTAAGGTATTGAAATTTCATCAATTAGTCGTCATTTTCATTGATTTAGCGTCAATTTTATCAATTTGGTAACAATTTAAAAACAAATCTGATGTAGACAACACATGACTTTCCTTATATAATGCAAGGAATTTACTACTTTCACAGTTAAAAAAAACGTTTTTCTTATAGTAGATATTTATATTCTTTCCAAGATATTGAATTTTCTTCAATTATTCGTCATTTTCATTGATTTAACGTCATTTTCATCTATTTGGCGAGATTTCGTTAATTTGGCAATATTTAAAAAGTCGCCAAGTTGGCGACATTCAGCCAGATTTGTCGCTAAAATCTCACCAAGCATTGTGGACGGAGAAATAAGATATTCTTATACCAGATAAATGACTATCGGCGTTCAAATACAAAAGTATTACTCAAAGTATTTTTTCTCATGAATGGAACGAGCTAGATCCACGAGAAGGATGTCACCAAATATATTGCAGGGAAACCAAATTTATCGCAGGGGTCAACGAATTTATCGCAGGTCCGATATCATATATGAAAAGTGAACATATTTCTCAACAGTTAATACATTTTTTTTAATTTATGGGCTGTTTTGATAAATTTATTTGAAAAATGTGCAATATTTCGAGAACGGATCATGCTAGCGTTCTAAAGTTTATGTCAATCGTTTTCTAAGGAAAAATTACTTAAGACATATCCATTTGTGTAACTTTATTAAAGGTTTTAATTTTTTGAAAATTGCACTCGAAAATTTAGGGGGGTTCTGAACATTCGATTGCGTTTAAAAACAATAGGCTTCCAGTATTCACGGATTTTGAATTTTGTACCAAATTTCATTCGAATCGCTCCATTCGTTCGTGAAATATCGTCTCCACAGACTCACTGACACACACACACAGACATCACCTCAAAAATGTTTAATTCGTGATCAGGGATGCTTGAAACTTGCTCTCCCGTCGAAAACTCGAATTCGAATTTTCGACCCCGTCACAATACTTTTCTTATTCATTATGTATATAAGGAAAGTAACAATTTAGCAGCATTTTAAAAGACTCGTCAAGTTGGCGATATGCCACCAAAATTCATTGTCAGAATTTCACCAAGCGTTACAGACCAAGAAATAGATTATTCTTATAGTTTATAGTAAATTCTTATATTTTTTCCAAGATATTGAATTTTCATCATTGGTCGTCATTTTTACCAATTTGGTTACATTTTTATCAATTTGGCGACATTTTTGTCGATTTGGCAACATTTTAAATATCTCGCCAAGTTGGCGATATTCCGCCAGTTTCGATATCAAAATTTCATCAAGATAAATCAGGCAGATAAATCAAGATAAATAAAGGCAGATAAATCAAGATGTTTATATTATAAATAAATAGAAATTTTAAAGAAAAAATTGATTTTACCCATTTTAAGACTTTTTTGAGAAAGAAACATTAATAAGAAAATAAATGGTTTTTGTCATTGCGTTTCTTGCAGTATATTAATATTCATCTTGGCGTTTATATTAATTCCACATGCATTACTTTTATTTAATTATGAATATTTTATCTTTATGCAATATTTTGTACAAATATATTTTTAAATACATATTTGGAAGATATCAAATTCTTTAAAAAAATTTATTTTCTTGAATCATTGCTAAGATTGACAGGAATGCGTGTATGTGTGTTTAGATATTATATAAAAACAATATGAGAAATTGGAACTTTTCTTATAACCCATCTGAAAATCAAAAATATTTTTGTTACCTATTAAAATACTTGAAATTACATACCACATTTAATGAAAGTCCCTTAATCCTTTTGAAGAACACGGAATTCCACTTGCCACGGAAAAGAAAACTGTCCGATATCTCGAAAACGAATTGTAATTACTCCTAAAGAAAGAAACTACTTTAAATTAAGTGATTATTAAGATACTTGTTCACTTTATTGCTAATAATACAGGGCATTTAATGGTGCAGTAAGTATCTAAGAAATTCATTATGAGTCATTGTTTTCTAATGTTTTCTGGAACTCACAAAAATACCCCAGTACGCCACCAAGTCCATCGCCAAGATCATGTGTTTACATTGTCTTTAAATGTGGCATGCTTGCCTGTGAAAGTTATTTCACAATGCAGAGAGTTTTACTACTGAAAAAAGCCAACTTGCAGGATATAATAATAATGACCTACAAATATGAATATGTCAAATTGATATGACCTCGAAATGAATATATTATTTAACAGTTATGACCTAAAAATTCGTCTGTTAAAATAAATATAACGTTTATGACCTAAAACTTTGTTATAATAAATATAACGGTTATGACCTAAAACCTTGCTTGTTACAATAAATATAACGGCTAAGACCTAAAAATTTGCTTGTCATAATAAATATAACGGTTATGACCTAAACTTTGCTTAGTATAAAAATATAACGATTATGACCTAAACATTTGCTTGTCATAATATAACGGTTATAATCTAAAATATTGCTTGTTATAATAAATAGAACGGTAATGTCCTAAAAATTATTTAACGATACCAATGAAGGTCCCCCATTTCGATTTTCTCTCGTAGTTCCCCAGCCATATCAACCGCCGATTTTCACGCCAGAAGACATCGGAAACTCAATCCGCCAGCACCTGAACGACGCTTTTTGGGTCGCTTCCCTCGAGACACTCAAGCCGACCACTTTTTCGTGTATGTTAAAGCCTCTTACAGACCTCCTTACCTTTCATCCTCGTCCCTTTCTAATTTGAGAGAACTTGAGAAACTTTGAAAAGAAAAGAGGAAAAAAGAAATGGTGTAGCAACCAGACCGTGGTTTTTCTTTTTTCACCAGGATGGAATGAGCAAGATACGGTTAAAATGCACGCAATTAATTCTGAGTATATTCCGAAGTTCTTTTTATTTATCGTTTCGATCATTGTAACTTAAACCGAGTTTTAAGTTAAGGGATGCTCGGTTAGGAAGATGGCAGTGTCTGTTGGGAGTTTATTGGAAATAAGTTTTGAAACATTTGCAAAATGGCAGCATTGAAAGAAATGCAGGATTATGGATGGTTAAAAATATTTTTATGCATATTTCTAAAATGAGAATATGTGTGAAAAGTGGTTTCTATAAATAATCTATTTAAATACCAATAAAAAGGGATAAATATGACTAGACTTTCTTATACATTCATGTACTAAACTTCAAAATGTGTACAAGAATTTAAAAATTCTAAAATGTTTATTTGAACCAATCAAGCATATCCAATAACATACATATTCCATTCCATCTCTCGTGCCACGTATATTTTTCCTTTCCAGGCTGATACCAGGTCATATCAAGGCTCGATGGCTTTGGTCATATTTACCGTTACCTCCGAGAAAGCATGTCTATCTCTGGTAACGTATGTACACGCCGCGCCCATTATCTTGAGTTCACCTTCGAACTTCAAGACTGTCGAGTCCAAGACGGTTCAATTCCTTTCATACAAGTTCTATAGCTTTTACAACAAAGTTGCCAAAGGAACGTCAGAGGCCGTCAAACATTGTTCTTCTATCTATGCTATCCTGCCGCATTCCCCCATAGGCAGCGCACATAGACTATGTCTATGGTAACACTTTCGTCTCTTTTTAAGAGACAATGCCGCAACAACTGGTATAAGCTCTAAAATTCTACAATACGATTAAATACGAGAACACCAAAATAACAACAACCATAAAACTATAATCTAGATCTCATAGCATACATAGGCATCTGAAATACAGATCAGACAGGTAAAATATTATTTAAAATCCACTAACTTGACATATATATATATATAGACATTTTGCAAACACCATAATTTAAAAGCAGCACATTAAACTCAGTTAGTCCAAAAGTATACTTAAATATATATATGAAACCAGCATATTTAAGAGTATATATAAAATTAGCAAAATTAAAAGCATGTATAGAACCTTGCTACACCAACCGGGAATCGAACCCTGGATCTCCGAACTGGCCAGCCGACTCTCTACCCTTTGAGCTACTGGGAAGAAATAGCAAGTCCTTCTCGTCGAATTGGACTTCGCATTCTCCACCCTCTAATGTAAGATTGGAGAAGAGCTGACAATCTGATTGATTACCATTTTTACGTCAAGTTAGCCTTTTGCAACTGCTATTTTTACCCAAGTAAGTATCCTGCGTGGTCATTATCCTCTCAATTTGAAATCGGCGCTCAATCTTCCAGAGTCCAGTGAATCCGCGCTAGTCTTACTAGGGTCACTTTCGACCTCCGACGTATTTTATCCTAATTTACAAATTTTTAATAAATATCTCATTTACTTTCTTACTGGTCATGGCCCCTTTCTTGATTACTTATACTTTTTCAAAATTAAATCCACCTCTAACTGTATTTGCAATAAATTCGGTGACGTTGACCATTACATTTTCGATTGTCCTTTTTCTAAAAAATTTCATCTCTGCAAACCTTCCCCCCTCTAATAAACCAATTTGGTTCTCCAAAGTTCGTTCAAATCCCTCTTCAGTAGATACAATTAAAAACTGTATTCTTGTTTCCATGGAAATTTCTAATAAAGTGACTTAAGCTTATGAGTAGATTCTGCTCTCATTTAATTTTGATCAATGAATCCCTTTATTTCATTCTTATTAACTTATATGAACTTATTGTGTTCCCTCTATTTTTTCTGTTCTTATTTTTTTGGATCTTTCTTTTTCTTTTGACACTTTTTATTTGTATTTCTTCTTATTTTTCTTTTCTAAATTTTATTCTAAATTTCTGTTTTTGTTTTCATACGCCAATTTTTTTTCCTTTTCATTTATTTTCTTTTTATATATTTTCTAAATTTTACTTTTAAAATTTTATTATTTTCTTTCATTTTAATCTATATTTTATTATGTTATTATACCTCACTCTAAATATTATTTTTCAATGATATTTTTATCTATATTCGTAATAACCATTTTCCCATTTTTGTAAAATGGACGTACATGTCAAGTTCAAATATAATGTAAAACTGTCTGTTTAATCACAATATTTATTATAAATTGTAACATTTTTAGACCTAAATAAAAGTTCGTTTGGTGGGATGGTAGACCTTGGGTGCCTCCTGAATGCAGGAGGTATCATTTTCCTGGCCGTGCAGATAGCTACTCTAAACCCAATATGTGAGTCGCACGGTCTGGGGTCTTCAGACCTCCGACGTATTTGCACAGGCTACCGTACAACATCTAATATCCATTTTTTTCCCACATTGGTATTCCCCCACATTCATTTTACAATTTCAACCCTCTATAATAAATTTAATTTTTTGAAACAAAAAATTGATTACTTTCCTTCTTCCTCCCGCCTCCCCCTGATTTTGATTTCCTTGTTCCTTTCTCTAACTTTCACGTCCTCTAAATGGTCCGTAAATTTAGTTAACAGAATGTATAAAGACTCTGCCATTTATAATATACTATATACTGATGGTTCAAATATTGACAGTAGCATTGATTTTTCAGTCTGCATTTTTAAACATGAAGTTCTGCAAAATTTAATGCATGTGGAAAATTAATGCAAGGATATCAAGGTAAAAAAGTCGCCCTGACTTGATGGTATCAGCAATCGCATCATCAGGAACCTTCCTATAATTTGTCTATGCTGGTTGACCGTGATTATTAATTGAATGCTTGAATATAGCTTTTTCCCCCAAAGTTGGAAAATTCCCTTGGCCAAAAATAATCTAAATTTAACCCTAGCAGAAAGCTACAGACCTATAAGCTTGTTATCAAGCCCATCCAAAATTTACGAATTGGTGTTGTTAAGACGTTTGGATAGTTTCTGCAGACTGAATGTTTTAATTCCTGCTCAGCACGGACTTCGGTCTGCTCATTCCACGCAATCCCAACTTTTGCGTGTAGTCGAAACTATCCACGAAAACTCTCCCAACAGGCAGTACATCAGCATAGTATTTTTTGACATTAGCAAAGTGTTTGATAAAACGTATATTCCTGGACTCATTTCCAAGTTGATGCGGCTTGGCATTTCGGCTCAGCCTTTGGCGATCATCAACTCGTATCTGACTAATCGTTCCTTCCGCGTAAGGGTTGATCAAACTCTTTCTTCTATTCAACCAATCAGGGCCGGTGTTCCACAAGGGGAAAATCTCAGCCCCTTTTTATTCAACATCTACATCAACGACTTACGGAAGATACCCCAAGTTAAGCTGACTGTCTTTGCAGACGACACAGCACTGATTGCTCGCAGTCGTTCACCACACAACGCCATCAACACACTCCAAAGTTACATCAAACATAGCCTTGAGCACTGGATCGTGACCTGTAGAATCAAAGTTAATGCAACCAAGAGTGCAGTGTGCATATTCAAATCCCACTACCGAGAAGTTAATCATAACTTTAAAAATCTTTGATGAGCCTATCTCCTTCTGTAATTCTGTTAAGTACCTGGGAGTCACCCTTGACTCCCATATGGCATTTAAGCAACATCACAGATAAATTAAAATATGTTAATAAAACTTATACCGCCTCATCCCACTTCTCGGTAGAAAGTCCCACCTCTCCACCCAAAATAAGCTTATTGTCTACAACCAAATCATTGCATCAGCGTTTCTGTACGCTTTCCCTGTCTGGGGGTCGGCTGCATAAACGCAAATTGAGAAATTGCAAGTATTCTAAAACAAAACATTACGATGCATTGTGTATGCTCCTCGATTTGTACAAAACCAAGTCATTCACCATGACCTCAAAGTCTCTAAAGTTGCAGAGCGCATTAAGCGATTTACTCGAAATTTCTACAAGAAGAATTCAAGCAAACCTTGTTTTAGAGACGCAGATCAAAGCTACGACAACACTTCCCTTAGTTATCTATGGAAGCGGCGTCCGAGAAATCTTCTAGCCGGACCGTTAAAAGTCCCCTGAAAGAAGCTGCGATTTGCGTCTCCCCAATCTGGTGTCACTTAGGCTGAATTCGATCCGAATGACGGCGATAGAAGGCGCCACTTCTGCGTCTGCTCGTCATTTGATCAAAACCCACTGGCATGGCATGATTGCTTATTTGCTAGCTTCTCTTGACCCCAGCCCGCTTGCAATCCATCCGCGTTATATTTTTTCGTGCTTAATTTTTTAAATGTATTCTTATGTTCTCTCATCGTCTTTATTTATTGTACTTAACTTACCTGGACTATGGTATCTCCAAGTCTAAGTTTTCCCTTCGCCCCTCCCCCTTCTTACCACTTCCAGACAGTCGGCCACTGCCAAGACAGCGTCATCAACATCTACATCGATGCATCTACAAGCTATGTCCAATATTGGAATGAAGAAAACCTAAATAACATTGAAATGTATTAAAATTGGACAATTTCTAACATCCGATGTGGGGATAAGTGCCCCGGCTCAAGCGCCCCGAATGATCTTCCCAATGATCTTTTTATCTATATTCACAATAACCCTTTTCCCATTTTTGAAAAATGGACGTACTTGTCCAGTTCCAATATAATGAAAAACTGTCTATTTAACCACAATATTTTGCATTAATTGTTATCTTTTTGGACCTAAATATATGTTCGTTTGACGGGATGGTAGACCTTGGGTGCCTCCTGAAAGCAGGAGGTATCCTTTCCCGGCCGTGCAGCTAGCTACTCTAAACCCACTATGTGAGTCGCACGGTCTGGGGTCCTC
This sequence comes from Amaurobius ferox, assembly GCA_951213105.1. NCBI lineage: Eukaryota > Metazoa > Arthropoda > Arachnida > Araneae > Amaurobiidae > Amaurobius > Amaurobius ferox. Next base: position 136,478,427 of record OX578146.1, on the reverse strand, counting down.
AGACCTCCGAAGTCTTTGCACTAACCTACAGGGTTGATTTGTTAGGGCGCCATTGTAAAGAACCTTGCTGCCCCAACCGAGAATCGAACTCTGGGTCTCTGAACTGGCCAGCCAATGTCTAAAGTTGAGCTACTGGGACGAAATTCCAAGCTCTTGTCGTTAAAATGGACTCTGCAAGCATATTATAAAAATTACATTTAAGAGCATACTTAAAACCAGCAGGCTCAGAAGCATATAAGAAAAATTCAACATATACTGCATAATATTCTTGAAGCCTAATCTACATTTTATTATTAAGTACGTCAGTAAAAAAATTAAGAATATTTCATGATAAAAATATTGTATTGATCATATTTAGAAGCCCGCTTCTCTATTTCGTAAAGAGAAAATATCTATTGCATTTGTAACGGTAATGATGAGTAGTTTCACATCAAGAAAATAACTTTAATTATGCAAATGCATTTCTCGTAATTACATATAGATATCGTGTTTCTTGAAAGAACTGTTATTCCAGTCGGCAAAATAAAAATCCGAGGTTCGTTAGTCTCTCACCCCTCGCACTCATACAGTCAAACCAAAAGTATCGTTAGGATTCGAATAATTTTTCTACAAATAAATCTGCATCTAATTTACATAAGGGGCTTCACATTTAATGGTGAATTGACTAGAATTTTTTCTTTAACAGCACCTATACTTTTAATAGAAGATTCTTATTTCCTAGTTCAAAGGGACGAGTCGTTTTCCATACGTCTGAAAACTCTAAAAATGTGTTCTAAAACAGTAAATTAAAACTTGTGGTTTTATTCAACATTCACTATAGGAACGTCTTTTGGTTAGACAGGAATTAAAACTTCTGTGTACTTCGTAGCTGATAAAGTGAAAAATTCGTGGTTAAAAGAAGCAAAACAACATGTATTCGGTTTAATACCAAATGGAATAATATTTTTATATTTATTTTCAAAAATCTCACATTGTAGTCATTAATGCGAAAGCGCACGAGGGAATGTAGCATTATAGAGCACTTTGAAGCCCACTAGGACATATAAAATATATTCTGTGGACACTTCTCTGCAAACAAATAAAATATTATACATCGAGATATCCCAATCCCTCATTCGAATTCTTGATAACAGAAACGATGAATAACACTTGGGAATTCTGTAAAGAACAACAGTTAAACCCAGAATTATTCTCCTATATTGCAGTTTTCTTTTCCAATAGAGTATAATGTTTCTTTTGTTCTCAAGATAGAAAGAAAAGTATTTTATTCGCGTCATAACAGTATAAAAGTTTAACTATAAAATTACATATCGATTACTTTCCTGAAGAATATTGCTATAGTTTGATTATTGAAAATATTTTGTCAATCGTAATATTCTATAATATTTACAGATGCCACATAAGAAGAAATAACATATTTTTCGTTAAGGAATTCAAGGACTCGCATGATACAATTAGAATCGCAAAATAATTCATTCTCCATGTAAATTAACTACAACATACCGATTATGTTCCTGTCAAGTGCCTATTAAAAACCCATTTGACTTATTCCAAACCCTATTGTTGCCCCAAACCTATGGGTGGGCTTCCTTGCATGCTGATTAGTCCAGTCCTCGGAGAAATAAACTGTTCAGAATATTCCACATATAAATTTGCATATATGTAGTCTTAACATATGTGTGGTTTGTAGCATAAATGAGAAAATTAAAACATAATGGAGTTAAGGATTATAGAAATGCATCAAAATAATTCAATATAAGAGTAAGAGAGGGTTAAAGGTCAATAAAAAAAGCCATGCAAAAGTTTTTGGAATTATGCGAACGAAGGCACAAAGTTTGTGGATGGTTTTGAAAAACCTATTAAAAAGTCTTAACTTAAGGATGTTTTAATATTTCTTGACTGGATAGGACAATTTGGCTGTTTTCTATTAAGGATACTAACCAATAAACAACTTACTGTAGTTTTTCTAGAAAGGCAAGCACAGATATTCTATCCATATAATACATATCATAAATTAGGTCCGCCTGCGGTCAAACTCTGTCTTTCAGATCTATTGGAGCCAGGTTTAAATCCGTGTTATAAAAATCAACAGAAATTAATTAAAATTACAATAAATAATTCAAAATCTATTGGACACAATCACGTGAATTTTGCAACATTAATAAAAAGAAATATGAGTAAATTTATGAAAAGATCGGGAAGGCATTCCCAGAAATAGAAAGACGAAATAATTAGTTCGTTATCAAATATTTTCCTAGATATAAAATTTTTGAATGTCGCCTATAGTCAACCACCCAATTTTTGATTCAACTTAATACCGATAATGATTAGAATATAACAAAACTGATCCATTTTCACCGGTATTATACTTATTTACAGCAATATACAATGAAAGTTATCTTTACGGTAAAATTGTGCTCCCTGATAAATGTTTTCAATATATTTTGATGAATCCGGACCAGAAAATTGTTTTCACACTAATTGTGAATCATTGAAGCACAATACTCTCATTCACATCCAAGCACGAGGAAATGTATCAATATAAAGCACCTTCATATCCACCAGGACCTATAAAAGTAATTCTGTAGACACTGGTCGGCAAACAAAAAACTGCTGGACATCGAAATATTCCAAGGCCTCATTGGAATTCTTGAGGGCTCAAACAATGAATAACACTTGGGAATTCTGTATAAAGAAAGAAAGACATACACGGGGGTTAAAGAACAACAGTTAGAGTCGGAATTGTCCTAGACTGCAGTTTTCTCTTCCAATAAAGTGGAATGTTTCTTTTCTACTCTGATGGAAAGAGAAACATTTTATCCACGCGATGCGAGAAGAAAACGGTAACCGTGCGAAACAACAGCGATTCAATGACTGCATATCGATTACTTTTCGAAAGATGGATGCAACAAAATTAGTAAAGTTTGTCTTTTCCTTAAATATTTTGTGCCAAGTAAATCATATTTTCTACAGAAAAAAGCCTTGTAATATGTGAATTGGAAAGTGCATTATAACGCGTAATGGGGATTTAACAAAATTCTATCTTGAAAGATGGTAGAATATTTTTTTTTAAATTATTAATTTGAAAAAAAAAATAGGTTTAGCATTTATTCTGCTGTAACAATCGTTTTGCCTTTTCTGATTTTATTTCTGCAGCAGTTTGTGTTGTATCATTATATAAAACAGATGTCTGAATTTTCTTTCTGAGTTTATTTTGAAACGGGATATTTTTATAGATATCGAATCATCAGTAACGAAAGAAATTTCAATTTTCTTTAGGAATTATATCTTTTGAAAGCACTGGAATCCGGCATTTGAATTTTCCAATAATTTAAAAACTTAAATACAAGTTAACATAGTAAAACATTGTTAACTACTATTTTAAAATTATTCTTTCGTATAAAATATTTTAAGACATTTTATCTTTATTAATTACAAAAATTTATACAAAAATTTATCAAATAAGGTAAATATCAGAATAAAAACACGTGATCATGAAATACATATGTTGGTCATGTAAACTTAACTGTATACTATTTTTACTTTACTTATACATACATAGTATAATTTTAGAGAAAGCATTGTGACGGGGTTGAAAATTCGAATTCTAGTTTTCAACGGTAGAGCATGTTTTAAGCATCCCTAAATTCGAAACGGACTTTTTTCAAGTGATATCTGTGTGTGTGCGTGTGTGTATCTTAGTGTGCATATATGTGTGTGTGTGTGGAAACGATATCTCACGAACGAATTCGGCGTTTTGAAAAAATAAGGTACGATTATTACAATCTGTGAATACTGAAACTCTATTGATTTTATAGCCAGTCGAATGTTTCCCTAATTTTCGACTGAAATTCGGGGAAATGTTATGAAAAAATAGAATCTATAACACTGTTTCATTAAAAAATATGTATTATATAATTTATCATGAGAAAACAAATGACACAAACTTTAGAATGCTAGCAAATACAGTTTTTGAAATATTGAGCGTTTTTCAAATGAATTTATAAATAAAAGTACACAAAATTATAAAGGTATTAGCTATTTTGAAATATATTCCCTTTACATATGCAATATTATGCGATAATTTTGTTAACATCAATCTGATTGATCTAATTTGTTCCATTCAGGAGCGAAGGTACTTTTTGCAATGGTTTTTGTATTTTGACACCCAACAGTTCGCCAAATTCATTTATCTATTTGTCTGTAATTCTTGCCAAATAATTTGCCAACAATTTGACAGAATATCGCTAATTTGGCAATTTTTTTCAAATGCCGCCAAATTGACGATAATATTGCTAAATCGGCAGAAATCACACTAAATTAACGAAAAAGACGCCGAATTGATGAATATTCAATATCTTGAAAAACGAAGTTTAATTTATTTGATAATCTTGTCGGTTTGAGGAAATTAATATTGATTCAAAATATAGTGACTTTAACGGTTTAGATGATCATAAATTAATCACGTTTCGAAGGGGAATATAATTATTTTTCGATAGGGAATCATATAAATATTAATCAGTATGGCGGGCTTAATGTCCAGTATTTTATACGTTTATTTAGCGATTATCAGATGGTTGTTATAGTAAGGAGATTTAGTTTTCCAAACTAAACACTGAAATGTTTAATACAATATTGATATATGAAAAACATTATAAGAATTGTAATTTTGTATTTAATGAATTTATTGATTGGATCGCAAACCATCAGTTTTATGTAATAAAATATCAGTTGCTAATTATTATAATCGTATAATATGTATACTATATTGCTTGGCGGATACTATCTGTATTTCTAATTGCCAAATTAGATTGCACAAAGTAAAATTTAATTCGGTTGAGCTTAAGCTGCGGAAGAAGCACACTCATGTTCCAACTTTCACGAAAAATTTTAATGAGCAGCAATTTTAATGAACAGCAATTGTAATACCGGTGAAAGAGTTGTCATATCTGTAAATACTGTGGCGAACGCGCAATAGTATATCCTTTGGCACCTCCTCTCTCGTCTGTCTCGAAGGCAGGCGAAGAAAACATAGCCCATGAGGTCAACATAACGTGAGGATGACGTGAGCTCAGTTATTGCCATGATTTCTCAGGAGGGTTGCCAGAAATGGCGATTTATCACCAATTTGGCGATATTTCGTGACTTTCGGAAAGTTCCAGAAACTTTTCGATAGAACGATGATTCTTTGAGATATAGAGATTTCCAGAAGTTTCTATGGAGAGACTATAAAAATGACTCACTCCTCCAATGCAGCGGAGTTGACGAATGAACGTGACACGAGCTATATTGAACTGGGATTTTTGTCAAAGTATTAAGAATAGTAGCTGTTTTGTGAAATTATTTTCGTCAGTATTTTGAGAATAATATCGCTTATTTTGTGAAATTAGTGAAAGTGTTGTTTTTATGTGTAGTGTTCCTGTTTACGTTGTGCTTGTGAATAAACATAAGCCATCCAGAAACTTGGACTCATTCTTGTATCCTGCGTATACACCGACGATTCTAGAGGATATGTTCGAAACAATAATATAACAGTAGGCCCCGCGTAATTGCATACACTTTGTTTCACACTATTGTATGCTATTAAGATGGGTATGTTTGTGTGGCGTCGGTTTGGTGAAACCACAGACATGAAGCAAATTGGAATTTTAAACAACATTTATTGTATCAGAAAATAACAGGTCAGTGATCAAAATAGTGGAATGGTACATTTCAAAACAAATTTGCAATAACACCGAATCGCTCTCAGTAGGGTGACAATTAAGAATCCCTGGAGGAAGAAAAACAGAGAGTACACATACACATTTCCTAACACATGATAAACACAAGATATCTTCATAATACACTTAAAGTATATATGGCATTTTAAAGAAATAATTTAGTTCTTAAGGCAATTATCAATATTTCAAAATCACAGATTGGGTTGGTATTTTCAACACTCCACATCATCAGGAAGGAAAATGAATATAAAATAATTTACCTCTTTCTCTTTATAACATGTATCAATTTAACACTCCTGGACCATGGAGAGGAAATCCGGATGGATTTTCGGATCGTTAAACAGCACAGTTCTTGAAAGTGAAAAAGAGAACAATCTGGAATCTGGATACTCTATTTCTGTAGGATCTGACGTCTCGGCTGGTCACGATGAATTTCTCACGTATTAGGCGCAAGGACCAGAGTTCTCTTGGAAAACAAATACTCGGAGAATTAACTGAATTTCGTCACACTTTAAGAACACACAACTGCGTTCGCGAACAGGTGAAATCTAAACTCCGAAAAGTTCTTCCACAACAACTCAGCGATAATCAGTCTGGAAATCACGAAAAACGGTCGGCCAATCACTGTAGAGAAGCTTCAGTCAGCTTTTATTAGCATTTCAAAGCCGACTCGTAATGAGAACCTTTATTCCACCAACACAATATTCCATTCCTTCGAAAACCAAACTGCTGCTTTTAAATAACGAAAATCGTATCCTTGACTGAGCCATACCGGCCCCAAACAAATTCTTCTTTCACACTACATTACATAGAATAGCAATCCATTGATTTTCAATACTAATTCGTCTCATTCCAAACTCGCGATCAGACTCGAATTCAACACACTCTTCATTCTCGTTCCCAAATCATCTTTTCAAAAAGCCGCTCGTGCACAAAACCGAGAAGCTGAAACCTAGCTACCGAAAAGCAAAATAAAACATTATTTATTAATTTTATTCTGGAACATAAACAATTTTGCAATTTAAAACTCGCTTCCCTTAAACGTTAATGAGGTGGAAAACAATCAAAAATACATTTATATGACACAATTAATACGTTCTCTCAAACAGAAATAATACAATATAATATTTTTATTTAAACACAATTACGGTACATGCATAGGTGTGAAAGCCTTGCCACATTTGTAAGCGGATGCACGGATTAATATTATTAATACCCATCTTGAGTATATGCTATAAAGATAATGAATATAAAATAATTGTAACATTTTACATAAATAGTAGTAATTTATTACTATATAAATATTACATTGCTTCTTTTTTATGTATATACCTTTTGAAATACACAGGGAAAAAACCCGACGGTTGCCAAGTTTGGCGATTTATCGCTTCCCCTCCCATGTTTTCCAACACTGAAACTGTAATTCACGAAATTGGTGTCTCAGCTTTTATTCAATTTACCGGGGATTGCTATTCAATAAACGGGTATGTTTAACATTTATTCTTGGGGGTTCATTTGTGTTCCCTAATATTCTATACATATAAGCGGGGTATGCGAATATTCGTTACCCGCTTAAGTAGGGCCGATTGTATATTCAATATGTCTTTCTTAGGAGCGACATTTTCCTGGCATTCTGTACATGTGAACATTTGCCGGGTATAAACATATACAAATAAGTATCATAGTTCGAATCGAAGTAATTGAAAATTAACACTTTATGATTATTTAGATAATTCACACTTTTGTAAAATGTGCATTTTTGTTCTTGAATCGTCTGCCACTTCCCACTCGGAAGCAATAGCAGTAAGCCCAGTTCAAAATGGGTAATGTGGTTTCTATGAACTATGCTCTCTTTTTAGGAGATGATAAGATGAATTTATATATACCTCCACAATTTATCCTACCCCTACTTATTCCAGATTTATCCTGGCAGGAATGAAATTAATTCAAATATGCAGCCAGGCAACATACGTAAAATCTCATCCCTCTTCTAAAACCTGACAAATAGCACTCTATGAATGTAATTCAGTCAAAGTGTTGGAGAATATATTTTCACTAGCATTCTATAGCATAATCCGTTCAAATCCGCAATAAATTTTGACGTGACTCTCTTAATGTCAGTGTTGTTAAAAGACATCAAGTTATAGTGTACTTTTAGAGTACAGAGGGAATTCGTCACTATGACAGATAGATTGTCCTGCACCACTTTTACCAGCATACATACATTTAATGCTTCTTTTATTTATTTATTTATTCATTCGTTTTAAGTGGGTGCAGCATATATAATCCAATTGCAATAACCACTGGGCAAAAAATATACAGAAGATAAAATAACAACGCATAAGAAGTAAACAAGCCAACACACAATAAAACATACATTTTACTTTCTCTATAGCATATGGTAATGCATTGGGAAAGTATTGGAATCGTGTCGAAAATCGCAACCAGAGATGTCAATGAATTAACATGTTTCGATCACTCTGGAACCCGTAGTGCATGTATGTCTGTCTTAGCAATGTATGTATATACTCTGGCTGAAAACTCAATCGATAATAATTTCACAAAATTTAGTAGGAAAGTCAACCTGGTGCTAATTAAAATTTGGTACGATTTGATAAAAAATGACCTGCCCCTTTTTTTGATAAACGCCCAGCAAAATTCGTATGTATCCACTCTAGCTGAAAAACTAATTGACCAAATTTAATAAAATTTAGTAGTATCATGTGTAGCTTACCCTCGTGCTGATTAGATTTTGGTACGATTCGGGAAAAATAAACTGTCTTTTTTGGGGAGGGGAGGGGGATCGCCCGCAAAAACCGTCAAAATACAAAATAAAAAACCACATATGCTCAAATAGATTCATTAAATGCTTGTTTTATACGTGATATTTGACTACAAAAAGAATAACATCAACCCCCATAACACTAGCGTCAACTATTTCAGAGATATTTTAGTTTTTTTTTTTTTGCATGTTTGCCACGTCTCTCATTTAGTACAATTGCAAAATAAAGTTAATTAAAATGGCGTATTCAGTGTTATTTCAAATGATTATCATTATTATTTTGAGCAACTGAACTCAATTTATCGGATTATGAGAGATAAAATTAATTTAATTTTGTAGAGAAATTCATATGCTGCTCACATCAGATTTTTACTTTCCTTATATATATAACGTATAAGAAAAGTATTGTAACGGGATTGAAAATTTAAATTCGAGTTTTCGACAACAGAGCACGTTTCAAGCATCCCTGATCACGAATCAAACATTTTTGAGATGATGTCTGTATATGTGAAAGTATGTGTGTGTGTGTCAGTGAGTCTGTGGAGACGATATTTCACGAACGAATGGAGAGATTCGAATGAAATTTGGTACAAAAATCGCAATCCTTGAATACTGGAAGCCTATTGTTTTTAAACGGAATCGAATACACAGACCCCCCCCCCCCAAAATTTTTGATTGAAATTTTGACAAAAATCATCAAAAAATCAAAACCTTTAATAAAGTTACGCAAATAGACATTTCTTATGTAATTTTTCCTTAGAAAACGATTGACATAAACTTTAAAACGCTAGAATGATCCGTTCTCTGGATATTGCACATTTTTCAAATAAATTTATCAAAAAATCCCAAAAATTAAAAAAAATAAATTAACTGTTGAGGAACATGTTCACTTTTTATATGTGATATCCTGCGATAAATTGGGTGACATCATTCTCGTAGATCTAGCTCGTTCCATTCATGAGAACAAATAATTTGTGTAATACTTTTGTATTTGAACGCCAATAGCCATTTATCTGGTAAAAGAATATCTTATTTCTCCGTCCATAACGCTTGGCGAGATTTTGGCCACAAATTTGGCGGAATGTCGCCAACTTCGCGATTTTTTAAATGTTGCCAAGTTAACGAAAATCTCGCCAAATAGATAGAAATAACGCTAAATCAGTGAAAATGGCGACTAATTGAAGAAAATTCAATATCTTGGAAAGAATATAATTATCTACTATAAGAATATAAAGAATATAAAAAGAATATAGAAAGAATATAAAAGAAAAAGAATAAAAAGAATATAGAAAGAATATAAGTATTTACTATTTTTTTAACTGTAAAAGTAGTAAATTCACTGCATTATATAAAGAAAGTTATGTGTTGCCCAAATCAGATTTTTTAAAATGAGTTGGTGATATATAAAAAAGGATCAGTGTCAGTACAATACGTATCAGAAATATCCATAAAATACAAATTCCGCAAATAATGGGCGTCCTCCAAAATATAGAAGACACTCCTATTCTAGGTACCAATATCCATGGACCGGAACTAGTTTTAGGAACTTTGCCTTGGCAGCTTCGTGTGTCTGGAATTTAAATTGTAAACACATTGTATGACATTCACGTGGAAGGACTAGCATTAACAGTTTCCATAGAAGCTTACAAAAGTTGTGGCTTATAGCAAGTCTCTTGTTGACATCTCAGATATCGGCAATTTCATGCTGACGAGCGCGTAATATTCGCGAAACCGGTCCATGGATTCTGGTGTCTGCAGTTCTATATTAAATATATCAAATGTATATACAGGAGAAAGCTCTTACAATATTGTTGAATAATTATTTTTGCCTAGTATTGGTAACAAGAATATGGAATTGTAGGTAAGAAAGTAAAATAGGATAATCTATCATTTATATTAGAACAATGGGCAAGATAATTTTTATTTTTGAAAGACAATGAATTAAATTTGTGTCTAGGTTGAGCAGTATGCATTTCATAAGAATAATAACCTGAAATTCTGTTGTTAAGACTGTTTAAAGGCTTGTAAAGGTGTCGGAATGAACCCGGAGACATCTTTTGATAAAATCAATAAGTTTATTCTTAGACTGTAGGAGTCATAAAATAAACTCAATTAACGTAATTTACAAATAATAAATCTGAATGTACATGGTCCATCCATACTATCATCCTCTGCATTCACACACGCCACGCTTTACGTACCAACATGTATCATCTGGTAACATCTCGAACCCCTTGCACTTCGCCTTTTATAACCTGGTTGCCAGCTCTCTCTAACGTCCGCAATCTGCGCCGCTGCTATTTAAATTCATACAATTCTTTCCCCGGGGAATACACTGCTTGAAATATATGAAATCGAGAATAGAAATTGTTAATCCTTACAGGCTATTGTAGTTATAAGACTGTTTTAAGGTTATTGAAAGCCTTCAAGAATGGGGTAATAGTTTCCATAACAGTTCAAAACACAGGAAACACGGTCCAAGTCCTGGTTCGAAACACAGTCCTGGTTCCGAGAAATTGATATTTCATGTCTAATATAAAAAGCAAAATCCAAAAAAAAAAAACACTTCTAAGGGGAATATCGTCCGAACTATTCTACTGATTTGAAGCTGTTTCCAGAAAGTGAAATCCAGGAAAGCAGATCCGGTATTAATATATAGCATTTCTTCTTGCTCCTAATCACAACAAGAAAGATCAATCATGCTTAAAGCATTGATTATGAAACACTTTCCAACTTCTATGCAATTTTATTTTAATAAGTCTAAAAGGCATTACATTCCTCGGTAATATTTTAAAGCTTATCACAATACTACATTAATTTATTATATTTGAAAACTTAAACCTTCATTGAAAAAAATGAACTTCATTCAAATGACGGCATTGAAATATAAATTGCCTGGTTTAAATATCTCTAAAATGCGATACATTCCACGGTAATATTTTTAAAACTATCATAATACTACGATAATTTATTATATTTGAAAACTTCATCGAAAACAACTAAAATTATTTCAAATGACGTCATAGAAAAAATAACATGCCTGAACCTCTCTATAAAAACGGCATTTCATTCATAACTTTCTCCCATTCATTTCATTCATCACAATACTATAATAATTTATTTTATTTAAAATTTAAGACCATGGAGCTACAAGTAATTAAACTCTATGCTTAAAATTTCATCGAAAAAAATCGTCCTTCTCTTTATAAAATCAATTAATATTTCATTCATATCAGCCATGCAGACTCCGTGGGCTAAATTATTTTGTGTTAAAGAAATACAGCAATTCTAATACAATTCATTCTACATATTTTGCTGTTTACATTTTACATAAGTGAAAAATAGGCTTCGTTGTAGAAATAATCAAATTTGGATAATCATTTAAACTCAAATATATTGTATTTGCGTTGTTTCAGTATGTAGATCCACAGAATTTAAGCAAAAATAAAGTAGTTTTAGGACGGATACAACACTCAATATGAATTAAAAAGAACTTAAAAAATCGCGATTTTGAAACAAGATGGATGCCATATATCATTTTGAAGTGGGTCATGTGATCTTTTCATTTCATGGTCACGTGATCGTTTCATATAAGAGGTGTAATTATTATTTTAATTTTTATTTAAAAAACTACTGAATATATTTCGCTGAATTTTTTTTTATATATTTTATTTATTTTTTACAATTTGAATATTACCTAAAATTTTCGAAGCAATTTGTGAATTTTAAATCCGCTTAAAAAATATTTGAAAAATTAGGTCCCATAGGGCTGAATGTATTTAATTTTTTCAACCAGAGTTCAATCCAAAAGTAATTGGTTGATATTATTCATTTATATTCCCATAGGTACTACAGACTGTCTGAATAACATACTAAAATTTCATTTTGATTAAGTCATTTTTACGGCAGTTATCGTGCTAACGGACGGACAGACAGACAGACGGACAGAATGAACAAAGTCATAAACACTTTTCAACTTTGTTGTAAAGTGTTAATAATTAAACATATTCTTGTCTGCCATGACAACTTATAACTCAAAGGCGCCTCAACCGATTGACATTTTTTTCTTTAATTTGTTAATTGTCATTGGTGGCAGTTTTATGTCCAATATTTTTTTTTCAATTGCCACTGCGTTAGGTATCGAAATATTAAACTATAGGTATGGTAGGGAAATCTACTTTAATTTATTTCAGTGCACATACTCATTTCTTGAACTGTTAAATTTAATAACTGTTAACAAAATAGTAATATGAATGCAAAACATTGTGGTAGTAGCTAGGTGTGTTGTAGTAAGCAGTGCTGACAGAATTTTAGGGCCCCTCTACTAGCCTACATTTTACAAGTTGTTAATCTTTTGTTTAAACTATGTATGTGGCTTCGGCCTCTAAGCCTACCGAGACCCTGTCTTACGAAGTTGGAAAAAAGGAGATGAAACTCCTATTTATGAAATGCTTGAAAATGTCAGAATACTTTGAAAATTATATCTAGTGTCGTTAGTGTTAGTAAAGTAGCTGCTATTGTTAGTTGACACAATAGAATGCCGTAGTATTTATAGTATACGCATTTTTCATTATATTTAAATGAATGGTTTTCTAATAATGAGTATAATTAACCAGTATTTATTCATAGTTTTTAGGATAGAGTACAAACTATACGGAGATAAAGATAAATTGAAAGATAAAATCATTTTGAATATGTAGGAATAGCCCTTATCGTTTCAGTTCTACTTTGCATTGCGGTGATAATTTTTTTTTACAAAATTTACACTTTAAATAAATATAAAGTCTTTCGCAATAGAAAATCATATAATGCATGGCTACTTATCCTATCAAAGCGCCACCTGAATCATTGCCTCAAACGATTTTGGCGTTTTCTTAATATGAAGTTTAACACCTTACGTTTACCTCTATGCCGTGTCCAATTGCACGCCCTCCTCTTGCATGCGGTCTTAGTGGTGAATATTAAAGCTAAATCGAAATATAAAGGAAACGGTGACTATACCTGGTAACGTCATACATACCTTAACTGTGCGCACCAGACAGCTAGTTAGAATTAAAAACACTAGACATTGCACCTTACCGAGCTTATAGACTTAGGTATACCTTTTTTTTCATACGCTACACATTTGGAATAAATTGGATGTAAACACCCTTCATGAAAATCTCTTATAACTATAAAGAAAATGTCGGATCTTTTAGTTCAATTTAAACGCTATCACGTTATAATTTCAAATTCTAAAAACGTTTGGTAACATGATTGGAAATGTAATAAGCAAAATGCACTATGTAATACAAAACATTACTTTAACCTATTTTATTTTATCGAAATTAATTGAAATTTCAATGTGTATCCCTTTTTACAAACATTAAAACGTAATTGCAAAATTACTATATTAGATATTTTGTAAAAAAAAAAAGAAAAGAAAGAAAATATTTCTATGTGTATAGTATTAATTTATCTTTTACAATTTTTAAACAATTATGTAAAGAATCTTAACCTTATTTTAACATTTTCAAATAAACATATTACAGCAGCAAATGCAATAACACTTTGAAGTTGAAAAACAAATACTGTATACATGTCAGACTACAAAAAGTTAAAACACAAAACTACTTCACAGTGGAAATTCGTTAAACTATTCATCCATTTTATCATATTCATCGTTTCTATTTTACTCGTCGTTCTTATTTTATTCTTCGTGTGTTTTAAGGAATTTCTGCAGTAACAAATTCATCGAAATGCGCAGAAAGTAGGATGGGCATGGTTTTTGTGAAATATGAAATATTAAATTTATATCTGGAGTGGTGTATATTCGAGAGGGAGAATATAATCGCAAGTTTATTGTAATTCGAAACGCATTCGTCTATTTTATGCCTCTAATACTTCATTAACTCCTTGAAGAAAAGGTCCTTATTTCAAACACAAGGGAATAAACATAAAATGTTAGTCTAACTATATTAAAAAAGAAAACTTTCGTTTATTGTACAGTCACCTTTAAGATGAACTCACTCCCTCGTTTAAGAATTTTGTCTTAAGCCCTACTTGAAGTACAGACTGTCGCGACACAGTATAATCCGATATCAAAGTTGGCGCTTCTAGAGAGCAGAACGTGTGGAAAAAAATAACAAGCTCTAAAACTGTTTGCAGATAAATCCTTTTCGGCGTCGTAGTTCCCGAAGTGCAAATCTCTAAAAGCCCCGGGGAAATTTTGGGAGAAATTGCATCTCCTGTCGCACCAAAAAATCTCGATAGAACGAATTTCGAATTCCATTCTCAGTCGAATTCGAAATCCCTTGTTACCACTGCACACCTCCGAGGAAATAAAGAGATGGAATCCAGACGATAAAATGTCTGTATACAGCCAAATTTGGCGCAGAATGGACGTTTAAGGGTCAATAGAGTTTTCAAAGAAGTAAGTCTAAAGTAGAATATATAGGACTTTGAATTGTTTGTGTAACCATTGAACTAAGTTCTTATTGAGTTTAATGGCGTCGGTATTTTTATTCATTTAAACATGTCTTTAATTTCAAATATGAATGCTGAAAAAAAGTTATCTTAGTAATACTAAAACATTATATGTGACTTTAAGCCTGTCATAGGCAGGAAAGCAGTTTTTTATAATTTTAATTTTATTTTTAGTTATTTTATGTTTTAGCACAATTTTGCGAGATTTTCACACAAATCGGTATGTTATCACAGAGTTTTCATCTTAACACCAGAGGAATGTTTTTTCCAACACAGTTTGAACCGAATCCATAGAACAACATTTTCACGCACACACAGACACACACACACACACACACACACACACACATATATATATATATATATATATATATATATATATATATATATATATATATATATATATATATATATATATATATATATACAAAAGCTATAAAATTTAAAAACTATATACCATACCAAATGTTAACGAATCATAAGGCGCATTGCTGCCATTACCCCTCGTAAACGACATAGAAATTTCCAAATAGATCAAAGAGAAATGAACAAATCGAGTACCACAAAGTGGCCGTGGGGGGGGGGACCCCAATATCCGGTTAAAGCATGCTTAGAGTCGCGGCAAAACACTCCCGAAGGCCGATGCCAATTTGAGAAAGATATATACTTGAAGATATACACTACAAATCAGTACAATAAAAAACTTTGAATCAGTACAATAAAGAATTTTGTTTTGTATTGTACTGATTTGTAGTGTATATCTTCAAGTATATATCTTTCTCAAATTGGTACCGGCCTCCGGGAGTGTTTTCCGCGGCTCTAAGCATGCTTTAACCGGGAACTGGGGGTCACAACCCCCACGGCCACTTTGTGGTACTCGATTTGTTCATTTCTCTTTGATCTATTTGGAAATTTCTCTCTCTCTCTCTCTCTCTCTCTCTCTCTCTCTCTCTCTCTCTCTCTCTCTCTCTCTCTCTCTCTCTATATATATATATATATATATATATATATATATATATATATATATATATATATATATATATGCATATATATATATATATATATATATATATATATGCATATATATATATATATATATATATATATGCATATATATATATGTATATATATATATATATATATGCATATATATATATATATATATATATATGCATATATATATATATATGTATATATATATATATATATATGCATATATATATATATATATATATGCATATATATATATGTATATATATATATATATATATATGCATATATATATATATATATATATATATATATATATATATATATATATATATATATATATATATATATATATATATATATATATATATATATATATATATATATATACAAAAGCTATAAAATTTAAAAACTATATACCATACCAAATGTTAACGAATCATAAGGCGCATTGCTGCCATTACCCCTCGTAAACGACATAGAAATTTCCAAATAGATCAAAGAGAAATGAACAAATCGAGTACCACAAAGTGGCCGTGGGGGGGGGACCCCAATATCCGGTTAAAGCATGCTTAGAGTCGCGGCAAAACACTCCCGAAGGCCGATGCCAATTTGAGAAAGATATATACTTGAAGATATACACTACAAATCAGTACAATAAAAAACTTTGAATCAGTACAATAAAGAATTTTGTTTTGTATTGTACTGATTTGTAGTGTATATCTTCAAGTATATATCTTTCTCAAATTGGTACCGGCCTCCGGGAGTGTTTTCCGCGGCTCTAAGCATGCTTTAACCGGGAACTGGGGGTCACAACCCCCACGGCCACTTTGTGGTACTCGATTTGTTCATTTCTCTTTGATCTATTTGGAAATTTCTCTCTCTCTCTCTCTCTCTCTCTCTATATATATATATATATATATATATATATATATATATATATATATATATATATATATATATATATATATATATATATATATATATATATATATATATATATATATATATATATATGCATATATATATATGCATATATATATATATATATGCATATATATATATGTATATATATATATATATATGCATATATATATATATATATGCATATATATATATGTATATATATATATATATGCATATATATATATATATATATATGCATATATATATATATGTATATATATATATATATATGCATATATATATATATATATATATATGCATATATATATATGTATATATATATATATATATATATATATATATATATATATATATATATATATATATATATATATATATATATATATATATATATATATATACATATATATCTCGAAATTTGAAATCTCAACACTTTAAAACATAGTTGAAAGGTGTTCATGACTTTGTTCATTCTGTCTGTTTGAGCGTTCGCACGATAACTGCCGTAAAAATGACTTTATCAAAATGAAATTTTATTATGTTCTTGAGACTGTCTGTATGACATATGGGAATGTAAATGAATAATACCCCCCCCCCCCCCCAATTCCTTTTGGTCTGAACCCGGGTTGAAAATATGAAATACATTGAAACCTATGTAACTTCATTTTTTAAACATTTTTTGAGCGAAGTTAACATTTAGAAATTGCTTCGAAAATATTAGGAAAAATTTAAATTATCCCATAAAATGTATAAACGAAATTTCAGCAAAATAGGTTCGGTAGTTTTTAAAATAAAAATTAAAATAATAATGACATTCATAAAATATGAAGAGATCACGTGACCCACTTCAAAATAAAGTAGGGCATTCATATTTTTTTACTAGAGTAAAAGTCGTGACTTTTAAAGTTCTCTTAAATTTATATTGACTGTTACATCTCTCCTAAAATCGCTTTATTTTGCGTAATTTTTGTGCATCTATATTCTGAGCCAACGCAATTACAATATTTTTGAGTTTAAATGATCATCCAACTTTGAGTATTTCTACAACGAAATCTAATTTTAATGGATGCGGAATATAAGTAAGTTGAGTTGTGTAAGAATTGCTGAATTTTATACACGCGAAATTATGTAAATCTGGAGTCTGAAATCAATATGAATGAAATATTCACTGCTTTTACATAGAGAACCAGGCGATTTATATTTCGATGACGGCATTTGAATAAAGTTCATTCATGTCGATGTTCTAAGTTTTCAAGTAAAATAAATTATTGTAGCTCTGTGATATTTTAAAAAATATCGCCGCAGAATGTATCGCATTTTAGATATATTTAAATAAATTTTCAGTCGGAAGTGTTCCATAATCAATGCTTTACGCATGATTAATCTTTCGTGTTTACTTATCTGATACTTATTTCCAAAATAAGTATGACTAACACAATTCTATAATTTGGCAAATGTTATTGTTTGGTCGTATTTATAAAGTTTTTCGAATTAACACGACATTTTATTTTGTGATTTTTTAAGCAGTTGCAGAGCGATGGAATTTTATGTGCACGACTATGCATGCACTTTAACTACGGATTTCGGAACGAGAGGAGGAAATTTTTTATGGAAGCTGAGGCAATTGGAAGACCATTTGTAAAATGAATAGGTCATTTAAATAAACTAGCCGAATACCCGTTGAAAATCAACGTTGTCGCATTAAGCAACCCCTGAATAATGTAAATTTTTTAATAATTCGCGTTTCACATTTATTTGACAAATCCAATATTTCGGTGTGCAAAACCCTCTAAAGAAGAAAATATTGGGAAACTTAATTTGGGCATTTCTTCCTTTTGAATTATATACCAGTACACCACATAAAAGTCCATCTCATCCCGATGCAACCCTATTTTATTATTTCTCCTTTCGAACATTTTTTCTGTGAAGCACACCCGTAAATAAACATTTTTGAAAAACTCTGCTTGTCTTGGTTTTTTTTATCATATGATTGGTCCATATACCAAATATCAAGCCTCTATCACATTTAAAAGGAAGCGTGCCTCATTTATTCAGAAAATCGAACATATTAGTGCGCGGCACCCCCTAAATTAGCAAATATTAGAAATCTGAAATTTCACGCTTTCTTCCTTTCAAACTATCTACCCGTACACCAAATTAAACGTTTTATCCTATCGAGAAGCATGTTTTATCTATCACTTCACCTTTCGAACGTTTTTCTGTGTAGTACCCCGTAACTGAACATTTTTGTTAAACCGTATTCATCTTTGGTTTTTTTGTCAAAAGGTTATCCCATATACTAATTTCAAGCCTCTATCACACATTGTAAAGAGAGCGTTTTTCATTTATTCAGCAAATCGAACATTTTAGTGAGCGGCACCCCCTACAATAGCAAATGTTGGATGGTTGGTTGATTTTGGTTTAATGGCACAAGATCCAAAGAGGATATGCTGCGCCACACATATGGTACAGCAAATGTTGGAAAACTGAAATTGCACAATTTCTTCCTTTTCAACTTTTTATCCGTACACCAAATTTGAAGTCTCCATCTGAAGCTTGCTTTTCTAGCATTTTTCCTTTCGAATGCTTTTGTGTGGAGTACCCACCCCCCTTAAATATACATTTTTGAAAAACTCTATTCTTTTTGTGATTTCTATCACATGATTCGCCCATATACCAGATATCAAGCCTCTATCACGGTTGGAAAAAGGGAGTTTCTCCTTTATTCTGAAAATCGAACATTTTAGTGTGCGGCACTCCCTAAAGTAGAAAATATTGGTAAACTGAAATTGTACACTTTCTTCCTTTCGAGAGATTTACCCATACGCCAAATTTGAAGTCTATATCGTATCACAAAGCATGCTTTCCTATCATTTTACGTTTTGGTGTGGAGCACACTCTCTAGAGGACCTTTTCGAAAAATTCGATTTTTCCGAGGGGTTTTATCGAACAACCGAGCCGTGTACCAAATTGCAAGTCTCTATCTATTCGGGAAGTGCCTAAAAACAGGGTGACAGACAGACAGACGGACACTTGGAAATTAGTATATATAGATAGTAATTGATAATTCTTTCAGCAATAAATATTTCAAAACAGAAATTATCAATGGGTTTTTTTTCATATAATCTTACATTTATTTCCTTGTTCAATATATCACATTGACTCGAAAATTCGAACATGTTTGCTTACAATAAACCCCGAAATAATAAATATCTGAAAACAACAATTATCCATATTGGTATCCTCATATGATCAATTTTTGTACCAAATTTCAAAACCCTAGCTCTGTAGCTGAACGTTCTGTAGCTGAACGTTCATTAGGCAATTCGGGCATTTTGGTCAGTATATCATCCCTAAAATTTTAATTTCAGATTTTTGCAAACTGTATATTATCGATAGTATTTCACTCAAACTGTATATTAAATTTCATGCTCTACATCTTACGTTTAAAAAGAACACTTAATGCTCTGGAACATCCCTTAGAACAATTATGGTAGCTTCAAAGCCCTCCACTACGGACACCCTATTGGGCGGTTTAGTCAATATGCCAAATTTGGTTGAGCTGTATGAAGGGCTTAGATTCGTATAACTGGAAAGACAAACAGGTAGGCAGACAAACCAAGTTTAAGGATTATAGTGTAGATATATATACTTAAAGGAAAATGCGCATACGTCAAAACGTGCCTAGCTGTTTCTTGGGATTAACAGTCAAAAATATAGATATTTGAAGAATTTGTTAGCATCAAGCTGAAAAACTAATACAAAACCCATCTTATCTGGTCAATGGAGCTTCTTGGATCATGATTATGACGTTGTTTACAGATTTGTTATTGATATAGTGTTGCACATGGAAAGACACATTCTTTAACGATGCTCAGTTCTTTTTTATAAATACGTTTTTATTACTTTCCTTATATACATAAT
This sequence comes from Amaurobius ferox, assembly GCA_951213105.1. Lineage (NCBI taxonomy): Eukaryota > Metazoa > Arthropoda > Arachnida > Araneae > Amaurobiidae > Amaurobius > Amaurobius ferox. The sequence continues at coordinate 136,457,619 of OX578146.1, read as the reverse complement.
GTATAAGGAAAGTATTGTTACGGGGTCGAAAATTCGAATTCGAGTTTTCGATGGGAGAGTACGTTTCAAGCATCCCTGATCATGAATCGAACACTTTTGAGGTGAAGTCTTTTTGTGTGTGTGTGTGTGTGTGTCAGTGAGTCTGTGGAGACGATATCTCACGAACGAATGGAGCGATTCGAATGAAATTTAGTACAAAAATCACAATCCATCAATACTGGAAGCCTATTGTTTTGAAACACAATCGAACCTTCCTAAATTTTCTAGTGAAATGTTGAAAAAATCATCAAAAAATCAAAATTTTAATAAAGTTACGCAAATAGACATTTCTTATGTAATTTTTCCTTAGAAAACGATTGACATAAATTTTAGAATGCTAGCGGGAACCGTACTCGAGATATTGCACATTTTTCAAATAAATTTATCAAAACGTCCCGTAAATTAAAAAATATATTAACTGTTAAGAAACATGTTCACTTTTCGTATGTAATATCATGCAATAAATTTGGTGACATCATTCTCGTGGATCTAATTCGTTCCATTCACGAGAAAAGATACTTTAAGTAATACTTTTATATTTGAACGCCAATAGTCATTTATCTGCTGTAAGACTAACTTATTTCTCCATCCATAACGCTTGGCGAGATTTTGGCGACGAATTTGGCAGAATGTCGCTAACTTGGCGACATTTTTAAATGTTGCCAAATTAACGAAAATCTCGCCAAATGGATAAAATTGACGTTAAATTAATGAAAATAACGACTAATTCAAGAAAATTTAATATCTTTGAAAGAATATAAGTATCTACTATAAGAATGATATTTTTTTAACTGTAAAAGTAGTAAATGCATTGCATAATATAAGGAAAGTCATGTGTTGCCCACATCAGATTTTTTTAATAAATGCATTTCAAAAATGTGCAATATTTTGAGAACAATTCATGACAGCGTCCATGTCATTCGGGTTTTAATGTTATACTACGGTAAAATAATGATTAACTATCATTTAGCGGGGTTAACTATCCAGATCGTACATAGTACATGCAAAATAAAAGACTATATGTGATGACACCAGAATTCGGATTTTGATGGATCTATATTTTAAGTAATCCTGAATACGACTCAGCCGTTTTCTATTTAATCAACGATTTTTAATCATGTTTATGTCTGGCCATAATATACGTTGAACAAATTGGGAAAACTGACTGGCATTTCGTACAATTACGGTAATCGATAACCTTCAAAGATATATTTATTTTCGAAGAGTCGGGACAAAGTAAATACCCTCAATTCTTCAAAATTTCTTTATTAAAAATGTAAAACCAAAATAAAACAAGAAAGACCAATCCTGCATTGATTATGAAACACTTTCCAACATCAATGCGATTTTATTTAAACAACTCTAAAATGTGATACATTCAGCGGTAATATTTTAAAAATTATCACAATACTAGAATAATTTGTTATATTTGAAAACTTAAAACTTCTTCGAAAAAAATGAACTTTATTCAAATGAAGTCATTGAAATATAAATCGCCTGGCTCTCTATGAAAAAGCAGTAAATATTACAATCATACGCTTTTTTCCATTCTTTTTATTCACCACAATACAACAATAATTTATTTTAATTAAAAACTTAAAACCATGGAGGTAAAAGTAGTTTAACTGTATCCTTAAAACTTCATCGAAGAAGTCTGCAATAAAATCGTCTGCGTCTGTATGTAAAATCAATGAATGTTTCATTCATATCAGCTATATTGCAGACTCCAGATTTTGCATTGAAGAAATTCAGCATTGTCTTACCAAATCATCTTACAGATTGATGTGTTTACATTCTCCATAAGGGAAAATTAGGCTTTATTGTAGAAATAATCAAAGTTTGATGATCATTTAAACTCAAATATATTCTAATTGCGTTGTTTCAGAAAATAGATGCACAGAAATTAAGCAAAAATAAAGCGGTTTTAGAACAGATACAATAGTATATATAAATTAAGAAGTACTTTAAAAATCACGATTTTGACATGTGATGGAAGGCATTGATCGTTTAAACAAAAATATATTGTAATTGAGCTAAATCATAATATAGATTCGCAGAAATTAAGTAAATATAAAGCGGTTTTAGGACGGATACAACACTCAATATAAATTAAAAAGAACTTTAAAAATCACGATTCTGGGCCGTCCAACTAGTTACTCTAAGTCCTCTGGACGAGTCGGACGGTCTGGGTCTTCAACAAGATGGACGCCATATTTTATTTTGAAGTGGGTCACTTGACCTCTTCTTATGATATGGATGTAATTATTATTTTAATTTTTATTTAAAACACTACCGAATATATTTTGCTCAATTTTTTTAATATTTTTTATGGGATAATTTGAATATTTCCTAAAACTTTCGAAGCAATTTGTGAATTTTAAATTCGCTTAAAAAATATTTGAAAAATTAGGTATTATAGGATTCAGTTTATTTCATTTTTTCAACCGGGTTCAATCCAAAACTAATTGGGTGATATTATTCATTTATATTCCTATATGTTCCACTTCCACAGACCGTCTGAACAGCATACTAAAATTTCATTTTGATAAAGTCATTTTTTCAGCAGTTATCGTGCTAACGGACAGACAGACAGACACACAGAATGAACAAAGTTATAAACACTTTTCAACTATTTTGTAAAGCGTTAAAAATATAATTAAGATTTATTACCCAAAAGACCAGAATACATTCAATATTTTCTGAAACCGAGAGATGCCATTTGCAGATGCCATTGAAACACGCCGCTCTAAAGACATTGCACACAAAAAAATTATATATATATATACATTTTTTCACTCTTAAGAAATGAGTAAAAATCTTGTCCCCTAAAGTTAAAAACTTTTAACTAAGGTGTTAAGGTTCTCTTGTGATTAAATTATGTTTTGGCTGAGTGCATTTAATCAGACATTTTTGAACACCTTGGTTCCAGCTTTATCTCAACCCGGTCTCGAGATTTTAACTTTTCCGCAGTACAAAATATATCGATCAAATTAAGAAAATGGCACGAAATTTAATGCGAAAAAAACTGTTTTTTAATTGTTGCACAAATAGTTGTTTATGATGTAATTTTTTTAAATTTGAAATCGAATCACCTGATTTTTATTATTTGAATATGCACCGTCTCCAAGATAATGTATTTTATAAATCGTTAATAGTAAAAAATAAATGTATCCATTTCTTTGAAATTAATGAATTACTTTAAGTACTTTTACCTCAAAATAAATAAATAAATACCATTGTTTAGGCAGTATCACGAGTGATTCTCGACACTTTAGATGTTTCAATTTTCCAGACAAACACTAAGAAGAGTTCAAAAATTTCCATACACGTTCTCACACTTACATTATTAAGTAACAATAAAATTCCTACCATTTATAATGAGATTAACTGAAAAGAAGTATCTAAATAAGTCACTTTTGTTGCACACTATTTAAATTTGTTTGCATGTAGTGTAAGTCAAGTGTCTTGGAAATATCAATTTTTTAGAGATATTTTCAAAAACATTTTAAAATATTTTAATATCTTTCACGTGCTCAATCGTGTTAAAAATAAATAGAGTTCCACTACTTTTTGATTTTGATAATTGTGCCAAATTTCATCCAAATCGCTCTATTCGTTCTCAAGATACCGTGTCCGGTTACTCGGGACAGATAGACACGCTCGCTTACACAAACACAAAAAAGGACCTTGCTGGGAAGCGAATCCAGCGGGAGGCGAAACATGTTAGCTGGCGCCCTATCGTTGAGCTATCAAGATTTATAGATACTATAAACCTTGGGTTTATCAAGGTTTATAGGTATCATAAACTTTGGATCCACCAAGGTTTATAAATACTATAAACCTTGGGCCGATCAAGTTTTATAGGTATCATAAACTTTGGGTCTATCAAGGTTTATAGATATCATATACCTTGGGTCTACCAAGGTTTGTAGATACTATAAACATTGGATCTATCAAGGTTTATAGGTAATATCTATAAAGCTTGGGTCTACCCCACAGCTGAATATTTTCTCTGCTACTGTCTAAACGTGCAAATTAATCAAAAACTAAAATCTTGACCCCGCCACAATACTTTCTATTTTCGCTGTACTGTGCCTGCCTAGGAGTAAGATAAAACGTACATTAATTACATTTTATGGATTATTTAAATGAAAATCAAGTTCTCAAAATCTCGTTACAAAGTATGAAGTGCAACGAGATTACCAGTATTGATAATCCATAAAGTGAAAAATTAATTAAGTATCAATGAAATATTAAAAATATTGCGAGCCCTTAATCCATTGAAGGCATTTGAATGAAAATTAATTAACGAACTCCATCTAATGGCCGTCTAAAGTATGCCCGCTCAACCGAAGATACAATCAACGGACTGAAAGTTTTCCCCCCTTTCCATTTCTGTATGAATAATTTATATAAAATATGTCTGCATCCGCAATTAATCACAGGATTTCCTAATATTTGAGCGCTTCTGTTGCACGCACTCAAATTTAGATAAAGTAAATAATTATTTTGAGCTCATGAATATGCATTAAGTCTGCAATAGATCGCGTTCGTTACACTTCTTGAAATTTTTACAAATTTATAACGAATAGTGTATGTAAAGTGATAACGTAACCGTAATATTTTTGGGTGGGGGTGTTATTTTATTAATATCATATCAAAAATAATCGATGATTCATTAGTATATAATATCTAACTACTATTAATATCTAATAGTAAATAATGAAATCATGGGTACAATAATGAATGCAATAATAACGAATTCTCTAGTAATTTATATAAATATATTTTACATTTAATTACAGGAAATTGTATAAATCATACTAATGATCATACGACATGTAAGTAAAGGGAAATTATTACAATGGGGACAAAACTGAATATCCAAGAGGACGAACACAGACTGCAATAAAATTACATTTAAAGTTTTGAGTTTGCATTCGTTATAAATGTAAATATTACATAGTGTATAAGTGTAAAATATTTTTAAAAGAACATTTACAAGTGTAGTATTTGGTGATTTTATATTTTATGTTTATAATTTAATAATATATTCATTTTTTATACTATATTCTCTATATTATTGCTATATTCATTTATATTTCAGTTTTCAAAATATATAAAGTAATATTGATGCCACAATGTTTGTACACAAAGTGGCCCCAGAAAGTAAATGTTATGTGAAAGTGAATAGGGGCGAATTGTTGCGTGCGACAACGCAAGACTTGGAACTAAAATAATCTTTCTTGCGCGGTTTTCCCAGTAGTTAATTTTACCTCTGATTTTAAAAAGCGGGATGGGCTGAACTACTTTTGAAAAATTCAATGAATGAATTCTGTTAATCCCAGTTTTAAATCCCTGTCGTTTTCTAGTACTATGTGAATTGAAAGTGTATTTGTTTGCCTATTTATCTGTCTATTCTGTATACAAATCCAAACTTTTCAGCAATTATTTTTTTTTAAATTTAGTATGGTTTACCTCTATTTGTCTGTGGGCAAACCTGTCATGTTTCTAATTTTGGTCAAAAGGTTGTCAGGATGTTAATGAAACGTACAAAGTGAAATTATTGTTCAGACTATAAATTTTTAAACTTTATTTCAAGAAAATTATATTATTTTGTTTAACAATGTAGTTAAAGCAAATGCATTTATACAGCAGACTATAATATCCCATTTCAATAATAACATACTTGTAAAAAAATCTGATGTGGGCAGCACATGACTTTTCAAACAGATTAAATTGATTCTCTCTTTAATTCTTTAATAATTCATTAAAGTAAGTTTAACTGCACAAAACAGCACGGGTAATTATTTCAAATGACACTGAATTTGCACCGGACGTATTTTCAATGGTGATATTTTCAAAATGCGAATAAACTAAAATATCTCGAGAACGGTTAGACATACCGCCCCGGTGGTGAAGTGGATAGCGTCTTCGACTGCTGTCATGAGGGGCTCGGGTTTGAATCCCGAATAAGGCATGGATGTTTCTTGAGGATGAAGTCAGTCTTCCGCCTTCTGGGTCCTCGTCAAAGTGGAGTTGCACTCTCTCCGACCTTCGTCAGTGATGCTTTCTTGAAATAAACTTCGATCTCTCCTGTTGTGTATCGTTTTTTCTTCCTGCGTCACTGGTCCTGTTTCGGTTCCTCCGAACAGGAGCTCATAAGTAACAACATAACACAACGGTTAGTGATAGAGTTATAAGGTTGATCTTATTGTTTTTGTGGTAAAAATTACGTATGATATAAACATTTAATGGATGGATTTTATGTAATTTTTTCCGAGAAAATTTTACGATTTTTTGCGATGTTTGACACAATTCCAATATTTTCTCCGATACATTAGCATGTATAGTAGGAAAAGTAAAAATAAATGTTATAAATAAATTGAAATATAATTTTGCTATTGTTATATCAATTACGACCGTAGGGTAAGAGATAACTGTAATTTTTTTTGCAGGCGTTTTTTAACTTCATATATTTCTGAATATGTTTAAAAGATTGTTGAAACGGGGTGATAAATTGTACAGGAATAAATTACCATTTCAATGACTTCAGTATGATGACTCGAATTCGCATTTTTTTTTTAAATTGGTTTACATACAGGGTCAGGATGTTTCATTCTTGGGATTTACCTGCGTAGATAGTTCTGTACAACGGAAAGAGATATCCTTATATATATATTTTTCTATTTTCATAGAAGGCTAATATTAAATAGTTTACACTCTTTTAAAGTAATATATTATATTCTTTTAGAATGTATGTATGAATAATCACGTACAGCGTCTATATTGTTTGCTAGTACTCGTATATTGTAGCGAATACTTAAATTATCTTTTCGGATATTTCGTGTTCCCGCGGAAAACGATATTTACAAGCAGATTCTTTATTAAGTTCCGAGTCTCTTGACCCTCGGTGATCTGCAGGGTCGAGCATAAGAGCTTGCAATGACGTCTCAGCACCTCAACGGTAGAGCGTCGGCTGGCCTGTTCGGAGATCCAGGCTTCGATTCTCGGTTTAGGCAGCAAGGTTCTTTGCAATGGAACCCGAACAAATCAACTCTGTAGGTTAGTACAAAGATGTCGCAGGTCTGACAATGACCCTAGTACGACTAGTTCGGATCCAGTGGACTCAGGGAGATTGAGCGCCGATTTCAAATTAAGAAGATAACGACCACGTAGGATACTAACTACTAACTTGGGTGGAAATAGTAGTAGCAGGAGGCTAACCTGCGGTAAAAATAGCAGGAGGTGGTCAGTGAGATTGTCAGTGGCCCGTCAATCTGAGATTAGAGGGTGGAGAATGCAGAGTCCACTTCGATAAGACTGCAATTTCATCCCAGTAGCTCAACTGTAGACAATGACCCTACTACAGGCCCTACTGTAGACAATGACCCTACTACAGGCCCTACTGTAGACAATGACCCTAGTTTGGCTGGCCAGCTTGGATATCCAGGGTTTGATTCCCGGTTAGGGAAACAAGGTTTTTTGCAGATCTTGCTACACATTTGGTAAAATATCGCTAAATTAACGACATTTTGCAAGTTCTGGATTATTCTCGATGTTTATAGATTGGGAAAGGATTCCACTGATTGCATGCTTTTCAGATAACTTTCATAAAAGATGGTTATCGTTCAGTTTACCGTGATATGAGTCAAAGTTAATTTTGAATAATAGATCAGTGTCTTGAGACTGGTCTAGTATGTTTTGCGGATGAGTTGAAAATTTGATTGCTGCTTTATTGTACCTGACATTTGGCATGTGACCTCGTAAAATAACTAGATAAATATGAACTGTATGTTCCTATGTAATCCTACTGCGGCCTTTTAAATAAAAGCCTTGGTTATCCAAAAATTTGAACTCATCTTTGTATCCTGCTAATATACATCTATGATTCCTGAGAATACGTGGTAACAATAGTAAGTCTTTTTAACACTTTCCAACATAGTTGAAAGTATTTATGACTTTGGTTATTCTGTCTGTCTATCTGTTTGTCCATTCGCACGATAACTGCGTCAAAATGACTTTATCAAAATGAAATTTTAGTATGTTGTTCAGACGATCTATGGGACATATGAGAATGTAAATGAATAATATCAGGCAATTAATTTTGGGTTGAAAAAGTGAAATATATTGAAACTTATGGGGATCTAATGCTTCAAACATTTTTTAAGCTAAGTTAAAACTCGAAAATTGCTTTGAAAATTTAAAAAAATATGCCAATTTCCCCATAAAGTATATAAAAAATTAAGCAAAATATATTTAGTTTTTTAAATAAAAGTTTTTTAAATAAAAATTAAAACAATAATTAAACTCATATGAAGAGATCACGTGACCCACTTGAGAATAAAATAGGGCATCCAACTTTTTTTCCCAGATCTAAAATAAAAATTGTGATTTTCAAAGTTCTTTTAAATTCATAGTTAGTGTTGCATCCGTTCCATATTTTGCTCCAACGCAATTACAATATTTTTGAGTTTAAATGATCTTCAAACTTTGATTATTTCTACAACGAAACCTAATTTTAATGAATGCAGAATGTAAACAAGTGATTGTAAGATGATTTGTATAAGAATTGCTGAATTTTTTTCAAGAAAAATTATTTAACAGAGGAGTCTGGAATAAAAGTGTATGAATGAAATATTCACTTCTTTTATATAGAGAGCCAGACGATTTATATTTCGATGACGTCATTTGAATTAATTTCATTTTTTTCTATGAAGTTTTAAGTTTTCAAGTAAAATAAATTGCTGTAGTTCTGTGATTATTAAAAAAATATCACCTCTGAGTGCATCGTATTTTAGAGATGTTTAAAACAAATTGCATTTCTGTTGAAATGTGTTTCATAATCTATGCTTATGCATGATGGATCTTTCTTGTTATACATTTATAATGTTTCTACTTGCGAAAAGCATCTGGCGAAATTCTACAAAGTCATTTCGCAGGCATCGTTTGCAAAATGGGGAAAATTATGTTTTGAGAAAAGTGACATTAAAGATGACGCTGATCCATGCTATTTAAAAACATGAATTCGTACTCATTTGGCATACATTCCGCTCTGGTACGAATTTTTGCTTGATGTCTGTTTCAAAATACTGGTAAGATGCCTGTTCTTACCGACATTTATACTTTCATTTATATAATAATAAATCACAGAATAAAAGCAGTGTTTTTGGAAATTTTCGAATGTGCGTGTCCCATTAAGAAACTATCTCGTGACTTTAAATTGTCGTATGAACGAAATGTCAATGTTGATTTCAGTTTATCTATATTAAAAGAACAAACAAACAAACAAACAAACACACAAAAATAAGAACACGTACCAAATCAAATAATCGTGATTATTTCTCAATTGTTTAAAAATATATCCCTGGAAGAGAAAAAGGTCCGTCTAAGACAAGTTCTCTGGAAATGCAATATATTGACGCAGGGGAATAAAACAATCTTTAAAACCTATAATATCTTTCACAAAACAAATCGGAAAACAATTTAGACACAAATGGTCCTTGACCTGATATCCGAGTTAAAATAATGTAGGAACAAGTTGTAATACTGGGGACAAACGGTTAACAGTTATGGGAAAAGAGTAGCAGAGGGGGGAGGGGCGGATTGTTCGAAAATAAATAGATCCTTTTCTATTTCCATGAAGACGGGAAGCACGCAGAGGTTCTTTCCTTTATTGTTCTTTGGCGATACAAAAATATCTGCGTCCTTTATAGGATGAAAATAAAAGAATCACAATGGAATTGTACTTGAACAATGGATTGAAAAAAAAATTAAGTGATAAAGAATCTTTGAAATTTTATCAAAAATCTATTGTGAAAATTGTCTTGAAAAACGACTCATATAATGTTTTTATTGGATTGCGTATAACGCATTAACATTTGAAAGATGTGAGTTTCTTATAGAGACTTGAGAAGTTCAATTGAATATAGGTTCGTCTCTAAAATTAAATGCATTCGACCCCCCCACTGTGAAAAACAGGAGGTGGGATGGATTTCGTTGCAGACTGATTCATTTTTCTCCCTGTATGCCGTGATACATCATGTAAGTTTTATTTCATAAATAAAAAAAATAAGAAAAAAGTACGTTGGATATTTATTTGAAAATAAAGTGGAACCGTCAGTGGAATACATGTTGTTGTTGTTGAGACCCAGACCGTTCGACCTACCAGAAAGGTGTAAGGTAACCATTTTGGACGGAAGGGAAGTGCCACCCAATTTAGATCTCAACCCAGTGGGGGAGACATCCACAGGGACCGCACCCTCCTTCCCCTACCACCAACCTCTCGGAAGGACTTACGTACCCACATGTTTAACGTGATCGTACTCCGCGTGAGCACGGCGGCAGTTTTGGCAGTGGCGGGAATCTAATCAGTACCTACCGAGTGCAATTCCCGCGCTCTAACCACTGGTCTACCGCTCCTAGTGGAATACATGTGTATGTCTGTCCGTTTGTCTATCGTCCGCTTTATAGGCAATTCCCGAATAGATACAGACTTGCCATCTGGCACACGGGTCGATCGTTCGATAAATCCTCCTGGTAAAATCGAATGTTTCGTAATGTTCGGGCGAAGGGTGCTCCACACTAAAACGTTCGAAATTCCAGAGCTAGCAAGAAAAAAAAAGACAATCGTATATAGGAAGACGATTTTCCAGATAAAAAAATAAAGTACAAAATTTTGTTCTACGTCTATAATTTTGAAAAGAAATTCACCTTCCCAGGATACTTTCTAGGCTGTGTCAAACATGGCAAGTTTCATCTCGTATAAATAACGGGGCAGACTCATGCAGTAACGCGAAAGCTGTCTCCTCCATAGTCACTAATGTCTCCCGTATCTTGACTATTTTTCACGTTTATATAAATAACCCACAGAGGCAATCCAATTTATAAAAAATTTTATTTCTATAACTCATTTAATATCATCCTGTTAAGCTGTATTGAAAATATTACGATAAAATACGAAAATATATATACGATAAAATAGATTTAATGATTTTTACGTATCATTTCACAAAAAAGGTAGATTCTTTTATCCCGAATCATACCAAAATCTAATCAGAACCAGGGTCGTTCGTTCACAAGGGACTTTCCTACCAAATTTTATTAATTTGGGTCCATTAGTTTTTAAGTTAGAGTGGATACATACACTGCACATACATGCACAGCAACAGATATACTCACAGGCATACACACAGTCGTCACACTAAAAATATTTTTTTCATATTCTAGAGGAGGTCACAAAACGTGTAGATCCGTCGAAAACTCGAGTTACGATTTTCGGTATGATTCCAATACTTTATACATTACCATGTATTGCTGGGAAAGTAAAAATCTGATGTGGGCAGCACATGACTTTTCCTGCAGACTTATATTCACGTTCTCTTTATTTTAATTAAATTTAATTCACCTTTAATTCAATTTTCTTTCTCATTTGATAACTGGACTTATTTTCAAAGGTGGAGTAGAGAAAATACGAAACAACTAAAATATCTCGAGAACGACTAGACCTAGTGTAATGGGGTTGGTCTTATTCTTTTCTTCGTTAAAAGTTATGTGTAAAACAAGCATTTAATGGATATATTTGAGCATACGTAGATTTTATTTTAGAGTTTTGCGATTTCTGAGGGCCATTTTGCCAAAAAGGCAGATTATTATTTTTCGAATCGTACCAAAATCTAATCAGCGCCAGGGTAACTCATAAGTGACTTATCTACCAAATTTTATAAAATTCGGTCCTTTAGTTTTTTAGCTAGAACGAATACAAGCTTTTGCGGGCCATTTCGCAAGAAAAGACGGTGTTTTTTTTTATCCGGAATCGTACCCAAAACTAATCAGCACCAGATTCGCCCACAAGTGACTTACCTACCAAATTTTATGAAATTCGGTCCATTAGTTGTTTATTTAGGGTGGATACAAAATATGCACAGACAGACAGACATACAGACACGCACACAGACGTCACGCTAAAAATAGTTTTTTCGTATTTTAGATCCTCGAAAAGTGTAGATCCGTCGAAAACTCGACTTGCGATTTTCGGCATGATTCCAATATATTCCCTATACATTACCATGTATTGCAGGGAATGTAAAAATGGTGAAAATCGCTGTAAAAATCTACTGCAATCGACGAATGGAAATCTGAATTTATTTGACTAACAATGAAAATAATATATATATTTTTTAATTTACCAACTGTATCATTATATGTAGCAACTTTATACTCCTTTCGTTTCCTTCACTACGTCATATAGTTAGTCTTTATTAATGCAATTCTCCAGTTTCCGTAACAATAAAAATATGCCATCAGATAACGCTTTGCTGTACGCGATCAGAATAAAGTTTCTGTTGTATATTTTTATCTACCTATATCTCTCGCGTGTTATCGCCCTATCTGTATTTACAAAAATTTCCTTCGTCGCCCAAATTCGGAGTTCGCTTGTGATATTATCTGTCCCCCCCCCCCACTCAAAATATGTTAAAAGTCTGTAAAATATCAAATTATATACCCAACTATTTAGAAAAAAACATTTTCAGGTTATTTTAGCGAGAAAAATATTAGTTTCTTCTATGATGAATTAGTTAGTCAGTTGCACATCCACGTCTGGCTTTTGATAAATTATCGTCATTTAATTAAATATATTACAGTCAGGCTATATATTCGTTTTTAGTACGGCATATTTAATATACGAAAACTTAATGTACACTTTGTGGTGAATGTTTAATATATATATATATATATATATATATATATATATATATATATATATTAATATATATATACAGTAGGTGCCGCTTAATGTGATCGCTTTGGGACAGATGCTATTTGATAACAATAACCGATTGATAACAATAAACAAAAAGTATCAGAAACATAAAATTTTGATTTTAAAAATTAATATTTACTGTATTTTTGCAGCTACTACAAATTTAAAAGATTCACTAAGATTTAAAAGATTCACACAAACACTATTTTAAACAAATCGTTAAAATAGATCAATTAAAAAAAGTCTTTCAAAGTTGTCTGCCTTGTATTTTGTCTCAGCAAATTATTTATAAAACTTTCATATCTGTACTGTTCGCGAAAGTCCCCAGCAGTGCCTCTGTGTTGCACCCCGAGTCCCAAAACACGGAGAGCCTCTCTCATTTCAGTAGCAGTTGGAGGATTCTCAACAAGGTTTTCAGCTTCGCCCTCATCTTCATCCGATGCTTCTTCATCGTTTTCTTCGATAGAACACGATAGAGCTCGGCATACATCTTCATCAGTCTTTGTTGTAGCCACTTGGGCATTCTCATCTATAGACATCCATTCTGCAAAGTCATTTTCAGTCATGTCGGATGGTACAAGTACTGTTTCATCGAATTCCGGTACATCCATACCTTCGTCCGCTTTAACGAATCCACCGTGCGAGAAACAGTTCTTAATTGTATTCTCGGACTCTCGATCCCACGACATTGTCAAAAGATGGAGAGCCTGAAGGACATTCGTCTTCTTTGCTAACGCGTTTGCACTCAGTTGTTCCGTACCTTCCATATTTTCCAAAACCCTAGTGCGCATTTCTCCACGGTAATACGCTTTCATTGCACGAATTATTCCTTGGTCACATGGTTGGATAAGTGATGTAGTGTTGGCAGGTAGGAGAATGATTTTGATATGCTTTAATGTGACATTTACATCGTGGGCTCTGCAGTTATCGATGAGTATGACGATATTGTGATCTAATTCTTTGTCCCACTTTAGAAGCCATTCGCTGAATAGAGCAACTGTCATCCACGCTGTTTTATTGGCAGCATAATCAACAGGCAATTTTTTAACACCCTTAAAGCATCTTGGCTTTTTGGTTTTTCCGATAACAAAGAGTTTCTTCTTCTTTCCAGTCATGCTCGCACAACAGAGAACAGTTATACGTTCTTTTGAAATTGAACTTTGATTGATTTTTTGAACAGGTACGTATGTTCTGGCAAGGCACGAAAATGAAGTCCAGTTTCGTCAGCATTGTAGATGTTTTCGGGTGAATAATCAGCGATTATTTTCGGCCATTCTTCGGAAATCCATGCCTTTGCAGCTGGAAAAGCGGCATCCTTTTCTTCCCCATGGGTACGATTGAACACAATGTTCTCCCTTTTCCTCCAGCGATTAAACCACCCGTCCGTTGCGACGAAATTTTTTTTGCCCATTTTAGAAGCAAGATCTTCAGCTTTCTGCCGCATTAAAGGACCGTTTATGCGTGCATCCTTTTCCCTAACATTGGCAAACCACAGTGTCAAAGCCGATTCGACTTCTCCACATTTCCCAGTACGTCTTCGCTTACAGTTCAAATTTGCGTTCAACTGCGCTTTATTTTCAATCTCGTCGCGATTCTTTAACATTTTGCAGAGTAATGGCTGAGAGATTTTTAGTGCAGCAGCAGCATTTCTTTGACTCATCTTGGGTAAATTATCAAAACGTTTCAAAATGTCAATTTTGTCCTTAACAGTTAAATCATTGCGTTTTTTTTCCATTGCTAAAATGCTTGACCATCTGCAATAAAGTTTGAAATGCAACTTTACAGAGAGAAAAAATTCTACAACTTACAACAGTCCAAGAACTTTGCTTACTGATAAGAAAAGAACTCAACGCTTTTCCTACGCCCACACCATTCTCAAAGGGGGAAAAGGGGGAGAGAAATCACCACCTGCAGAGCTGGCGCCAAGCGCCGGGATTCCTGCACGTGCGATTTCTGCACAAAGGGCCCCTGTTTGGGGATTCTCCCTTTACTTTTACGTATATAGAGTTTGGATTTTTTGTTGAGAGAATGAAAAAAAAAATTCGAAAATGGTACAAGAACGACGAAAGTGAAGTGATAAAGTGATAACAATAAACGAAGGCGCTGATTACAAAAACCGATTTTTTTAACATGTGTTAATATACAAGCGTTCCGGACTTCGCGATTCTGATAACATTAAACGAATGATAACATTATCCGCGATCACATTAAGCGGCACCTACTGTATATATATATATATATATAAATTAAAATAACAAAAACTAAAGTGCAAGAGTGTGAATCAGTAACCACAGTATCAAACCGCAAGCAAAATAAAGCGTGTTGTGAAAAGCAAAAAGCAACGAGGAAGGGCCGAAAAAGTAGAGCACGGAGAGGCCAGGACAAGGAAAACATATTAAAGAATAGTATATCTGCCAGAAACGTCTTCAGGGGCACATTCTAGACAGATATACTAAAATCCGTTGTTTCTATGATTGCATAAAAACACGTGGTTAAAATATTATGCAATCTGTGCCCAACAACGGAATAACAGAAAAAAAAAAAAAAAATAGGATAAAATTCAATAATAGAATATAAAATACCACATAAACATGAAATATAAAATACCACATAGACATGAACATGAAAAATATTTTTCATGTTCATGTCTATGTGGTATTTTGTGGTAAGTTGGGAATATGTCAATCGTGCCGATGCGTTCGATATTTTAGAGATTTGTATCGAGATTTGTATTAATGTTTATTATTTTGATATTATTTACATGCATAGCGAAGTTCAAACTAACTGCCATTTCACCGTGTATACTATACCAGAGGTTTGATAAAATATTTTATTTCCCATAGAAAATGTTATGAGAAACTCAAATGTTGAACAATACGCATTGCAATTATGTAATACAAAATTTTTAATATTGTGAAGAATTAATATATTATACAGGGTTCATACGAAAATCCTTAAGCTGTACAATAACTTTGTAAGGAAAGGTCTGCGAGTGTACACGTTAGGAGTGTAGGCGCCTCTAGAGAAGAATGTACAACGTTAGTTATAACGAACTTTGTAACAAAACAAAAACATCGGGAAAAGATAAGTTGTAGAACCAATTAATCAGTAGAAATCGACACCAGGAAAAAACGAAACATAATATGAAAGGGCAGCCTTACTAAATCAATTGCTAGATGCGCAGCCACGCCACAATACTGTTAAACGTGGTCGAACAATTTACAAGTGTCTGAAAATAGTGCCAATGACGTAGAACTATCACCCATCTGTGAGATTAGAGACCCTATAGGAACCTTGTGTGAGATACAACAACACCTGTAGAATGGGTTGGGCGACTGGACGTATTCTACTCGCTCGACCTATGCACTTATTGCCTTTCATACAGGGCCGATCCTAGCAGGTGTGCAGCGCGTGTACCGCACGCGGGCGGCTAAAACAAGGGGCGGCCACAAGCCGCATATAGTTCTATCAATCAAGCAAAATTTTTTAAAACTTATAATAAGTCGAATAAATATGCTGAATTTTAAATAGTTATTGAAAAATTAAAATAAGTCCCATAGTTTAAGAAAAATAGAATGTTAGTGCACAGTGTGTTGGTCCATTGTCCATTAATGTCTACTCTTTACACATATCCTTCATTTGATAGCAAAATTCGTGGCAGAGTCGGCAATACGGCATAGAAAAGGATACCAAATTTTAAATTTCTATCTAAACAAATAACCAAGGGGCATATTTTTGAGACGCCTAAGGATGTTTCGTACCACTGTGCGGCAGCTTATTTATGTATACCACGGTCGGCTCGCAGATCAATGGTCAAAAGAAACTTTATTTTAGCGGTCTCCTTTGTAGATTAGAACTGCATTATTTCGACAAAGTTAACCCTTTCGCGACGACGGCATTCCGGAACTGCGGCGGCCCAAAGGACGGAGCGCTTCTTTTTCGAACTGTTCCCAGACGACGGCAATTTTATTGCGCTAAGCCTAACTCTCGAAAAATATTCACTAAAAATCACCCGTTCAACACATCATTCTACTATTTTCAGGAATAAAGGAAATTCTTATTTTCTATTTGATGTATATTTTTCTTTCAAATTTTCTTTTATCAAAATATTAAAAATTTTAGCGTATTAAAAATGATGACTTACCTTGAATAAAATAGTTATCAGTTAATCAGGAGTGTATATAGATTTAAATCAGTTATCAGGAGTGTATACAGATTTAAATTTTGAAACTAATGCATCTAAAACGGGTTTCAATTTATCAAACATAAGATCGTGGTGCGAAATAAAGACAAGGCTGGAAAAAAAATTGTACTATTGACGCGGAACAACAAAATGTTTACAATCGAGAGAAAAAGCGATGACCCGCTATCATTGAAAGAATGATTGCTGTAGTACAATTTTTAGCCAGTCAAAATTTGGCATTCAGGGAACTAGTACGAAATTGTATCATAGAGATAATGGTATTTTTTTAAAGGCAATGGAGATGTCGGCCAAATTTGATCCAGTTATTTCAGAACACCTTAATAATGTCAGTAAATTCAAAGATAACAAAACACGTATTCCACACTACTTACGGCAGTATTTTCAAAATGAAATAATTAATATTTTAGCCGAATCTATTCGTAATGAGATAACACGCATTGTCAAAAAAGCCAAATATTACACTATAATTCTCTACTCTACACCAGATATTAGCCACATAGAACAAATAATGTTTGTAATTAGATGTGTGAACACTAATGATGGTAAGATAGATATTTTAGAATTTTTTCTAGGATTTTTTCCAGTAACTAATACCACTGAAGAAGGTCTGTGCAATTTTCTATTAGAGAAGCTATTACCTAGTCTGCAGCTCGAAGTTAAAGATATACGGGGTCAGGCCTACGACAATGGATCGAACATGAAGGGGGAAAATATAGGGCTTCAGAAACGGATTCTCGATATCAATCCTAGAGCATTATACGTGCCGTGTGCGGCTCATACATTAAATCTTGTCGTTAATGACGCTGCCAGCTCCAGTGGTGAAATTTCTAGGTTTTTTTTATATGGTATAAGAGGTATATAATTACTTTTTTGTGTCCCCATATTGATGGGATTTACTAAAAAAACACGTGAAAAGTCTAACTTTAAAACCATTAAGTGAAACAAGGTGGGAAAGTCGTATCAGTGCTATTAGACCTCTAAAACAAGACCTAAAAAACATTATTACCGCATTAAATGCCTTAATTGAAGATACCACTAGAGACACGAAAACAAAAATGGGTGCTGAATCAATAATTAAAAGTCTTGAAACATTTAAATTTTTGTGTTCAATTTTAATTTGGCATGATTTATTATCAAGAATTGATGTATTGAGTAAAATGCTTCAAAATCTTAAATTAAACATCGCGGAATGCATTGAAGACTTAGATAATCTTAAAAAATATTTAGTTTCCCAAAGATCTGACGATAATTTTAAAATATTTGTCGATTCAGCAGCAACACTTGCTAGAGATTTAGGTATTGATCCCGAATTTCCCATGTCGAAGCTGAGGAAAAAGGTCCGTTTATTTGATTACGAGGGCAGTGATGAACCAGTTTCAAATCCCTTCCAGCAATTCAAGACTGCTTTCTATTTTGCAATTCTTGATCACGCGATCTCTTCGGTAAATGAAAGATTTACCTTATTATCTGAGTGCCATTCAATATTCTGCTTTCTGTATGAGTTTCACAACATTTCTAATGATGATCTCATGAAAGCCTGCATGGACTTAGATATTAAGTTACAGGTACAGGAGGAAGGAAGTATTGTGAAAGATATAGACGGTATACTTAAGATATAGACGGTATAGCAAACTCTTTAATGAAATAACTTCATTCAAAGATATTTTTCCAGGTAAAAAACAGCCAATTGAGATATTAGAAATTATAGTCAAAAATGATCTCATTCCCTGTTTTCCAAATTTTGCTCTAGCAGTAAGAATTTTTTTAACCTTAGCTGTCTCTGTGGCTTCAGGTGAAAGAGGTTTCAGTAAATTAAAAATTATTAAAAATTACTTAAGAAATAATATGACACAAGAAAGTCTTTCAGATTTGGGCATCATCTCTATTGAATCCGAAATCTCTGAAAAAATTGATTTCGCCGAAATTATTGACAAATTTGCTTCTCAGAAAGCCAGAAAAGTTATTTTATAGTTAATTATTAGGTAGTTTTTGTAAAAGGACTGATTTATATACTTTTCGTTTCACGAGATTTATGCTTTAGTACTTTTTTTTATTAGATTATATTTTCTGAGTAAATACTGTTGTTTTGCATTTCTAATTCTAAAATGTCTATTTTTATTTCAAAGGTAATATTTTTGTTTGTTTATTATTTTGTCGCTATTATAACCTATTAGCTGGCCAAAAAATAAAGTTTTGCACTTCAAATTTTATTTGCATTTTTATTAATGTTTTACTTTTTGCTCTTATACAGGTTGATGAATTTGTAACGTCAACGTTAAGTATTAGTCAAAATATGAAAAATTCTCTAGAGGGGCGGCACATTAGGTCTTTGCACGCGGGCGGCCGACACCATAGGATCGGCCCTGCTTTCATATACACTTTTTCCAGCCCCAAGAACACCGCGGAATTGGAAACCATTGGTACCGTATGATTCAAAAGTCCAGAGCAAAAGTAAAACTCTATAAAAAGATATCTATGGTTCGGAGAGACATACGGTTTGCAGATTAATATTCACCGTGATGGGGGATTTTGTGTTGTTGTTGTTGAAACCCAGACCGTCCGACCTACCAGAAAGGTGTAAGGTAACTGTGGGGGATTTTGTGTGGCATGAAAAAAAATTAGTTCAAACCATCGACACTTGAGGGGCTGCGGCAGATAAAGCCACGGAGATGACTTATGCATGGAGGTGATTGTACACATGGCTGGCCTGCGAGATCCCCAGATCTCACATCCTGTGATTTCACGTTGTGGGGATACCTAAAATCACGAGTGTGAGATCTTGGGATCTCGCAGGCCAGTCATGTGTGCAATCACCTCCATGCATAAGTCATCTCCATAGCATTATCTGCTTCAGCCCCCCGAGGGTCTAAAGTTTGAACTAATTTTTTTCATGCCACACAAAATCCCCCACCACGGTAAATATTAATCTGCAAACCGCATGTCTCTCCGACCCATAGATATTTCTTATAGCGTTTTACTTTTTCTCCGAACTTTTGAATCACCCGGTACATATTGTTACAAAACGCATCCTCTGGAATTGTGGGTGTATATGCAGGATACAAGAACGAGGCCAAGTTTCTGAATAACTTGCTTTTTTTCACAAGCAGAAAATAAACAGGAACACTATACAAGCAAACAGCGCTTAAGTACTCCACTTATTTAACAGAAAAAGCGATATTATCCTCAAAATATTGACGAAAATAATTTTACGAAACAACTGCTACTACTCAAAACATTGATAAAAACCACAGTCCAATGTAGCTCGGGTCACATCCATTCGTCAACTCCCTGCAACGGAGGGGGCGAGTCCTTTTTATAGTCTCTCCATAGAAACTTTTGAAAATCTCTATATCTTCTATATAATAAAAGGCAATGTCTGTGTGTGTGTCTGTCTTATACACTATACGTTTCGCGACCGCGCGTCGGAGAGCTACGAAATTTGGCAATCGGAGACCTGGGGGGGAGGGAAGGGGACACGTGAAAACCGATTTTTAAAATTTGAATTATTTTTTTTGTTATTTAATGTTTTATGCGATTTCGACCGTTTTTTGACATTTTTGCCCTTTTTTCTCCACAATCCAGACGTTGTAGAAAAAAACAAATCACACCATCGGAAAGAGCAGATAATTTCGAGTAAAAATATATCAATTTCAACTCTCAATTTCGATTTCTAATATTTTTTAAAGATTTTAAAACAAAAGTCACTTTTGGCTCAAAAAAACGATTTTTGGTTTTTAAATTCTCGCATAGTAAAAAGTACTCATAATTTCGACTAATAATTTACATTTTTAGAAAGCTGAAATATCTGGCATTCTTACAAGTCTAATTTGGTCCAGAAATAATGAAAATTGCCTTCAGGATCGCAATTTTAAAGACGCCATGATTTTAAATTTGTCGGCTACCGGCTCAGTTTTTCAACGGCATTTCCCCCCATCCGCAGTAGTTTCTTCCCCGTCTCCATGGAGACCGCGCTTTCGGTTTTAAATGAATTACGAGCATAAGTGTTGTATACATCGGGCGAAATTATTATATTTATATGATATTTTAAATGGATATTTTAAATAATTTAAATGATTGAATTATGGTGGTTTGAATTGTGGTGATGTATTTGAAATTATTATATTTATGGATTGGTGGAACGATATGGATGATTTTTTGATTTTAAATGGATATTTTAATTTATGGATATTTTAATTTATAGATATTTTAAATGGATATTTTAATTTTATGGCTATTTTAAATGATGGAACGATGGAACGAGGATGGTGGAATTAAGAGCCTAGCATATGGTCGTTATAAATTTAAATTAGCGCGCGGGAAGTTAGCGCGCGAGAATTGCACTCGGTAGGCCTGGGTTCGATTCCCGCCACTGATGCGGAGTACGATCACCTTAAACATATGGGTCGATAATTCCTTCCGAGAGGTTGGTGGCAGGGAAAGGAGGGTACGGTCTCTGTGGATGCCTCCCCCACTGGGTCCTGGTCCAAATTGGGTGAATAAAAAGAAAGTTATGGAGATTGTCGCGGAGGGCGCGGTAGCCCAGTGGTTAGCGTGCGGGAATTTCACTCGGTAGGCCCGGGTTCGATTCCCTCCACTGACAAAACTGCTGCCGTGTTCACGCGGAGTACGATCACGTTAAACATGTGGGTCCGTAAGTCCTTCCGAGAGGTTGGTGGTAGAGGAAGGAGGGTACGGACCCTGTGGATGCCTCCCCTACTGGGTTCCGGTCTAAATTGGGTGAATAAAAAGAAGGTTATGGAGATTGTCGCGGAGGGCGCGGTAGCCCAGTGGTTGGCGCGCGGGAATTGCACTCGGCAGGCTCGGGTTCGATTGCCGCCACTGCCAAAACTGCTGCCATTTTCACGCGGAGTACGATCACGTTAAACATGTGGATCCGTAAGTCCTTCCGAGAGGTTGTTGGTAGAGGAAGGAGGGTACGGACCCTGTGGATGCCTCCCCTACTGGGTTCCGGTCTAAATTGGGTGAATAAAAAGAAGGTTATGGAGATTGTCGCGGAGGGCGCGGTAGCCCAGTGGTTAGCGCGCGGGATTTGCACTAGGTAGGTCCGGGTTCGATTCCCGCCATTGCCAAAACTGCCGCCGTGTTCAGGCGGAGTACGATCACGTTAAACATGCGGGACTGTAAGTCCTTCCGAGAGGTTGGTGGTAGGGGAAGGAGGGTACGGTCCCTGTGGATGCCTCCCCCACTGAGTTCCTGTCTAAATTGGGTGGCACTTCCTGGCCCTCCAAACGTTACCTTACACTTTACGGGTAGGTCGCGCCAGCGAGTGTGCCACGGTTAGAATTTGCCAAGGTCAGAATTTTCAAGGGTAGCGAACAGGCTGGTCGCCAAAGGCGGCTAGTAAAGAATAATCGTTCTATCGAGAAGTTTTTGGAACATTCCAGAATTCGAAAAATGGTACCAAATTGACGATAAATCGCCAAATCTGGCAACCCTACTTCTAACTGGGAAATCCTGGGCTCACATCATGCACTGTATTTTCTTCGCCTGGTCTTCGAGACAGACAAAAGAGGAGGCTTCAAACAGAACACTGCGCATTCACAATAATATTTTCTGTCAAAAAGCCTGAATTAAGATGTAATGCAATTATAATTTTTTGGAAGCCCAATAAGTAAATACAACGTTCCTCCATATTGATCCATTTTATATTCTCTCTCAGCAACCCAACTTTTTTCTTCTAGTTTATAATTACTTCTTGCAATTCGCCAGTTTCCGTACCGGTAAAGATATTTCCTCCGATAAACAACCTCGTCTACGTGATGAGGATAAAGTTTCTGTTGAAAATGTTATCTATAGACTCTTATCTCCCGCATGTTATCGCCATACCTGTATTTTCATTCGTCGCCCTAACTCGCTCTTCGTGATTTAGTCTGTCCCGTAACAAATAAAATATGCCAAGCGCTTTTAATGTGGATTATTCCTTGCTTTTACTTCTATTACTTTCCCTACAATACATGGATAAAAGGGGAAGTATTGGAATCGTGTCAAAAACTGCAATGACGTATTTGAACGTACCAAGCCCTAGAGGCCGAAAAAATATTTTTAGTGGGAGTATTCTGAATTACTCGTTTCGGACATATACACCCATTTTTTTTAACGTGACATCTGCGTGTATGTGTTTGTGTGTATGTGAATCAAGTTTCCTATCAGTGTGGATAGCATTTAAGCTTGTTGGTACGATTTTCATATAATGCCACTGACGAAGGGTATAGTGATGTCCAAAAGCGCTCTGGCTTTTAATCTATGTGTACGTCTATAGGATGTTTATTAAATGACTTTCAAAATCTAAAGATTTCGTCTTTAATTTATTTAAATCAACTGTAAATTCAAATTTATTTTAAATAATTATTCGTGTTATTTTGTGATATTAAACTCAGTTTCATGATTTATAAAAGAAATAAAGAAAAAATGAATGTGTGTATGTAGAGAAAGCCATGTACTGCTCACATCAGTTATTATGAGTGCATATTATGTGCACAAATCACCTATTTCCATACTGAATTAGGCTCTCTGCAGCATTGCAGTGGAAACTTTTCATCTATCCTTTCCTATCTTTCTTCATTTTCGAGATAGGAATTCTAACTTCTTCATTCGCCGCTAGGGGTGCTGAAGACATATTTAAAAGTGCATAGTCGCATTTATATTAGTTGACCTTACTTTTGCAGTTTTAGAACACTTCAATCAAAAGTTAAAGGGATGTATAAGGATGTAAATAATTATTATTTTTTATTTTGACAATTTTGTTATAATCTTTTGTATACTTTGACCGCATTTTTTTATATTATTTGCTTTTCAATTCTTTGAATCTTCCTCATTTAATATTTCCTTTGAATGTGCTTTATCATTCTTTCCTAATGCATAACAATCGATAGCTATAATTCCCCACTTTCCGGAACAATAAAGATATCCCGATAGCATCTCGATGTACGTGATGAGGATTAGGTTAGTCTTGAATTCTTTTTTCTCAACTTATATCTGCCACGAGCTATCGCCCATCCGTATTTAGCGAATTTTACTGCTTCGACCTATCACATCGTGTTTGTGATTTAATCTGATCCATTATAAACAAGAAAGATCAATCATGCGTGAAGCATTGATTATGAAACACTTTCCAACTGAAATTTTATTTAAACATCTCGAAAGTGCGATATATTCAACAGCGATATTTTTTAATTGTCACAGAACTACGATAATTTATTATATTTGAAAGCTTAAAACTTATTCAAAAAAATCATCGAAATATAAATCGTCTTACTTTCTGTGTAAAATCAATGAATGTTTCTTTCATATCACTTTTATTCCAGACTCCACAGTTAATAATTTCGCGTAAAAAAATACAGCAATTCTCATACAACTCATCTTACAATTGTTTACATCCTGCATCTATTAAAATTAAGCTTCTTTGTAGAAATAATCAAAGTTTGAAGATCATTTAAACTCAAAAATATTGTAATTGCGTTGGCGCAGAATATGGATGCACAGAAAATAAGCAAAAATAAAACGATTTTAGGATGGATGCAACACTAAATATAAATTTAAAAGAACTTTAAAAATCACGATATTGACACTGGGATGGACGCCACATTTTATTTTGAAGTGGGTCATATGATCTCTTTCTATTATATGGGTGTCACTATTATTTTAATTTTTATTTAAAAAACT
Source organism: Amaurobius ferox (assembly GCA_951213105.1). Classification (NCBI taxonomy): domain Eukaryota; kingdom Metazoa; phylum Arthropoda; class Arachnida; order Araneae; family Amaurobiidae; genus Amaurobius; species Amaurobius ferox. The sequence continues at coordinate 136,432,930 of OX578146.1, read as the reverse complement.
ACCCAACATATTTTGATGAAATATTTTTAATGCATTTTAAGGGATACTTTGAATATTTTCTAAAATTTTCGAAGCAAATTCTAAATTTTAGCTTTGCCTAAAAAATACTAGAAAAATGAGGTCTCACAGTTCATGTTTTCAACCCGGATTTAATACAAAACTAATTGGGTGGTATTATTCATTTACATTCCCATATGTCCCACAGACCGTCTCAACAACATACTAAAATTTCATTTTAACAAAGTCATTTTTACGGCAGTTATCGTGCGAATGGACAAATAGACAGATAGAATGGCCATAGTCATAAATACTTTTCAACTATGTTGTGAGTGTTAATAAAAACGCATGTAAAACATTGAATTAAATGCTTAAATGTCTAAAAAATAAGTGAATTTAGGTATTTTAGTTCCCACAAACTCTTGAATGAATTATGCAGGTGCAAGTCCAAATGTTTTATTTTTATAACTATTTTCAATTATTTATTTGTATGATATTTCTCTTTACTCCGTGCTTTTTACCGTTTATTCATAATATCCAACTTATCATTTTACTGCCTCCTTGGTCTTACCTCTTTTATTTCTTCAAACAGGGATATCAACATTTCTACTAAATTCAATCACGTGGGCTATAGAACCGCAGCCGAATTTTCTTGAATAATAGAAGTTTCGCATCTTTTTTGTTCTGAAAGAAATGCTGTTTTTTGCATTCGATACCTGATGACTCTTAAATTTTATTGCATGTTATGTCTTTATATGAAGATTTAACATTTTTCTTAGAAAATTGCTTTGGTTACACATGCATAATGTGTTGTTATCCAAATTTTAGAAAATTGATTAGTCAGTAGAAATTAAATGAGTATAAATTAGTCATTAAAGCATGTTTTACGATTTTTAGAAAACAATTAACTGACATGCGTGGAAATGTCAATCAATGTGTGTTCTTGTATTCACATTAGTGTATGGTTGTGGGGTATGGACTAGTTAACAAAAGAACGCCCGCAACGTTATGCTTTGTGAATAACATTTGTTTCATTTTATCCAGCTAGAACTTGGTGAAATATTTTAAAGTTGATTAGACTATAACGGAAATGTTTCGAAATTAAGATTATTATAGTATTCCGAGAGAAATAATAAATCCCAGAATGATAATAATAATTTTATCTACTTAAGAAAAGGATAGTTTGACGCATAAAATATGCGAAATAAGCATTAAAATGTCATGTATTAAAAATATAATATGCCATTCTCAGGTGTGATATATTACCAATTTAAATAAAACAATATTTTAAAGGGCGATTTATAAAAAATATACTATCTTTTGACGGAAAGTTTATATAAAAAAGTATTTTTCTTCCATGGCGGATTGCATCGCATCCATATATTTACAGTTCAAAATGTACACGTTCAACAGGCGACATCTCCAGATACTTGTTCATTTTGACATAATCTCTTGTATTTGATTAAATACTTGATTAATCGACTTATACTACAATCCCTATTACGATTCTAAAATTGAATGGTACTCGAATGGAAGATGAAAAACTTAAGTGCTATTTTTGTGCCATTAAAAAATCTTATATTGCACTTACTCAATGCAAAAAATAACTTCATTACTCTATACCATAAAACTGAAACTTGAAAGCTTTTAAGAATTTTTTTTTTTTTGCACAGTTCTGGAAACTAAAATATATTCTACCTCAAATTTCCATACAAGCTTCAGGAATCAATTGATCCATTTCTCAAAAGCCAAACTCGACGGCAAAACAAACTGAATTTCTCGCATTCCATCTGCTGAATGCATTAAAATGTAATTTTGAAACTCATTCATACATTTTTTCCCTTAATCCAGCGAGAAACGGACGTAAATAAAACATCAAAAGTACGTCGGATTTTTTTTTTTTTTTTTTTTTTTTTTTTTTTTTTTTTTAAATATCGGCAGACGATCCGTAATATTCTGTCTGAGAATTTTTTTTTCTCTTCGATTTTTATTCTTCTGTTAAGGAAGGATAAAAACAGTTTTGGACGACTGCCAAAGTCAGTAAACCATAAATTTTTTGGAAGAAAGAAAAATCGAAGAAATAAGAATATCTGAAAATGCCCAAGAGACTACTTGGCGCTGTTTTTCATTCTTATGCCAGCGTCACTGCCGTTTTTCTTTGATTTCTTACCTCAGGGAGATGTTTTCCATGTTTAGCTTTTTTTTCCGAACACTACTTATGGAGAGGAGGACCCTAAACGAGATATTTAGATTTCTGAGTCAGTGATTCCGGAATTATACCATGCTAATAAAACATTTAATGAGCTTTCTCATGAAAAGTATCTTTTGAAATGAATTTTGAAGAAATATAAAATATTGCGTAATACATTATATTTTCAACGGCACAATATTTTGTTCTGATACTAGTTATGATTCAAAAGACATGAAGAAAATAGAATATGAATGTGCAAGAAATGCGAGTGTACAACTCTAGATATTTTTAAATCCTAAATGTGGTAAAAGGTTTTGCAATCGTAGAATTCTGAGAATATAAACAGCATAGCAAACACATAAACCAATAAACTGTATTTCACCACTGATGAAGTAATTTAAAGTAATTTACTTCGCCACTGATGAAGGGCATGATAATGTCCGAAAGCGCTTTGGCTATGTGATTGTGAACGTCATAATAAGGCGATTTTAATAAATGACTTTTTAACCACTTATTTGGTTGTCTTTGATTTTAGAGTTGTGAGAATATGTTTATTTCAAGTTGACATTTCTAGTATTATATAGTATGTTGATTTTTAGCTTGAAAATTTCAATACGAATCATATCAAGTTTTCAAATCATCTATAGCTGTCACAACAACCACATAAAATTATTCGCTATTTCCACCCATACAAGAAAAATGACTAGTGGTAACTGGCTGTGATACATAGGTGCATAATAAATGTTCTGAATATCAAAAGCCTTTGCAAATTTAACTCAGCATGAAATTGGATTACATTTTATGGAAATGATGGTAAGTAAATATGGAAATAGTAGCAAGTAAAACAATATTTTATCTCCGATCATCGTATGTTTCATTATTTTCAACCTTTTCAAATATTTTGATCTAAAAATCAATCATTGATAAAAATATTTTCAATAATTTAATCAGAAGAACAGCAAGCAGACGATTTCGGTACTTGAAAGGTCACCTTTGTATACTATTATTACAATTGGAATCAAAACAGAATACAAAATCGAATTATAACTCTATCATCCCCTATAACTATACATTAAAATATCTTACGGTTGAGTGATCGTTCAATTAAGAAAATTAAGAAAATTAGAGAATTAAGAAAATTTAAGATATTTATTTCTATGCATGTGGGATTAGTGTGTCTAGCCTTTCGCTTTCAGTGCCGTCCCAGCAGTTAGTTCAACGGTAGAGTCAGCAGACCAGATCTAAGATCCCAGGTTCTGATTCCGTGCTGGGTGCAGCAAATTTCTTTACGAGAAAAAGGACTATTTTTAACACTTTCCAACATTGTTGAAAAGTGTTTATGACTTTGTTTATTCTGTTTGTCTGCCTGCTGTCCGTTCGCACGATAACTGCCGTAAAAATGACTTTATAAAAATGAAATTTTAGTATGTTGTTGAAAGGGTCTGTGGGACATATAGTAATATAAATGAAACATATCACCCAATAAGTTTTGGATTGAACCCGGGTGGAGAAAGTGAAATACATTAAACCCTAGGGTACCTAATTCTTCAAACATTATTTAACCGAAGTTAAAATTCACAAATTGCTTTAAAAATTTTAAAAATATTCAAATGATCACATAAAATGTATAAAAAAAATCAACAAAATAGGTTTAGTAGTTATTTAAATAAGAATAAAATAATAATTACACCCATATTTTAGGAAGAGATCACGTGACACACCTCAAAATAAAATTTGACATCCATATTTTTTTCCCAGTGTAAAAATATTGACTTTTATTCTTTTAAATTCATATTTAATGTTGCATCCGTCCTAAAACCGCTTTATTTTTCGCAAATTTTCTGTGCATTTATATTATGTGCCAACGTATTACAGTTTTTTTGTGTTTAAATGATCACCCAACTTTGATTATTTCTACAACGGAGCCTAATTTTAATGGATGCTAAATATAAACAAGTCATTGTAAAATAAGTTGTATAAGAATTGCTGAATTTTTTTCAAGCAAAATTATTGAACTCTGGAGTCTGGAATCAAAGTGTAGGAATGAAATATTCATTGATTTTACATAGAGAATCAGACGATTTATATTTCGATGATGTCATTTGAGTAAAGTTCGTTTTTTTCAATGAAGTTTTCAAATATAATAAATTACTGTAGCAATGTAGTAATTTAAAATATATCAGCGCCGAATGTATCGCATTTTAGAGATACTTAAATAAAATTGCATTTCAGTTGGGAAGTGTTTCATAATCAATGCTTTATGCATGATTGATCTTTCTTGTTTTTGCTTTTTTATTTTTCACATTCGAGAATTTAACATATAAACACTTTTTAAGGCTATACATTTGGAAAGAGAACAAACAGACAGCCTGTATACGTGTGAAGTGTTGAAGACCCAGACCCTCCGACTCGTCCGAGGACTTAGAGCATCTATTTGGACGGCCGTACGTGTGAAGTGTGGATATGTTATAAAATATTTTATGTCGATTTATTATCTGAAAAACTAGAACTTGCTAGAAATTTAGTATTTTGCATTGTTAGAAATTGAACTATTTGCATTTTAATATTTTCATAGCAATATTTTCTATTCAAAACAATATTACAAGGACTTGACATGTCCTCAGCACATAGTTTGTATCCGTGAGAAAGCGCCAGGTCACCATTCCAGGTCACCATTGTTATCGATTGTCTTGCCAGTTCACCTTGAGGACAAAATATCTCCAACTTTGTAACGTTTGGTGAGTTCTAGAAACTACTCGAATTTTGTAGGTTGGTTAAGACTTTTCCACGTTGCTTACTTATTTTCTAGATTTTCTACCGAGGGTATGTATATAAGCCGGTCGTGGTTTAGTTAACAATTGGCGTGAGACGAGTGAATGTAATTTATAATTACGTCAGCGTTTTGGGAATATAATCGGTTTTGTACATTAGTGGGGGGTTGAATGGCTGATTTAATGTAGCTGAAGGTTTTCTGACTGTGCTGTATAATTAGAGAGTCATTATCTGTATGTTGTTTCGGTTTACTCTTATGGTTGCTTTAAATAAAGCGTTAGTTAACCGTGCTTTACATAAAGCGTTAGTTATCCTAAAACTCGGATTAATGCTTATATTTTAAGAATACACCCGTCATTACAGAAGATACTTCGTAACAATAAATCCACACACATACTCGGCCAAGTCTTTCCAAAAGTGTTTGAAAGAGGCTCTTGAGTTTTAAATTATGCTTATTCGTTAAAATTTCGAATTAAATTCGGTCGTACCACACAATTCACTTTACATTTCTTCATAAAATATTGACGGGCGTATAATAAATGTCAAACCGATCCAGGAATGTTGTTATCTGCCTTGTTGTTATCTTGGTGCGATTCTAATCTGCAAACGCTTCCCATTGGCGGATTTTTTAATCTAAAATTAAGCATTGTATAATATTTTGTATACATTTCCTTTGTACAAAGTTAAGTCCGTTTTTTGTACCATAATCAAAGTAGACAAATGCTAAGAATCATCTTCGTGCCAAATGCACATTATTTTACCGTAAAAAAGTTATGGGAGGAGTCATTACTTTTCTTTTGCCTAGAAGTACCGTTCAAGTTTTAAAGTGGCCCTGCTGGCAGCCGACTACGGGATGAAAATGTACGTTTCAATAAATGTTCGCAAAATTGTGGCACCAAATTGTGGCACCTAGCAAATTTTTGGGTGAGGTCCATCTGCAATGGGTATGATCCTGGTTGCAAAGAGCATTTCTGCCCCAACCGGGATTCGAACCCTGGATCTCCGATCTGGCCAGCAGACGCTCTACCGTTGAGCCACTGGGGACGAAATGGCAAGTTCTTATCGTCAAAATGGTTAGTCTCAGCATAGTCTAATAAAAATTGTTGTGCACAAGTGCAAACATTCAGTGCCATTTATATAAACAATATGAAACTAGTGCTTTTGATAAAGTAAAACTAGAGTAAAAATTTCCTTCAAGGTATGGGAGTTACTAACTTCTACCCACTTCTACCAAATTCATTTTAACCCAATTTTTACAGCCCACCTCATTTTCGTGCCCCTCGGAATAAAAATGACATTGTTCGTGTTTTCTCCCCCTAAAAATACCAAAGGTTATTCCTGGTGCGTAAAAAATGGTTTGGAATTTAAAATAGAAGGGCAGACGAGATCGGGATTCTCAAATCCGGCCATTCGTCACAGGAACTTTCTCCGGACAAAGGGTTCCAGCCCCGGAACAATTTGCCATCTGTCAGCTAGGAGTGACGTCATCTCACGTGGTTCGCGGTGAATAAAAGAGAAAACCATGGTTGAAAGGGGATAATGTGATACTCTATGCATACAGTTTCCTTTACTGGGTAAACATGAATACTGCATGATAAAAAAAATAACTGAGGTTCTTTCGGTATATTTATTCAGAGTGTGTGGGGTGGGTTGGGAGAGACTCATAAATTATATAGAAACAGGTTGAATTCTCAATATTATGCAGAGGAAGAAAACTCTATTTAGTGGTGATTTCAGTTTAACTACACATTTAACTCTTATTTACTTTCTTATACTATTGTGTTGAAAAGGTATTGTTTGAAATGTGCGCTCAAGGGAGGATGTTTGTATCGCAATAAAAATTTATATGTTGATACATTATGTAGAAAACTAGAACGAGATAGAATATTTTGTAATTATGCGGATTAGACCTTGAATTATTCCGAATTTAAGATTTTCATAGCATTATGCCCTATGGAGAAAGGGCATAACTGAACCATAGTTATCGTACAGTTAATGCTGAACACAATTCTTTGAACTATGCTATGGAGATAAATAGCATTTGAATAGCATATTTGACCACGGATCAACTAATCGATACCAATTCATTAGCTTGACAGACTTGTTGCCAGCTTAATAAAAATTATTTGCAAGAATTTTTACAAAACAATTGTAAAAAATCTTATGTGGGCAACACATGACTTTCCTTATATAATGCAATGAATGTACTACTTTTACAGTTAAAAAAATGTTATTCTTATATAGTAGATACTTATAACCTTTCCAAGATATTGAATTTTCTTCAATTAGTCGTCATTTTCATTGATTTAGTGTCATTTCTATTCATTTGGCGAGACTTTTGTTAATTTGGCAACAATTAAAAATGTCACCAAGTTGGCGACATTCCGCCGAATTATTCGCCAAAATCTCGCCAAGCGTTATGGACGGAGAAATAAATTAATCTTACAGCTGATAAATGACTATTGCCGTTCAAATACAAAAGTATTATTCAAAATATATTTTTTCCTGATTGGAACGCGCTAGTGCCACGAGAATGATGTCACCGAATTTATCACATGGTATTACATATGAAAGGTGAACATGTTTCTCAGTAGGAAATATTTTTTTTTTATTTTATATGACTTTTTGATAATTTTTTTGAAAAATGTGCAATATCTCGAGAACGGTTCTTGTTAGCATTCTAAAATTTATGTCAATCGTTTTCTAATAAAAAATTACATAAGAAATGTCTATTTGCGCAATATGTATATATATATATTATATATTATATATATATATATATATATATATATATATATATATGTATTATATATATATATATATATATATATATATATATATATAAATATATATATATATATATATATATATATATATATATATATATATATATATATATATACACACAATATACGACAAGTGCTATAAGCAATCACTAAGATGTAAACCAATATTACCAAGGAACAGGCGCTGATGCTGCTCTTTAATCCGAAGTAAATATACTATTGTAATCAAAAATGAGGATAAAGTTCAATGGAGGGGAAACCAAATACAATGCATGCAATGGCAGAGGAGGATGGCGACTCCTCATTCCCGTTTAAAGCTGCTTTTCCAGCCCGGGCAAACGCTGAAGAAATATTATAATTCATTTTTCAACAATAAAAATGAAGCAAATTCTTTCAAAAGGGATTTTGCTGAATTGGGATAGTTTCTGCATATCACTTGAAGACTTGCACATGCGCATAGTTATTTATATAATAGGAGATTTTGTGTTTCTTCATTTGTGCGTTTCTTGACTTCCATTCTCAGTGGTCTGTTTCTCCATGTTTGGGTGCTTCTGACTGGGCACGTATGGGGGATCAACCTTTGCAATGCATTGGTTCCGTGAGCGTTTGCCCGGGCTGGAAAAGCAGCTTTAAACGGGAATGAGGAGTCGCCATCCTCCTCTGCCATTGCATGCATTGTATTTGGTTTCCCCTCCATTGAACTTTATCCTCATTTTTGATTACAATATATATATATATATATATATATATATATATATATATATATATATATATATATATATATATATATATATATATATATATATATATATATTTCAATATTTTTTTTGGTATCTCATATTATTATATGTAGAAAGTATTTTTTCCTTTAAAATTTCCGAATAAGATATGTTATAAATTGCTAGATTATTTATACCAGAAACAAATGTAAAACAAAAATAAGTCATCAGGTTATACAAACGAGGACTTCACGCTACCTCGACCTCTTCGTATTATTATATATTCGTCATTTCGGAATTATGAATCTGTCTCCCTCTCTCTGCAATTTGTCATGGGAGGGATGTTCGGAAGGGTTTGCGAGACGCAAATTAAAGCATTCTTCACGGAGTCGGCCACGACAGCAATAACATGCGACATAATTAACATTGTGTCAGCTGGAAGTAACGTTATAATGGAGGAACGCATCTAAAAAAAAGTGGGGGTTGTTGTAAAGAAGTTGTATCGCACAAGAAGAGGAGGAGCATGTGAAGTGTGACTTATTAGCGAGGTTTTTTTATTCTAGTTACTCTACTTCTACCCCTTACTTTTTCTCTACTCCTTGTGTGCCGTATCATTATGCCGTATCATTACACTACTGTAAATGTCTTTGACTAAAAATGTATTGTGTTTGTGCTTTGAGTATAAAAACGTTTGAAATAATTCAAAGTGTAATTAAATACCAGTCTGAATACATAAAAAAATACTTTAAGTAAATTCTGACATATAAAATACTTTAGTTATTATTTGTTATATATATTATTCTAAAATGAAGAAAGCTATCCCAGAAACAGTACTTTAATGAGTAAGAACCAGAGATCGAGCTAGAATTTCTCCAGAAGAGTAAGAATACTCTCTGACTTGATTTGAAGGAGTATTTTGCTTTCCAGGGGAGTCATTTTTAACAAATGTGCAATTGCCCTAAAATTTCCAGGTATTTAATTAATTTATTGTATTTGTATAAAAAGAAATTGCAGGGTCATCGCCCAACAAAATATAAATTACTGACTTTTCTACGTTGAAAAATAAAAATTAGCTTTAAGAAATGCATTATACTTTTTATGTGTATTAATAAACAAAATACATTGTTTATCTGATAGCACAATTAATATACCTCATAAACTTTATGAAATGTTTAACATCCTGTCATGAACTTCAAAATGCTGTAAAGAACCTTGATGCCTCATCCGGAAATTGAACCCTGAATTTCCTAATTGGTCAGCCGATTCTCTACCGTTGGGCTACTGGGACGAAATTGCAAGCTCTTATCATCGAAGTGGACCCTCTAGTGTCAGAGTGGCGGGTAACTGACAATCTGATTGACCACCTCCTGCTATTTTTACCTAAGATTAGCCTCCTGCGACTACTATTTTTACTCAGGTCAGTATCCTGCGTAGTCGTTATCCTCTCAATTTGAAATCGGCGCTCCATCTTCCAAAGTCCACTGAATCCGTACCAGTTGTACTTTGGTCACTTTCAGACCTGCGACATTTTTGCACTAACCTACATGGTTAATTTGTTCTGGCGCAATTGTGTAGAACCTTGCTGCCCCAACCGGGAATTGAACCTTGGATCTCCGAACGGGCCAGCTGACTCTCTACCGTTGAGCTACTAGGACGAAATTACAATCTCTTATCGTAGAACTGGAATCTGCAAGGCAAATGTGTTATTTCTCGATTTATTTATTCCTTTGTACGTAGTAATCTTCATCTATGTGTTATTGTCGATATTAGAAACCGAGGAATATGTAAAGAAAAGGAATAACCTTCTTGAAATAAGCTTCACAAACACAATTTTTACAACATCTGATCTTAAAAATACAGACTACTAGTTGGAGATACATTAAAAAAGAATTACATATGTGTGGAAGAAGGGGAGGTGCTACCAATACGCTAAGACCATGTTATAATTTTTCCCATATTCCTCTGAAGTTTTTTCTTTCCAGTTCTTTGAAGGCTACATAATCAGGCAAACAGAATAAATATTGAATGAAATAAATATTTTTTTTTATGAATGAATAAAATATTTTTTTATATATATTTGTTACCTTAGATGCTTTAACTAACTCTTTTTATGAAGTCTCGTAAATTCCAAAGCAAATTAAAGCATAAACAAGAAAAATCAATCCTGCATAAAGTATTGATTATGAAACACTTTCTAACTCTAATTTTATTTAAACATCTCTATAAAATGCGATACATTAAGAGAATTTTTTTTATAAATTATCACAATACTGCAATAATTAATTATATTTGAAAATTTAAAACTTCATAGAAGAAAACGAACTTGATTCAAATGACGTCATCGAAATATAAATCGTCTGGCTCTCTGTGTAAAAGCAGTAAATATTTCTTTCATACATTATTATTCCATTCATCACAGTATTACAATAATTTATTCAACTTAAACACTTAAAACCATGGAAGTAAAAGTAATTTAACTTTATGCATAAAACTTCATCGAAAAAGTCTACCATTAAATCGCCTGCTTCTGTACAAAAAATCAATTAATGTTTCATTCCTATTATCTATATCGCAGATTCAAGAACAAAATAATTTTACGTTAAAGAAATTCAGCAATTCTTATCCTAACTCATCTTACAGCCTAATCTGTTTACATTCTCTATCAGTAAAAATTAGGTTTTGTTGTTGAAATAATTAAAATTTGATGATCATTTGAACCCAAATATTTTGTAATTGTGTTGTTTCAGAATACAGACGCACAGAAATTAAACAAAAATAAAGCGGTTTTAGGACGGATACAACACTAAATATAAATTAAAAAGAATTTTAAAAATCACGATTTTGACACAAGATGGATGCCCTATTTTATTTTGAAGTGGGTCACGTGATTTCTTCATATAATGGTCACGTGATTCCTTTATATAAAGGGTGTAATTATTATTTTCATTTTTATTTAAAAACTACTGAATATATTTTTCTGAAAATTTTATATGTATATTTTATGGAATAATTCGAATATTTCCTAAAACTTTCGAAGCAGTCTGTGAATTTTAAATTCGCTTAAAAAATTTTCAAAAATTAGATCCCATAGGGTTCAATGTATTTCAATTTTTCAACCGGGTTCAATCCAAATCTAATTGGGTGATATTTTTCATTTATAATCCCATAGGTTCTACAAACAGTCTGAACAACATACTAAAATTTTATTTTGATAAAGTAATTTTTACAGCAGTTATCGTGTTAACGGGCAGACAGACAGACAGAAAGTCATAAGCACTTTTCAACTATGTTGTAAAATGTTAAAAACTACATAAAGCTGTATACAAAAATATTGTGATATGGTCAAACATTTGGAAACATAGGTGAAGTTGAATTGAATGTTTTTGGGGTTGCCTTTAGCAATTCAACAGCATTTAGTACAGTTGGAATCTTTGAATATCGAGAAACTTTTGATTTTGATTAAGATTGTACATCCAGAAATTTTTACATTTTTTGAATATTTTTGAGTAATTTTGTAAAATTAATACAAGTAATGAAGTCAGCCAAATATGTCGAACAATCATTTCGTATAACACTTTTCATTAGAAAGCGAATGGCACTCATTTTAGAATGATGACATGATATATTGATACTGTGCATGTTATTTTGTAATTAATTTCTTAAGAAAGTCATGTGAAATTAAGCATGTGTTTATTAGCGAATATAGTTATGTAATATATTTATTATCATTCTTGTGCAATTTTGCATTTTACTTTGCTTTAACATTGAATTTTACGTCAAATTTTAAAATTATTTATTAATTATATTTTTATATGGATTGTTTTCTGGTAGCTACATGATTTTTCTTTCTGAATATTAATTTAAATGTGTGTATAAACTAGAAAAAAATAAGGATAATTTTGTAAATTTATGCAAAAAAAATGTGACATGCAGAAATTGTGCAGTTTGAGATCAAATTATTAAAATGAATTTTAAGATAATTGAAATTGGAGATTGAAAGTTTAAAGCTAGTTGAAAAACGAATGTGAAAACTTGAGCATGTTATCTTAAAATTTAGCTGGGATAAATAATAATTTTAGTTTCTTAAAACGATGCTTTGCATATACAGAAAATATTTTCCTCAATTCTCGGGTAAACTTAATACAGGTTTGTGTTTTCATAATTAATATGTAAAGCGGTGTATCGACCATCAAATTATTGCAGGTTCCTTTTGAGGTCGTGGAAGTCCAAAGAATCTAAAAACCGGAGATTAACAAAAGCCAGCTTATTGTTTACTTACGGAATGGATTTTATAAAATTATGTGCGTTTTATATTGAAATATGGCTAAAACACAAATGACATATAAAAAAAAAATTTGGGGATTTTTTTATTTTTAGGTTGTAAAATAGGTAAAAATACGAAAATTAAATTAGCACTAACGTAAAGCATGATAACTCAGAACCAATATATATATATTTTATTTTGTAAATGTTATTATGATCATAATAACCTTCTTTAAAGGTGATGATAATAACCTCCCTACTCATCATTATAGCTCAGCCACTGTAAGATATGTAATAGTTGTCAAAAAGGAAACCTTTAAAATGTTGAAGTGTTGAAAACCCAGACCACACGACAGACCCGAAGGTTTACTGTAGCTAAGTGTGTGGCCGGTAACTAACCTTTAAAATGTATAGCAATTCATAATTTTTGCCAAAAAGAGAAACTAATGTGACTGCAATCATGTGAAGAGCTTATTCTTTTTATATACTCGTGATTTTTATATACTCAGTATTACTGTAAAATTTGAAGACATTTCAAGCATAATTTTTTGTATTATTATGTTTTGCATAAAGACAAAATATAAACACATAATTTCGAGAAAAAACAAAGCAGCATTTAAACAGAAATTCTACTTTTAAAATTAAACTTTAAAACGTCCTGACTTTAAAGTTTACCGTCCTCATCAAGGAGAGGAGCCATCTTTACAAATGTGTAACAAGAGACACCAGTAGAACAACCCTTCAAAACCCTTCAAAAAACATGTAGAAAAGATAAATCTGATGTATTTCCATGGCAAATACCCGCATTTATTGTGACCACAACTTCTCATTCAGAAAATCCACGTGCCGTAATCAAAGCGAACGTGGTACTCCAGCGTGTATCGTACCCGCATTGGGGGCCCGAGCATCATTAGGCCGTAATGAATGGATTTAAAGTGGACGTCAGCATCCCTGAGGGGGAGTTGGTTTGATGCGCATATCTTTCATAAATATCGTCAGCGAATACCGGACACTATGATGAGTCATAGTATAGGGGGTGACCCACCGTTCGCTCATCTGTGAAATTACATAAATTGCCCGGAGGAAGTAGATTTTCTGGCAGAGTTTCAAGGCTTCGACAAATGTGGTAATATGCGTTGATAAGAGGGTGAAAATTGAAGCTGATGCACTTTAGGGGTTTCTCCAAGTATGACTATACAATGTTTATCGTGCGCAAAAAGTATGGGTTAGATAGGACGATGTCTGCACGTGTTTTACGAATGTTCAAACATTCAGATTAATTTAAACAAAAGAAAAAAAAATATTTTACTGAAAAAACTGTCAGCTGAATTGGGCGAAATTTAATCAAATTATTATTTTCGATTACGATTAAAATGACATTGTCAATGTAATTAACAAATTTACTTATTTGCTGTTAGTTGCTGCCTTATATTAAACAATGTGTACTTCAGGAAAGTGATTGTTCGTGATTCCGTAACAGGTTATTTCCTTTATTTTCAATGGCTCGTTTTTTTCCGGATGAAGTTTTTTAAATTCTTTTTCATAACCGGTAATTTTCATGCTATTTATTTGCTCTTTTTCCTTTTTTAAGGAAGTTAACTAATTAAATGGTAACTAATTAAAAAAATTGACCCGCGCATTTAATGAAAATATTGAAGGTTTAAGGTTAAGAAATATAAAAAAAAATGCAAGATCAAGTACATTGAATGATTAATTTACTATTTGCATAAAAATCAATCCAATGAATTTAAATTAAAATGTTGCAATAACTGCTGCATTTCAATGAAATAATTACATTTTAATTATTTATTAATATCCAACTCTACCTCTCAGACTGGTTCAACTTTTATAAGTTTACTTTCGTCAACAAATAAATGAACTTGATCAAGAAATGCAAATGCAACTCCATGCAAAAGTTTAGGAAGAGATTCATAATTTCTCTCGACTGATATAAAACTGCATCAAATCTCCATAGGATCCATATTAAAAACGAAATCATTCTGTCATAACGCCCCCTTCCCGTCCTCCCTTTCGAAATCGTGGCCACACGTTTAACTGAAGAAATTCAACAGGGATATTATACCGCACTTTTACCAAGGGATTTACCGTTGCTGCTTTTACTGCAAAATATCCGACAAGCAAAACAGTCGATATACGTAAAAACACTTTGTAACAGTTCTAACATTAGTTAATATCAACGGATGCAAACCTGCAGTTATACAAAATGAAATGATACGGAGATTTAAAAATAAATAAAAATAATTGAAACTCCTTTCTTCTTAATTAATATTAGAAGCTCTGAATAGGATAGAGGAAAGATGATTGAATGAAAAAATTTAGATGAAAGTTTAGTGCAAATTCCAATCACTTCACAAATAAGTATGCACCATTAGTCGTTAATAATTTGAATAATTTTAAGCTATGAAAACCTTGACAACATACAACTCCCTCTAGAGACTAAAATTTCATAATTAACTGATTCATATACTTCGCAATAAAACAGGCGTTGTCTGGAGTACTTACTGAAATTAGACAGGGCTATTTCACATTCGTAAACTTAATCCAAAGAACAACTCGCAGTTTCCTGGAATACATGCGGTTTATAATACATACATATATTGGATGAATGCAACTGCAGGGGTCGTGATTGTTGAGGATTGAACTTGACTTGCGGTATTAATGCACTGGTCCTCTGATTATTTGTTAGAGGTCCCAATCACCCGACATTGGTTGTTTTGTAGAATAGAAGTTAATTTTTTGTATAAACAAATATTTATTATGTACAGGAAGATATATATATACATAATTATAACTGAAGAAACATTAGCATAGCCGTTCTGCGGCAGACTGACAAGCCATACGTAAGGTTTCGAGCAGTAGTGTCCTAGGACAGTAAAAGTTCGAAGCAAGTCAAACGGAGGTTCGACTGATCAGTTCTAGAACCCAAGAGGAAGTGTCCAGTCCAAATAATCGTGAGTTATTCTCTGGACTAAAATTTGTACACGCCATATAAAGAGTGACCGACCATCTCGTTGGTCGTCACATGGCACGGGGCTCATTTATGGGGGGGGGGGGGGTGTCATTCCTGTACTCCACGTGTTTGTAAGGTGCATCATCATATTAGTTTTCACAGATGCCGGTGCCGAAAATGGTTGCTTTCAAGGGCCAACATACTGTCACCGACGTTAAAGTTATGTGAAAGTCTCCATCGGAAGTCATTAGAAATCCGGCTTCTAACACAAGAAACGGTGTGAGGTTGCCACAGTTATGCGACACTTAAGAGAAATGCCGCGTCCAGTAGGCTTTGGCGCAGTTCTCAGAAATGGCGATAGGTAACCGCCACGCAAACCATTCGACATTATGACCAATGGCGTAACTATAGTGAGTGTTACGCATAGCATAAAGATCCTTGGAAACATATGGCCGTGGAGCGAGCTGTGATATTTGCAGGGCCCAGAACAAAACAAATTTTTCGTCAAAATTCTCCTCGAAATATATATATATATATAGTTAATAACTACAGTACAACAGATTCAATTTAGATCTAACATTTGTAAATTTGCGCATATGCAGCAGATATTTTACAATGTGTCAATAATAAAAAAAATAAAGTTAAAAATAAAAATTAAATAAAAATAATAAGACTAATTTAAAACATGATCAGTGTCATACCCTGGTTCAAAAACAATACGGAAGAAAAATTAAGTTTATCCTCTTTACATAATTTTTCTTCCGTATTGTTTTTGAACCAGGGTATGCACTAATCATGTTTTAAATTAGTCTAATTCTTTATATTTTATTTTTAATTTTATCTTTTTTATTATATATATATATATATATATATATATATTATAACAATTATACATATTACGTTATGTATGACTTACTAAACTGCTTTTTGTTATAAATACGGAACCAATTTTACTCAAAATATCAAATGCTTGTAAATATAGTACAAGGTAGGATCAAAAATTCGGAGACTGTGCTGATATTTCATCTGTGGTTGGAGGAGAGGGGAATTATTTTACCGTGGCATAGAGGCACATGTGACGCGAGTGTGTAAAGGAAGAAGCAGGCCCGCAGTGCAGGGTTTTTTCAGACAATGCGTGTCATTGCACCTGCGCAGCAGGTCCAAAGTTTCTGTTGACGATTTTCCCAAACGCCAGCAGAATTTGTTAGTCGCACGTTGTTCTTCAAACGCAATTACTGTTTTCGATGAACGCGAACGACTATAGTTCACTCACACGCATTGTCTGTAAAAACACTTGCTTCTTCCTTTTCACACTCGCGTCACATGTGTCTCTAAGCCACGGTAAAATAGTTCCCCCTCTCCTCCAAATATGTAAATTATTTTGCTTAAGGACTAAAATACTATTTACGCCGTTGATTCTGTCTCACCTGTTGCCAACTTGTATATATTTTTTAAATAACTCTTAAGCTAAATGTTTACTTTTATCCCATCTGGAACAAAGACGCTAGACAATTATTGAATATATGAGAAAAGCGACTGGAGCCTTTCACTCCAGCTATTTCAAATTCAGGACACAGTCTAAGTTCTGTCCGAATAATCTCAAGCGACAGTCCACGCCCATCTATTGTTCCTAAACACATTACAATGAACGTGATATTCGGGAAAATTTCTTAATTAGGAGAAACGACTGTAGCGTTCTGTGAACATTCCGCAGCCCGTTTCATTTAGCGGAGCCCAATGCGTGCAGTTCGTGTTTCTACGGAAAGAAATATCGTCTCGGTGCAGTTAACTATTTGACAAGTTGCTATGAAATTCCCTATATTTCAACTGCAATACAATGGACTTGAAACGTTAATATTTAACTCCACTTCACTACATGATGTTTCAAGGGCACCAGCCATGAGTTGCAAGGTTGAACTTGCACGGTGGTTAAAATTAGAAATGTATCTCGTGAATGTGCAATAGATTAATTAATATCACTAATTATTAATAATTATTTTAATAGTGGTTACTATTCCGTAAATAATACTTGGGTAATTTCGATAATAATGAACAAGAAAGATCAATCATGCATAAAACATTGATTATGAAAGACTTTCCAACTGAAACGCAATTGTATTTAAACGTCTCTAAAATGCGATGCATTCAGCGTTGATATATTTTAAATGTTCACAGTATTACAGTAATTTATTATATTTGAAAACTTAAAACTTCATGGAAAAGAATGAACGTTATTCAAATGACGTCATCTAAATATAAATCGTCTGGCTTTCTATGTAAAAGCAATGAATATTTAATTTCTATCACTTTTATTCCAGACTCCATGACTAAATAATTTTGAGTGAAAAAATTCAGCAATTCTTATGCAACTCATCTTACAATCACTTGTTTACATTCTGTATCCATTAAAAGTAGGCTTCGTTGTAAAAATAATCAAAGTTGAATGATCATTTAAACTCATTGTAATTGCGTTGGCACAGAATATAAATGCAGAGAAAATACGCAAAAATAAAGCGGTTTTAGGACGGATGCAACACTAAATATAAATTGAAAAGAACTGGAAATATCACGATTTTTGCCCTGGAAAAAAAAAGTGGATGCCCTATTTTATTTTGTAGTGGGTCATGTGATCTCTTTATATAATATGAATGTCATTATTATTTTAATTTTTATTCAAAAAACTACAGAGCTTATTTTCTGAGCATTTTGTATATATTTTAAGGGATAATTCAAATATTTCCCAAAATTTTCGAAGCAATTTGCGAGTTTTCAACTTTGCTTAAGAAATGTTTGAAAAATTAGGTCCCATAAGATCTAATGTATTTCTCTTTTTCAATTCAGGTTCAATTCAAAACTTGAAAATCTATGGAATTCCTTCTTTAATGCGAACAAGCCTAGACCTGAACAATCACATGAGTGCTGAGCTTTTCCTACCAGACAGTAAAGGGATAAATCACAGACAAAAAATAAAATAAAGGAAATAAGAATTTGAGAAATAAACAAGAAAAAAATGTTAAGTATATGAACTCAACGTTCGGAGCAGAGAAACAGCAACACAGATAAGCAAAAATTAGACATAGCCATGTCTTAGCTCAGAGACATGGTGTAATTAATAAATTATTAACCAGATAATTAAATATTTTATGGATACGAAAATCTTAAAAAAAATCCAGAATTAAAAAATATTTCAATTGTATAAATTAATTATAGATATTTATAAAAAAATATTCAAAATTCAGTCTACAATAATATGAAATAAGAACTACAAGTAACAATATAAATAGTTGATTAATTTTCTTTAATATCAGCATAAGCAGTAGATTTACAGCCCTTCCTGATTGTTCGACGGATTTTCAGTCAATCACTTACCTACTTCAGTCCCTTCCCTACTTGGGTTTTTAGATTACTACCTATCAGATTTTATAGTTGTAGGCTGGTAATGCTCTTTTGTGCCATGAGTATAACTCTTGCTGGAAAAACTTCTTGCTTTGGCTGGAGTGACTGTGCTGTCTTTATGGCCTGAAGAAGGAAGCTGTCTCCTCCAAAAACTGTTGATAATGAATCAACTGTCATGCACTAACATGTTTTTTTTTAATTTAGGAGTATTAAGGAAAATTAGTAATGATATAAGATGTAGCAACCATCATAAGACGCTTATACGATATACCAAGAAAGTTATTATAAATAACTTCTACTTTCATTTTAAAACTTCGATTTATCATACGAAAATCCATTTTGAAGTATATTGTGAGTTTTTGTTTCTTTTCAAATATTGTAAGATATTTTTTAAAAAATCTGTATCGTGGGTCCAAATGATTACAATTATAGCATATTATCGTTCACTTTAAAGGTACTTGAAAAGTAAGGTTTTAGATTGATGCAAAGTATTCGCCACCGCAAGGGTGCTAATGGCGTCATGAACGCTAAAAATGTATCGCGGAAATTGTTCTCAACAATGATTGAATGTATTAGTTCTCATGATCAATAAGCCATAAATAACCCTTCTTATCATGCATTATTATGTTAAATTTTGTCCTCTCCTGCTATCTTAAAAAATATATATAAAATTTCGAATCAATTTCGAAGTTTTTGCTCGAATTAAAAAATATATATCTACACTCACGAACAATGAAAGTTGCGCACCAAGAAGGAAGCATAGGATGGACCTGAAATTTTATTGATGGAAGGATACAGATGAATGATATACATGATCATAAAAAGATGCGCAGCAGAACACGTACAGAGGACGCTGTGGTACACTGCCCGGTTTTCCTCAATAGCGCGTCGCACCGCCTTATACTACGATACAAGCAGCTATACGATCGGAGACATGGTGTCAACATACGCCTGCAGCAGACGCATCCCCACCTGTTGGACGTTACGTTCCAAATCCCGAATATTGTGGCAACGAGGCAGCTGGCGTTTCAACAGGTCCCACACATGCTCGATAGGGGAAAAGTCTGGAGAGCGGGCAGACCATGGAAATGTCTGGACATGACTCAGGCAAGCCTGGGCGACCCGAAATGCATGCGGCCGGGCATTATCCTGCTGGAATTGCGCATCTGGAATTCCAGCAACGAATGGGAGCACATAGGGCCGTAAAATCTCATCCAGGTACCACTGGTCCATCTATGTTCCAGGTACTACTACTAGAGCGAGTCGGCTGTCGTAGGCTATGGCTCCCTAGCCCATGATGCCTGCAGTGGGGCTGGTGTGGCGCTCAATAACGAGGTTGGGATCGTGACGTTGTGCAGTGGACCTCCACACCCGGACACACTAATGATCGGTCGACAAAACGAAGCGACACTCATCGCTAAACACCACAAATCGCCGATCTGTAGCGTTCCACGATGTTCTGGCCCGGCACCACTGCAACCGGAGCCCCAGATGTTAACAGCAGCACACGTAAGTGACGCTGAGATTGCAGATTCGCTTCCTTCAGACGTCTAGATATGGTTCGTGGGCACACAGGAGCCGCTACGTGTGCCTGTATCGCGGATCGTGTATGTACGTGTGCTCTATACGTGCCTGCCGCACGATCATTCGATCCTCTCCACTCGTGGTATGCTTGTTCCGTCCAGAGCCGGTCCTCCGTGTCTGGGTGGCGTCCCGTGACCAGTGCTCCCAACACTCTCGAACGGTATAGTTCGAATTATCCACGTGACGGACTATCCGACGCCCTAACCACCCTGCGGTTTTCAGTCCGATGATTAGGCCTCTCTCGAAGTCCGCCAGTTGCGTATATCGACATTTATGACATCTACTCACCATTCATTTCACTCCGTACTCGTGCTTGCGTCAGCCAGAGCTTCTCGCATTAATGGAGCTTCGACTACACGCCGGTTTATAAGACCAATGACTTATGCTTACAGCGACACTCACGACTATACGATCATGCGCAATCACACCAGACTGGGATTATTTGCATACCAGTCCGCCCTCTAGCTATTTACATCATTTCACGATTGTATCATGTTCTCTTCTTAGTGGGCAACTTTCATTGTTCGTAAGTGTAGTTCAAGATATTTTGATAACAAAGGCGGATATAAAATTTTGTACAAATCTATTAATATTTGTGGTATCTATCATGCACACGTGAAATCGATAAACACTAGCCGAATACCCGTTGAAAATCAACGGTCTCGCAATAAGCAACCCCTGAATAGTGCAAATGTTTTAAAAATTCGCGTTTCACATTTATTCGACAAATCGAATATTTTGGTGTTCAGTACCCCCTAAAAAAGAAAATATTATTAAATTAATTTGCGAATTTCTTCCTTTCGAATTATCTACCCGTACAACACATTAAAGTCTATCTCATCCCGAGGCACCCCTATATTATTATTTCTCCTTTGGAACTTTTTTTTGTGAAGCACATCCATAAATGAACATTTTTGAAAAACTCTGTCTTGTTTTTTTTTATCAGATGATTGGCCCATATACCAGATATCAAGCCTCTATCACATTTAAAAGAAAGTGCACCCCATTTATTCGGAAAATCGAACATATTAGTGTGCGGAACCCCTTAAAGTAACAAAAATTGGAAATCAGAAATTTCATACTTTCTTCCTTTCAAACTATCTTCCCGTACGCCAAATTTGAAGTCCTTATCCTATCGCGAAGAGAAGCATGTTTTTCTATCACTTCACCTTTCGACCGTTTTCTGTGTAGCACCCCGTTAAAGAACATTTTTGTCAAACTGTATTCATCTTTGGTTTTTTTGTCCAATGGTTAGCCCATATACTAAATTCCTCTATCATATTGTAAAGGAGGCGTTTTTTATTTGTTCGGCAAATCAAATATTTTAGTGAGCGGCACCCCCCTACAATAACAAATGTTGGAAAACTGAAATTGCACACTTTCTTCCTTTCCAACATTTTACCCGTACACTAAATTTGAAGTATCTATCTCATCGCGAAGCATGCTTTTCTGGCATTTTATCTTTCGAATGTTTTTGTGTGGAGTACCCACCCCCTTAAATACACATTTTTTAAAAACTCTATTCTTTTTGTGATATCAGATGATTCGCCCATATACCAAATATCAAGTTTCTATCACGTTTTAAAAGGGGCGTTTCTCCTTTATTCCGAAAATCGAACATTTTGGTGTGAGCCCCCCCCCCCCACCCCCCCGCCAAAGTAGAAAATATTGGTAAACTGAAATTGTACACTTTCTTCCTTTCAAACTATCTACCCTTACACCGAATTTGATATCTCTATCTCATTCCGCAGCATGGTTTTTTATCAATTCACTCTTCGAACATTTTTCTCTGGAGCACCTCCTTAAACGAACATTTTTGAAAAACTATATTCGTTTTGGGTGTCTCCGTCAAATGATTAGCCCATCTACCAAATTTCAAGCCTCTATCAAATTTTAAAGGAGCGTTTTCTCATTTATTCTGTAAATCGAACATTTTGGTGTGCGGCACCCCCTTAAGTAGAAAACATTAGAAATCTGAAATTGCACATTTTCTTCCTTTTGAACGGTTTACCCATACACCGAATTTGAAGTCTCTATCTCATCGCAAAGCATAATTTCCTATCATTTCACTTTTCGAACGTTTTGGTGTGCGGCACCCCCCGTAAGTAGAAAATATTGGATATCTGAAATTGCACACTTTCTTCCTTTCGAATGATTTACCTATACACCAAATTTGAAGTATCTGTCTCTTCGCAAAGTATGCTTTCCCATCTTTTCACTTTTCGAACGTTTTGGTGTGCGACACCCCCTTAAGTAGAAAATATTAGAAATCTGAAATTGCACACTTTCTTCCTTTCGAACGATTTACCCATACACCGAATTTGAAGTCTCTATCTCATCGCAAAGCATGCTTTCCTATCATTTCACTTTTCGAAAGTTTTGGTGTGCGGCAACCCCTTAAGTAGAAAATATTGGAAATCTGAAATTGTACACTTTCTTCCTTTCAAACGGTTTACCCATACACCAAATTTGAAGTCTCTATCTTATCGCAAAGCACACTTTCCCATCATTTCACTTTTCGAACGTTTTGGTGTGGAGCACCCCCTAAACGAACATTTTAGAAAACTATATTTGTCTTAGGTGTTTTCTTCAAATGATTAGCCCATATACCAAATTTCAAGCCTCTATCAAATTTTCAAGTGGCCGTTTCTCATTTATTCGGTAAATCGAACATTTTGGTGTGCAGCACCCCCTTAAGTAGAAAATATTGAAAATCTGAAATTGTACACTTTCTTCCTTTCAAACGGTTTACCCATACACCAAATTTGAAGTCTCTATCTTATCGCAAAGCACACTTTCCCATCATTTCACTTTTCGAACGTTTTCGTGTGGAGCACCCCCTAAGCGAACATTTTAGAAAACTATATTTGTTTTATGTGTTTTCTTCAAATGATTAGCCCATATACCAAATTTCAAGCCTCTATCAAATTATAAAGTAGCCGTTTCTCATTTATTCGGTAAATCGAACATTTTGGTGTGCGGCACCCCCTTAAATAGAACATATTCAAAATCTGAAATTGTACACTTTTTTCCTTTCAAACGGTTTACCCATACACCAAATTTGAAGTCTCTATCTTTTCGCAAAGCATGCTTTCCCATCATTTCACTTTTCGAACGTTTTGGCGTGGGGCACCCCTTCTATAGAACGTTTTCGGAAAATTCGATTTTTCCAGGGGGTTTTATCGAACGACCGAGCCGTGTACCAAATTGCAAGTATCTATCTATTCGGGAAGTGCCTAAAAAAAGCGTGACAGACAGACAGACAGACAGACGGACACTTGGCAATTAGTATATAAAGATCTTTAAAATGCAATATATTCAGCAGGGATATTTTTTTAATTATCACAGAACTACAATAATTTATTTTACTTAAAATCTTCAAACTTCATCGAAAAAAATGAACTTTATTCAAATGACATCATCGAAATATAAATCGTCTGGCTCGCTATGTAAAAGAAGTCAATATTTCATTCATACACTTTTATTCCAGACACCAGAGTTAAATAATTTTACTTCAAAATAAATTCAGCAATTCTTCTACAACTCATATTACAATAACGTTTTACATTTTGCATCCATTAAAATTAGGCTTCGTTGTAGAAATAATCAGAGTTTGATGATTATTTAAACTCAAAAATATTGTAATTGCATTGGCGCAGAATATAGATGCACAGAAAATACGCAAAAATAAAGCGGTTTTAGGACGGATGGAACACTCAATATAAATTTAAAAGAACTTTTAAAATCACGATTACTCTGGGACAAAAGATGGATGCCATATTTTGTTTTGAAGTGGGTCACGCCATCTCTTCATATGGGTGTCATTATTATTTTAATTTTTATTTAAAATACTACCGTACATATCTTGCTAAAATTTATTTTTGTGTATATTATGGGACAATTTGAATATTTTCTAAAATTTTCAAAGCAATCTGTGAATCTTAACTTCGTTTAAAAAATGTTTGAAAAATTAGGTTCCGTGGGGTTCAATGTATTTTATTTTTTCAACCAGGGTTCAATCCAAAACTAATTGGGAGATATCATTCATTTACATTCCCATATGTCCCACAGACCGTCTCAACAACATACTAAAATTTCATTTCAATAAAGTCAATTTTACGGCCGTTATCGTGCGAACGGACAGACAGAATGAATGAACAAAATCATACACTTTTCACCTAATTTGTAAAGCGTTAAAAAAGAAAAGGGTAAGAATACATATTCGTATACAAATATTTACGAATCCCTATATATCTGATATTTGTCTATTGAAATAATCATACTTGAATTTATATATCTTGTTTTGTAGTCAAAGTAAAAAATCTACGTTTCAACGCATATTCTAACCTGCATTTCCACAAAACTTTATAAGCCTACACATAAGTGGAATATGAATCTCCTTATGATCTGTTGTTTGAATCCGTGAAAATCGAATGACATCATCGTTTGCTATCGATGTCAAGGGGGTGAAAGTCTGATAACGTATTTTAGGTCATTTAAGACAGAGGCTCTTGTATGAACGTTAAAGAAATTGTGATGCCCTAGAGCAAAAGCATTAAAGAGCTGTTTAAAATGTCACTTTAAATCATTTTTACGGAACATTTATTTTTATGTCGCTGTTAAAAACCCTTTTATTTATGAGAACATTTCTTTCGGTTTAAAATGTTATTCAGTAAAAATTAAATTTGCTAATAAGTTTAATTTAAAGTAAATTATTCGATGTGTCATATTTGAAAATCTCTTTTGTATACGTATCTTTAAGATTAGATATATCTTTGTTAATAAGAATTTTCTGGCTTTTGTTCATAAAAATTATATCCTCTGGAATGTTTTAGTGTGTATGGCCATTGTGACCATTTCGAAAAGGATAACGATAGGTATTAAATTGATTAACTAAAAGAGGAACAAGAAAAAAATAACAGTTCAGTGTGTTTCATTCAGATAAAACCCTATTTATTCAACTATCTGGCAAAAACTCAAAATGATTGAAGGGAATTAGAAGAATTAATTTTTGAGGCAGCACACTTTAAAAGCTGTCCTTGGCAAAGTCAGTTAATAGTTAGATATGTATAATGTGTAGTAAATAAATGCAATAAAAATTATTAAAATTCTGATACATAATTAAAAAAATTGATGTGGGCAGCACATGACTTTCCCTACAGACCCACATTTATTTTCTCTTTATTTCTTTAATAATTAATTAAATTGAGTTTCATGGCACACAATAACACGCATAATTATTTGAAACTACACAAAATTTTCACTTTTAAATTAATTTTAGTTTTCATTGGGTAATTAGATGTATTTTCAAGAGCGACGTAGCAGACATTCAAAACACTAAAATATCTCGTGAAGAACTAAATCTAGATTAATGGAGTTGATCTTATTCTTTTCATCGTAAAAATTACATATAAAACAACATATAATTGATACATTTTAGCATGCTTATGTTGAGCATACTCATATATATAATCTTTATTTTAGATTTCGACGATTTTTGTAGGCCTTTCTGCAAAAAAAACAAAAAAAAACATGCAGGTTCTTTTTTTTTCCGAATCGTACCAAAACCTAATCAGCTCCAGGATCACCCACAAGTGACTTGCCTATAAAGTTTTATAAAATTTAGTCAAATAATTTTGAAGTTAGAGTGGATGCATACATAGTACAGATAGACACGCACACACACAGACGTCACACTAAAAATAGTTTTCCTGTTCCAGAAGTCACAAAACCTGTAGATCCGTCGAAAACTCGAGTTGTGATAGTAATAATCACCCTATACATTACCATATATTCCAGAGTAATGTTTTCAAAAGTAATTTTTGTTGAAGTTGAATACACCTGACCTCCGATTTTAAGATTATATATATATATATGTGATTTAATAGTAAAGGCAGGTATTTAATCGTAAGGAGCGCAATCTTATTTCTTTTTTGTCGTCCATTTTTTCAAAACAATGCCTTTCTCATATGACGTACTATTTCTATGAAATAATTGCATAGATCTTCTTCGTTACATTTTTACTTTCTCTGCAATGCATGGTAATGTATAGAGAAAGTATTGGAATCATACCGAAAATCGCAACTCGAGGTTTCGACGGATCTACACGTCTTGAGTCCTCTGGAACACGAAAGAACTATTTTTAGTGTGATGGCTTAGTGTGTCTGTCTGTCTGTGTGTGTGTCTGTGCGGATTTTGTATTCACTCCAACTCAAAAACTTATTTACCGAATTACATAAAATTTTACAGGTAAGTCATTTATGGGGATACTCTGGTGTTGATTAGATTTTGGTACAATTTGCGAAAAAACCCGCCTTTTTTCCAAAATGGCCCACAAAAAGAGTCTGTATCCACTCTAACTAAAGAAATAATAGACCAACTAATAGATATTTTTAATGGTCCTTTACTACGCTGAAGGGCAGGCACTGTCCCCCTTAAATATGTCTTTACCACTTCTATTGTAAGACCACACAAAAGACATATTTTTACAGGAGGGGTGAAATCGTCAAAAACGCGCCAATGGGCAATGTTTTCTTTCCCCGGGCAAACGTTCTTTTAACACGTAACAACGCAAAATCATAATAAACATTGTCGTAACACAGGTAAAAATTAGTCCAATTAACAAGTTTCAGTTATATATATATATATATATTTTAAGGTACATCAGTAGCCTGGACGATGCGCCCTGCCGATAATTTTTTTTTTCGTTGTGGTTGTTATAAGCCGCAGTATTATTAAAGCGTACTTTTAATTTTGTTCGCCGGCACTAACAGTGAACTCTCAAGAACCAAATAAACCTTCATCAATATGCTGCTTATAACAATAAATAAATAAACTGTTGCGTGGGTTCAACCCCCAGGCGTCGTCGGATACATCTCCTTGTATCTAAATATCTTAGTTCCACATTTCATTTGTTTCGCTTTAATTGAGAGCTATACAGACTCAAAGCACATGTACACAAACATAATTTAAAAAATGGTTACTTCGTATTTAAAGACTCTAAAACGCTTCAATCTGTCTAAATTCAAAAGTTTAACGTGTGAACCGTCCTTCGCACCCCAGTATTTTCCCTCTCACATAATTTTAATATCGTAGGGAAAGTATAGAAAAGATGAAATTTACGACTTCATTTTTTATAAAATTAGATTACCGTTAAATTTTTAAAAATATATTTCGGTAAAAACATTTTATAACCTCTGCGCAACAAATTTCATAATACATGCCCCTCTCAAGACTGATACAAAGTAGTTTGTTTAAAAAAATATAAATCACGTTTCTCAACTTCCATCATTTTAACTTCGCTTCTTTTTCTGTAGGCAGATTTTCTATGCAGAGGGCATTTTTGAACTACCTAATATCATCCGGGCTCTTATGCGTACTAAATCACTCCACTACATATTTTTACTGCCCTTACTTTGAAACAAAATGCTTGATTTGAAGCCTTTCTTCAGCATTTTTTCTGCACCCTACCCACCTATTTTCTCTCTTCACTCCCCCCCCCCTTCTTTCTTACTAACGAACTTAAAGAAAAGCGAAAGAAAGAAGACCGAAGCATAAGTGGCCGGGAACGCTTTTTGTAGTCTTCCAAGATAAAAAGTAAATAAAAAATGACAGGCATATGAGGCGGGGGTAGCGGGACGACCAGGCTCCTAACTGCCTGCAATTTACTCTCTCGAGTTTCCCCAAACTATGTTAAAAGTAGTTTCACTTTTAAAAAGATATCAAACTTTTACTTTATTCCTGATTTACTGTAAGCCGATAAATTTATGAAGACGCGGAGTCGTATTTCAAGGAAAACAGATGAATGATAGTAGATCTATTATTCCCATAACCAAGCAGAAAATGTCAGAGAGTGAGCAAAACTTCTATGTATGCTAAACATCTTATTAAAAATGCTAAATATTATTATGCTAAATATATTATTATCTATACATGCTAAATATCTTATATTATGGCGTTTATTAAGTTCATAATAGTTAGATTCAGAATACACAAACCACTGCATACACGTGCATTTTCTAGAGCTGCAGATTAGCCCCTCGCCAATTGGCGAGTAATTTTTCAAAATAACCAGTATGAAAATGCGCCATTCTTGATAAAACTGGTAAATAATTGATGTTAGCAAAACACCAAAAAAAGTCGCCATCTTTAAATTGTGTTAAAACAGATAGGGTCGATTATGAAATATGGCAAATTATAAAACAAACGGAAAATGAACAAAGACAATAAAGTTTAAAAACATATATATATCTAATTTTGAATTTAATTATGACATTTTAAAGCGCAATTTTAAATTGCTTCTGTCAAAATTAAACACTGTTTTGTAAGAAACTCATAATTGGAGAGTAAAAGAGAAATTTCCATTATATATACAGATTAAAAATGAAATTCTGCTAATAATAACTGATACAATGCATACAATAATAGATTATATGCCTACAGGAAATAATTTTTAATGTTTCAGTGGATGGTATAACATATACATATGTACACTTTATACATTTCAATAAGCAACAGAAAAGCCAAATTTATGGTAAAAATATTTGATCAGTAAACTTTTGGCAGGTAAACTTTTCTGGACCTACTGCCCAGTAACCCAAATTCTTAATCTGCAGCTTTAGCATTTTACAACATATACATTCAGCCTTTTGTGTCGCGATTTTTGAACTTTGAGCAAATTTGAGCAAATTTTCATTTTAATGATCAAGTTAATTGCATATTCTACTAAATTAAAATTTGCTTGACATGGAGGTATAACAAATTTTTATTTGCTGGTTACTCTGTGAACCCGCACACCTGACCTGACATGACCTGTTAGAAGTTTTATTCAACCACAGTTATTTTATGTCTGTTGTTGGAAGTTTTTAAAAACTGATGTTTGTCAAATTCTCAATATTTACATTCATTGTCTGGTCGATATCTTGCTGTTAAAATTTGTCAGAGTATTATTGCGAATACTTCATATATCTTGACGGCATATTACCTGTCTCCAAAGAGAAACAGTAGTTATAGGCAACCATTGTCGAATTTGGCGAAATTTTTTTGACAAAGTATCATCAACTTGCTGACGTTTTGGAACAGATCGAATTTTGTAAATGGGTTAAGAATTTCTCGTTTCATTAATTTGCCAGGTATTTCCACACAGGTTGATAAGCTAATCATTCTTCAGTTAGAAACTATTGTTAACATGATACGATAAAAATGAATTGTGAAATACGTTAGTGTTTTGAAATCATAATACTATATTTGTGAAGGATTCGGGCATTTAATGGCTATTTTACAGTATCTGAGAGGTCTTACAGTAAAATAGCCTTTTAAGATAGCCAGAGGGTTATTAGCTGTTTTTGGTTACGCTTATGGGAGCTTTATATGAAAGCGCTAGTTATTTAGAATTTTGTTGTCATTCTTGTTTCCTAATAACACACCCATAATTACAAACATAGTTCGTAACAGCATCAATTTATGAAAGAAAAGAACCTGTGGGAATTCTGTGAAGTTCTACAGGCCATATGATATCCCACAGCAAGTGGAACTTCATATTCTGTTGGGAATATCTATGAAATCCTACAGAAAAATCCTGTGGGACTTCTATGAAGTTCCACAAGATTTTTCAGCGAATTTCTATGAGAGAAATCTGAGGGACTTCACGTAGTTATCTTTCCACGAGTAAAGTTTGTCTTCAATTACAAATTCTAAGACAATGTAAAAATGGATTTAAACATAGGGCTATAAATAGCTTTCTTCAAATGTCTGTAAATACCAACAAACTAACATATAATCAATAACTGATAATGTGACATCTATAGTGACTGGCTATAAATATGCTAAAGTATATCAGTAATTTTCTTCGTTTACATGGTTATTATATAATAACATCTTTAATCAATTTTAATGAAAGGACCAGTCAGTTTCTGTTTCTACTGGATTTTGAAATGACTCGGAAAGTGCAGAGATAATCTTGTTAACATATCAAAAAACAATAAATAAAATTAAAAAACGGTTTTTAAACTAGAGAAATAAGATTTTTATCCATAAAATAATATCTTAGAAGAATGTCGTTTTATTACTTCTCAATATAATTAAATTTGTGTCTTTTACTGCGATATAATCATTTCGATATACATTTGAAAATATTTTAATACTGTGTGGAAAACGGGGGGAGGCGGGAGGGGGCAAGGCTTCCCGCTTCCATAAAGCAAAACGTTACGATATATTCAAGTACCATTTCTCTTAGAAAATCAAGCTTTTATTTGATTATTAGATTTATTTCAATTATTCATATACATTTGTCTCCGATAGTTTCATCATTCAGTTAACAAAGTTGACGCAGTTTAAGAAGCATTCATTTTACCATATATTCTGCTAAAATTTTAATAACTATTATAGACTAAACTGTTTATTTTATAATGATGGATACACCATGTTTATACCTTGTTTATGCCATATTTTCCAAAGTTTTCCAATGGCAACTGATTCTCTCTTACGATAATTTTGAATCAAGTTAATTGGATTATAGCCACATTAGGGTGTACAATGGACATTAGAGTAGTTCAATAGAAAACATTTTAATTGAGGTGGGACATGCCAGCGGTTAAGGCACGAGGATTGCATTCAGCCGGCCTGACTTGGATATCCGGATCTGCCGAAACTGACACCGTGGAGTAGGGGCACGTTAAATATATGGGTCCGTAGGTCCTTTCGAAAGATTAAGGAAATGGTCCCTGTGGATATGCGGTTCCTGTGTACGGTCCCACTCGTCCAAACAGAAATGGGTTTATCTCACAAGCATCAGTTAGGTTTTTGTAATACTGCTTATGCTGTGTATATGTAAATGCAGAAAAGAAAACTTTAAAATTAAGTAAACTTGTAAATAGTTTGGCTTAGAATGCAAGAGCTCACTTATTTTGTGTGGAAAGTCGCAAAATTGCCTCGATCTTCTAGTTTAATTCAAAAATGGAATGATGCCTTTGATTATAGCTTCTGCTGTTACTAACGAAAACTTTTTAATTTTCCTGTTTGAAAGAATGGAATATTTTGGGAAATCCCCCATACTCTCTCTTAATCCAGCATGATTAGCACAACACGACTGATTTGCAGGATGCGCAAAGGACATTTTCAACACCCACTTGCTATTTCAATCTATTAGTATACGCGCAGAGATTTATGAATAATCACTCAACACACCCAACTCGGCACTTTGAAAAATTTAAACTCTTAAAAGTGAGCTGTTTATTCCCCGCCGCTTGAAGAATGGGTTCGGTATTTTTGGAACTAATAGGACTGAATGTGCAGTAAATCCCGGCATTTGTCAAAGGGAGAAAACGAGGGGAAAATAAATGAATTGACAGCTTAAAAGAGAAAGGATGGGGTTTTTATTTAATTTCCAGCGTCAAAGGAAATAGGTGACGTCACAAAGGATTGAGTAATAGGGAGAATACATAGGATTTGACATGTTAAATGCTTTTAAAAATCAACACGTATATATATATATATATATATATATATATATATATATATATATATATATATATATATATATATATATATATATATATATATATATATATATATATATATATAATAAAATTTTATGGTATTCCATAAAAGTAATAGAAATATGGTGCTACACCCATAGAAGATTAAAAATTAAACATTCAAGTATTATAAGATTATACTATATAAAATTATATTAAACTATACTTAAACCTAGTATTAAGCATTCATTACGGAAAAGAAACTTCTGAGTAAGGCAAGTCAGTACATTCTAATCCATCAAAAACCATATTGCAACAGAAAAATGCAACAATCAAGAGTGAGATTCAAACAGAGGTGTATATATTACAATGAAACAGTAACTAGTAGCAAGAATGTAATAAATAAGCAATGATGAGTACTTTAACATAGAAAAAACCGAGCAATTATGCTTCTAAAATACAATAGAACAAGGCTTAAAATAGACGTTAATTCAATTGAGTTTTCGTCAAGGCAGAGTATCCATCTAAATTAATCAAAAATATGATTTTATGTAAATTTGCAGATAGCTAATATTTACTAGCCGAATACCTGTTGAAAATCAACGGTCTCGCACTAAGCAACCCCTGAATAATGTAAATTTTTTAATAATTCGCGTTTCACATTTATTCGACAAATCGAATATTTTGGTGTGCAGAACCCCCCTAAAGAAGAAAATATTGGGAAACTAAATTTGCGCATTTCTTCCTTTCGAATTATTTACCCGTACACCACATTAAAGTCTATCTCATCCCGAGGCACCCCTATATTATTATTTCTCCTTTGGTAATTTTTTTCTGTGAAGCACACCCATAAATGAACATTTTTGAAAAACTCTTTGTCTTGGGTTTTTTATCAGATGATTGGCCCATATACCTAATATCAAGCCTCTGTCACATTTAAAAGGAAGTGTGCCTCATTTATTCCGAAAATCGAACATATTAGTGTGCGGCACCCCTTAAAGCAGCAAATATTGAAAATTTGAAAGTTCACGCTTTCTTCCTTTCAAACTATCTACCCGTACACCAAATTCGAAGTCTCTATCCTATCGAGAAACATGTTTTTTCTATCACTTCACTTTTCGAACTTTTTTCTGTGTAGCACCACGTTAATGAACATTTTTGTCAAACTGTATTTATGTTTGGTTTTTTTGTCAAATAGTTAACCCATATACTAAATTTCAAACTTCTATCACATTGTAAAGGAGGCGTTTTTCATTTGTTCGGCAAATCGAAAATTTTAGTGAGCGGTACCCCCTACAATAGCAAATGTTGGAAAACTGAAATTGCACACTTTCCTCCTTTCCAACTTTTTACCCGTACACCAAATTTGAAGTCTATCTCATCGTGAAATATGCTTTTCTAGCATTTCATCTTTCGAATGCTTTGTGTGGAGTACCCACCCCCTTAACTATACATTTTTGAGAAACTCTATTCTTTTTGTGATTTCTATGAGATGGTTCGCCCATATACCAAATATCAAGCCTCTATCATATTTTAAAAGGGGCGTTTCTCCTTTATTCCGAAATTTGAACATTTTAGTGTGCGGCACCCCCTAAAGTAGAAAATTTTGGTAAACTGAAATTATACACTTTCTTCCTTCCAAACTATCTACCCTTACACCAAATTTGATATATCTATCTCATTCCGAATTATGGTTTCTTATCAATTCCCTTTTCGAACGTCTTACTCTGGAGCACCCCCTTAAACGAACATTTTTGAAAAACTGTATTCGTCTTGGGTGTTTTCGTCAAATAATTAGCGCATATAACAAATTTCGAATTTCGGCTATCAAATTTTAAAGGAGCCTTTTCTCATTTATTCGGTAAATCGAACATTTTGGTGTGCGGCACCCCCTTAAGTACAAAATATTGGAAATCTGAAATTACACACTTTCTTCATTTCGAACAGTTTACCCATACACCAGATTTGAAGTCTCTGTCTCAACGCAAAGCATGCTTCCCTATCATTTCACTTTTCGAAAGTTTTAGTGTGGGGCACCCCCTTAAGTAGAAAATATTGGAAATCTGAAATTGCACACTTTCTTCCTTTCAAACAATTTACTGATACATCAAATTTGAAGTATATATCTCATCGCAAAGCATGCTTTCCTATCATTTCACTTTTCGAACATTTTGGTGTGCGGCACCCCCTTAAGTAGAAAATATCGAAAATCTGAAATTGCACACGTTCTTCCTTTCAAACAATTTACCTATACACCAAATTTGAAGTTTTTATCTTATCGCAAAGCATCTTTCCCATCATTTAACTTTTCGAACGTTTTGGCGTGGGGCACCCCCTCTAGAGAACGTTTTCGAAAAATTCGATTTTTCCAGGTTGTTTTATCGAACGACTGAGCCGTGTACCAAATTGCAAGTCTCTATCTATTCGGGAAATGCCTAACAAAAGCGTGACACACAGACGGATAGACAGACGGACACTTGGCAGTTAGTATATATAGATAGATGGACTCCAATACTCAGCCGACAACCATAAAAATATTGAAAAAAAAAATATATATATATATATATATATTCAAACGGAAACGTCCATTTTAGAGCATTCAATTTCATTATTTGTTATTGCTAATCTATTATATATTTATTTTTATTTGATTATTAGGTATGCGTTAAAATGCTGTATCAGCACCTCTTCGACACATTCTTTTGAGAGTACTATATTAGAAAAGCCCTTCTCCTTGTCTGCCGCACTTGGCGACAATTTTGACAACCTAGTGCACAAATGTTGTGCATTATTGACAATTTAGAAACTTTGGTAAATTGTAGCTAAATTGTAGATAATTCAATATATAGGAAAATTAAGTTTAGTTTCCTTGATATAACAATTATCATTTTGTAGGAATTACTAATTTAATAGTCTTGGTGTAAGAAATAGTAACGTAAAATATAGGAAGTCATATAAATATTAACGGACGGAATTATTAATTTAAATGTTCTATTTTAAATCAGGCCGGGCTGTGGTATGGAGTCCCTTTTATCTCGCATGATAATATTTATAAATTTTAAATAGATAGCACTAAAAAGGCTGTTTGTATTATATTTTCTAAACATTTTCGTGGCATTAAAAACTAAAAGCATTCTGTTACTGTATCTGAAACTGTTCTGAAAGTGTTATCCTGTTGTTTGACAACTTCCTTTATTAATCCTATGTAATAATCTCCGGAACATTCTACTCTTTGTTTATCGTGTTATGTATGTTTATTTATCTCTATAACAATTTTATATGCAATCATAACCCTGTTCAAATTCTAATGCTTGGCGTCTAATGTCTAATTTTATAAGGGTAGTATTTACCACTGTCTACGTATCCCACTGTTTTACCTCACCACTCTGAACTCATTACACGTTATACATTTTATTTTACATTATTTATTTTACTTTTTTCTCGATTTTTATGTTCACATTTATACAGTTCTTATTGTATCTTCTTTTGTCGTTTAGCTAACCGTAATATACAAAATTTAGTTCGTATTTGGCTGCGGATAAATTTCCAATGCACTGTGCTCTTTTGGGTGCTTCTAAGGAAGGACGTTTGACTACCGAAATAAATAAGTATTTTATATCTATGCATTTTACGTCCTGATTTGTGCACATAAAACTTAACTTTGACGTATGGGTGTGTTGCCAAATTATTTTAAATAGTAATGATTTAAATATTGTTAATAATATGAAATATTCATTCACCGGCAGTGATTTTTTAGAGCTAGAAGAGAAAAATACCATAATTATGACTGTCTATCTCCACCTATAACTTCCTGGGTTAAATCTCATTGGAAGTTCTTTTAATACACAGTCACACCTATACTAACCGTAGTCTACTCTGTATCTTCCCTCCATTCTTATTGGATACACCTTAACTCTCTCACTCAATCTGGACTGCTTACAAATGGTTTTCGGTAATTACTTGATTTCTTAATAATTTTTCATTCTTTATCCTCAATTAAACTCGTCGATGAGCATATGGTGTTGACATTAACTAACCCATACCATATTCATAAATCCACATTTCTTTTGGTTAATTTGGACTAGATGTTCAGTCTTCATAAAGGATCTATTTTTAATTAACCTTCAACTTGAGAGCTATCCCTTCATTTATTCAATATGAAAGTTAATTTTTTGCTTTTAGATAACTTATTGTTTTAGTATATTATATATGTATATATATATATATATATATATATATATATATATATATATATATATATATATATATATATATATATATATATATATACACTCAGGTCCAAAAGTTACGCATAGTTGCTGTTTATGTGGAAATGTCAAAAAATCTACATCAGTATGGAAGGAAAGGCGGTATGTAGGTGTAATAGGGTTATAGAAGAAGAAAACAATGCAAAACAAAGATAATAACGACTTTTATTATCCAAAGAAAAGGGTTGAAAGAAAGAGGATCACAATACGAGTGTCAACCTCAGTGAAACAGAATACTTAAAACAATGGGATGCTGCAGTTTAATACGATATATGGGAACCTCGGGTAGCCACACATGCTGCACAATGATTTCCCATACATTCGATGAGGATTTGGATTAGTTGTGTGCTCAAAGAGTTCCAAGTCTCACGAAGAGCAGTTTTCAATCCCGGAACGGAACTTGGTGGGTAGCGGAGAGCTACAAGATGTCTCCCGAGCTTATCCCACACATACTCTAATGGGTTCAGATCAGGAGAGTTGGCAGGCTACTGCATGTGCTGGATATCTTCAGTTTGAAGGAAGTCGTTGACCAAGGCCGCATGGTCAGGAGGCGCTTTACCATCCATGAATATGAAATCAGGACCAACAGCACCTCGAAACAGTCGAATGGTAGGCTCAAGGACTTCGTCTCTATATCTTTGACCGGTAACCGACCCCGTGTCAAAGATGTGGAGGTCTGTGCGGCCATCCATCATGATGCTTGCAATAGACCATGGCTGCCCCAAACGGAAAAATATGTATTTCCGTGATGTTTCCCGGGTGAAAACGCGTTCCACGTTCTCTCCAGATCGCGGTATGACGAGAATCAGTTTACAAGATAAACCTGGACTCGTCACTCAACATGACATTGCCCTACTGTTGTCCACTCCACTGCCGATGTTCTAAACTCCACTGTAAACGCGCGCGTTTCTGTGCAGACATCAGGAGGATGCATACTGCTGGTCGTCTGGCATAGATACCAACGTGTCTGAGTCTCATGTAAACAATTTGTCTCGAAACAGTAACTCCTGTGGCGGCTGTCAGGGCTGAACCCAGTTGTTTAGTAGAACGGTTCCTCTGACGTCGAGCAGTTATCACCAAATATCGGTCTTGCCGAG
This sequence comes from Amaurobius ferox, assembly GCA_951213105.1. NCBI lineage: Eukaryota > Metazoa > Arthropoda > Arachnida > Araneae > Amaurobiidae > Amaurobius > Amaurobius ferox. The sequence continues at coordinate 136,395,412 of OX578146.1, read as the reverse complement.
CGGTTCTTACCCTTGGCCGACCTTGTACTGGTCGTCGGGTAACATCTCCAGTGGTTTAGAACCTCTGCCACAGTCTGGAGATCACACACTGAAACATTCAGAATTCGATACACTTCGGTTTGAGATCCACCGGATTCCAACATTCCAATAATTCCTCCAATCAAAAACATGTCCAGTTGACATCTTTGTGACATTTTTCGTACTTTTTGATTGTTAAGAACGCTCCGTACCACAGCAATTGCGAAATTCTGCCTCAATTGTCCATGCCGCTCGATGCAGTTTTATAATTCCGACATGCGCCGGTGCTTTGAGCATGTCGAAGTCTACTGAACTGCTTTGCATGTGCACAATGATTTACCTTCGTCCTATGATTCTCCACGAACCCTTGTATCCATATCTCCGAATGTTTCGCGTTTTTCGAATTATTCTTAATTTTTGGACATGAGTATATATATATATATATATATATATATATATAACTGCTCACCATTCACTGCAAGTGTATACAGAGTTCCAGCCTCATGGATCATGGCAATTCTTGATTCCCTAATAATTTTTCAATTTTTCCTCTATTAATATTTGTAGTCTGAGTGTATGGTATTTATAATAACTTACTATTGCCCTATCTGAAACAAGCATTTGTTTGAGATAGTTAGGGTTAGATGTTCAGACCTAATGAAGAATCTAGTCTAATTAACCTCTGTATTAATATTTCGTAATTACTTGGAATTGGTTATTATTCTATATTTCTTATATATATATATAATATATATATATATATATATATAAAAGATTCAAATAAAAGAGGGAAACGACCAATTGCATAGCATAAATGGCAGAGGTGGATTGCGACACCTCTTTCCCGGTTAGAAGCGTGCTTTTTAGCCCGGGCAACACTCCTGGAACCAATGCCATGCAGTGGCCTATCTTCCGGATATGTGTGAAGTCAAAGACACCGAAGAAAATGCGAAGCGAACCATCTAGAAGCGACCACAAGACCAGAAACGACCTCATGACTAGAAGCGACCATTGCAAGAGAAAGGGATAAATGTAATCCGTATGAAGTGCATGCTGACGCTTAAATCAGAAATCTGTTATCAACGTGCACCAGGGTGCGCTGTCCACACATGCGCAATGGTCCCACTAAGAACTTAAAGTGTTACTGCAAACATCCGCTATATCTCTAAAGTATGCATTTTTTTCTTTTTCTGTATTGAAAATTGAATTATAATAATATTTCAGGAAGCTTTTGGGATAATTTCTTTTTATTGCTTCTTCCATGATATTTCTGTTATGAATGATACAATCAGTCTTGAAAGTATTAATACGTTGATTTCTTTTGAGGTGATTGATGGCAACATTTCTAAATATGCGTCTTAAGCGTCAGCATGCACTTCATACGGATTACATTCCATCCCTTTCTCTTGCAATGGTTGCTTCTAAAGTCTTGCAATGGTCGCTTCTAGTCATGAGGTCGTTTCTGGTCTTGTGGTCGCTTCTAGATGGTTTGCTTCGCATTTTTTTCGGTGTCTTTGACTTCACACATATCCAAAAGATAGGCCACTGCATGCCATTGGTTCCGGAAGTGTTGCCCGGGCTTAAAAGCACTCTTCTAACCGGGAAAGAGGTGTCGCAATCCACCTCTGCCATTTATGCTATGCAATTGGTCGTTTCCCTCTTTTATTTGAATCTTATATGATACTTTTTGTGCATGTGCTGCTTTGCGCCAACACTTGAAGTATAAGAATTTCCGTTGTATAAAAGTTTTCACTTCGTTTTATATGATATATATATATATATATATATATATATATATATATATATATATATATATATATATATATATATATTTGTATATATATGTATCTCGATCCTCGATATATGTATCGATATCCTTCTTCGATCTTTCCAATAATACGGCCACGCATAAAATCATCTAAGTGATATCGGGAAGACATACCGAAAATTTCAAGTTCGTCAATTAAATCTGTCCCGTAAGACTTTCACTTGGAACAACAACTGTCCACACGAGTCAAATATTTTATATTTCTTATCAGCGCTATCACGTGACGAACAGGCGTGGAAATGAAAAATTTGCATATGCACACCTTTTCTTACTGTATCCCGCATTTATTCTAATTTTCTTCTTCCGCATTTATTCATTTTTCTTCCTTTGATTTTGTGGTTGCTATTGGTGATAGTATCATCCGTCCTTAACAATTGTCCAGCAGTCAATAAATAAATAAATATATATATATATATATACTGAGATAGAAGTATATAACTCATTTGCCCTGGTGTATTGATATTACAGTATTACAGACAGTATGGAAGTAGATCAACTCGTCAATAGCGAATTGGGCCAAACCCTACAGCCTATTTACTTAAATTAAATTTTGCATGACTTCAAACAAAATCCAGAAAACCTTTCTGAAACCTGTTATGCTAGTTTCAATCATTTCGTCGTTTCATGGCATATTTCAGACATGCATAGGTTAAAGATAAATGTCTATTTATGTTTGCAATAAACATTAAAATGCAAAAATCAAGACGAGTGTATTTAACCATGATGCATTGTTTGAAATAAACTAAAATCACACGTGACATTGAAATCCTAAATAGAACGTTGCAGTTTCGTAGAGCTCATATAATGTGCCGACAGCCAGTCTAAAACAAGGACATTTCAAAACTTTTCCCACAATGCACTTTCAGTGAGTAGCTTTGACAAGGGCTAAGATCCCTGACTTCAAGGCGGTTGTGGCACAAACGACTAAGATGGAATCATCTACAACCAATCAGAAAGTCGTGTCTGGGGCAAGCCAACAAGCATCAAGGAACTTGACTAATCAGTGGCCGCATGGGCCACAGTGTGAAATCAAACCCACAAGAGCTAAGGAATTTTTTATGGTTTTCAAGAACTTGCTAAAAGACTATGAGATATGTGATTTATTCAGCTCGTTGTTGACAATAAGGAAAAAGACAAAATGTCCAATATCAGAAGAGTGAAATAGGACAAGCATTGGAATTCCTGGATCTAAAGATGGTGTGCTCAGCAATTCGAATGTACCGAGATAGTACATAGTGACACACATTTTATATCTACCTTAACACTTTTTGAAAGCTCCCTGTCAACCCCTCAATAAAAATTAATGATTGTTTAATGTGTGATTATTAAATTTAATGAAAATACAACAAAATTACTTAGGCAATAAATACCAATTATCACCAATGATTTAGAAGATTAAATGTAATCTATTTTATATATAATACCTGTAGATAAAATTAAGTATATATGCCAGAAATACGATTGGTTCTTTCATGTGTGTATTAGTCCCCACGCCTTTAGGATTTTACTAATTTGCGTGTTACCTTACAGCAGTCAACAAGCATGTGGTGAGTTAATTTTCACAGCATACAAGCAAAATCGTACGATCTATTATTAGGTTATTGTGCTGAGAGATGGTTCCATGTTTGAACTGGGATATTTTTATATGTTTTAGAGTTATAAAAAAAAACAATTCTTAAAATTTGAAATATATTACTAAAATATGAATTGAAATTTAAATACAGTATATGCATAATCATGCATTTAAATACAGTATATGCATAATATGCATTTAAATACAGTATATGCATAAGTACATCCATAAAGTTATGTATATCCATAAAGTTATGTATAGTACCATAAAATTATACATAAAGTTATGTATATGCCATAACTTTATGGCCTTTTTTATGAGATAATGACAGTTACTTTATGAATAAGTATACCATGAAGTTATGCATAGTACCATAAAAATATCCATAAATTTATGCATATGCCAAAACTGTATGTCCGTTTTTTAACACTTTACAACAAAGTTGAAAAGTGTTTATGACTTTGCTCATTCTGTCTGTCTGTCTGTCTGTCTGTCTGTCTGTCTGTCCGTTAGCACGATAACTGCCGTAAAAATGAGTTTATCAAAATGAAATTTTAGTATGTTATTCAGACGGTCTGTAGGACCTATGGGAATATAAATAAATAATATCACCCAATTAGTTTTTTATTGAACCCGGGTTGAAAAAATGAAATACATTGAACCCTATGGGACCTAATTTTTCAAACATTTTTTAAGTAAATTTAAAATTCACGAATTGCTTCGAAATTTTTAGGAAATATTCACATTATCCCATAGAATATATAAAAAAAAATTCAGTAAAATATGTTAAGTAGTTTTTTAATTAAAAAAATTATTTAATATAGGGAAAAAAACAAATTCAATTAAATTCTGACTTTGGGATATCTTCCAGAAAGAAAAGAGAGAGATATTATATAATAAATATCTCTCCATTTGTTTAAACGTTTTGCATATGGGAGTGGCTTCATATTTTAAAATAAATTTGGTAGATAACAATTTTTCATTTTTTTTAAATTTTATATAACTCTTCTTGATAAATTTAATTGATGGCATTTTAAATGCACTTTCCTACGTCCTAGAGAGTTAAAATTTGGTACACAGCTTAAATTTGTTGAACATTTTATTCGACAAAAATTTGATGGATCTTTAAATACAGATCATACATTTTTTTCGAAATGGCCTGAAAATAATCCCCGTTCACTTCTATAAATCATTGGTGTAATATTGTTAAAAATTCTGATGTGGACAGCACATGTCTTTCTCTGCAGACTCATATTCGTTCTCTTTATTTATTCAATGATAATTTGAGTTTATCTGCACAACATAAGTATTTTAAATGACATTGAATTTACTTAAATTTACTTAAACTTAAATTTGGTTCTCATTTGATAGCTGGACTTATTGTCAAAGGTGGCGTAGCGAAAACGCGAAAAAACTAGAATATCTCAAGAACGGCTAGTCCTAGAGTAATGGGGTTAGTCTTATTCTTTTTGTTGTCAAAAATCACATATAAAATAGGAATTTAATTGATATAATTGAGCACACGTAGTCTTTTATTTTTATATATAACGATTTTTGCTGGCCATTTCGCAAAAATAGCCCGTTCCTTTTTCCCGAATCGTAGTAGAATAACCTACAAATGATTTATATACAAAATTTTGTTAAATTTGGTATATAAATCACTTGTAGGTTATTGAAATATTATACTCCAAATTTTGTTAAATTTGGTTCATTAGTTTTTAGCTAGAGTGGATAAAGGCAATTTCTGCGGCCATTTCGCAAAGAAGGCAGATTCTTTTATTACGAATCGTACTATAATCTAATGAACATCAGGATTTCCCACAAAAAACATACCTACCAAATTGTATGAAATTCGGTCCATTAGTTTTTTAATTAGAGTGGATGTAATATACACACAGACACACAGAAACATACACAGATACACCCTTACACACACAGACGTCTTCCTAAAAGTAGTTTTTTCGTGTTCTAGAAGTCCCAAAACGTGTAGATCCTTTGAAAATTCGAGTTCCGATCTTCGGCACGATTCCAATACTTTGAGTACATACACATACACATATATATTATCTGTGTATTATCTGAGTATCTAAATTCCGTGCCTATGCAATTACAATAGTTGTGATTTTAAATTATCCCTAAACTTTTATTATTTCTTCAAGGAAGCCTAATTTTAACATATGCAGAATGCAAATATCTCAAGCGATTGTAAGATGAATTACATAAGAATTGCTGAATTTTTTTCACACAAAATTATTTAGCTCTGGAGTCTGGAATACAAATTATATGAATGAAATATTCATTGATTTTGCATAAAGAATCAGATGATTTATATTTCGATACAGTTTTAAATATTTAAGTATAATAAATTACTGTAGTACTGTGATAATGTAAAAGATATTACCACTGAATGAATCACATTTTAGAAATTTTTAAATGAAATTACATTTCAGTTGGAAAGTGTTTCATAATCAATGCTTATGCATGATTGATCTTTCTTGTTTATGAGATAATGACAGTTTTATTTTTAATGCTCTATTGTGCTCCTTCTCATCGTATCAAAATCGTTCAATTGTTTTTTTGCGTGGATGTTTTCCAAAACTTTTGTATGACACGGAAGTAAGAAGCTTTTATCAGAGAGTTCACCTGGTTTAACTCTTCTTAATTACATTGCAAAGAATTTCAGCAGTAAGTTTCCCAGACTCAAGTACGTTGGATTTACGGGAGGGACTCAAAATGTTCATCTGATATATGTGCGGTTTGATGAAGCCCATGCACAGAAATCCAAATGGGGGGGAAATCTGGTGATTTCACTGGTCAAATTATGTTGATTTACCATCCCATCTAGCTGTCTGAAAAACATCCATTCGGATAATCCTGAATACTTTTAGCATAGCGATAAAGAACACCATCATAAGGTATCGAGGAGTATGAAAAATATAAAAGAAAGATCATTGCAGACAACTGACTTTATGTACAATTTAAAGCATATAAACAACCATAATGTTTATTTATGAAGAAAAGCATGAGAGAACAGATAATATCGAACTTTTTTATCTCTCTGTATAGCTTGCTAGTGAGCAGCATAAAGCAATAAATATAACAGTATCAAACTTTTGACCTATCAGTCTTGCCTGCTCAAAATGCTGAACCAACTGAGCTACCTATAGGCTATAACAGAATTCCAGAAACCTGAAGAGGGCAGCTATTATTTCTGATATATGGTTTCACATTGCGAAATCTTCAACAAAATCGCTGGGAATGGCAAGAAAATATTTGCAACCCAGTTTATTCAGAAAGTATACATTATATATATAACATATATTTTTATAATATGCAAATATATTGTGATTTAGAAAGCCATCAGAACATATTTGTTTTTCGTTTTCTGAAAAGAACCTCTCTTCAAAATTCTCGGGTAAGATTTTTTGACGCGGTGTAAAATGAGCTGACTGAATTATAGCCCCTCTAAACTCGTATAACTTTGTGATGTCAAATTTAGGAGGACGTCATTATTATGCAGCATGCATCATTATTTTGCCGCAAAATGAATAACAACCTCATTTTCCATATCTCACTTCTTGAATTTGCATCACCGACGGCAGGAGATATCTGCCACAAATCTCGTTACTGTCTCCCGCTGAAAAGATGACCCCCTAAAAAACTGTCTTAAAAAGACGTAGCAAGTAAATTGCAGGGAGTAACTACGATCCCTCATCTATCATTAGACGGAGAAAAGTTTTTCCCCCTGTCTCTGAAAAACACGATCTAAAATTCAGTTACAAACATTTTTTCCCTTCTGTCTATTCCAAGTTCTTGAAGTTCGTTAGAGGTAGGGAAAAGAAACGGGGAAAAAAAGAGGGATTTTAGAAGAAGAGCGAGATATATGTTGTGATAAAAAAGGGGTCGAAAGGCTGAAAAAGAGGCTCTAATCATGGTGAAGAGAGACGCCGAGAAATATATATTGTTTGAGGTGAAGAGTTGAAGAGGGATGCAATGTCTTTAAATGTGCTATTTAATGGTTCGATTGAAAATGGATAATACTTGAAATTTTCTCTGAAATAAGTTTGAAAAGATTGCCTTAAATTGAAGTTTTAAAGGATGAATTATTCATGTGTAAAAACCACAGGAATGTGGCAATGCTGGTTTTTATCATAAGTGTTGATAGTACTTTTTCAATACTTATATGATTGATTTGAAGAATAAAATTATATTAAGAATAAAATTATTAACTATGGAATTCTAAATATTAGAACAGTAAATTAAAAATCTGATGTGGGCAGCATACACTTTTCCCTTAGACATTTATATTAGTTTTCCTTCATACACTCCCCAATATACAGAGTGATAAAAAAAGATGGTCCAAACATTACGAGGTGTTCACGCGGAGTACGATCACGTTAAACATGTGGGCCCGCAAGTCCTTCCGAGAGGTTGGTGGTAGGGGAAGGAGGGTACGGTCCCTGTGGATGCCTCCCCCACTGGGTTCCGGTCTAAATTGGGTGGCACTTCCCGGCCGTCCAAACAGATACCTTACACCTTTCTGGTAGGTCGGACTGTCTGGGTCGAAGAAGAAGAAACATTACGAGGTAGTTTACGAGGTAGTTACGAGGTAGTAGTATCATACCAAACCAAGCATTTTTCGTCCTAGTTTACCGGGTCGGAAATAAAACGTAAAGGCGTTACAGGGCGGTGGATTGGGGGAGGTGGTCCCATAGCTTGGCCCCCACGATCGACCAATCTGTCGTGTCTTGACTTCTTCTTATGGGGATATCTCAAGAGTCTCGCCAATGACACTCCCTTTGAATCTGAAGAAGAACTCGTCTCCAGAATTTCGGTCGCTGCTACCGAAATTCTCGACTTGCCTGATTTGCTCTAGAGAGTTCGGCAATCCCTCCATCGCCGCTGTGAGGCGTGCATTCAGGTTGGTAGTCGCCCTTTTAAGCCATTTACTGTAGTTATTGTTTATTAAATGACATTTTATAACTTCAAAGTCATTCTTGTGTTTTTGCCTTACCTCATCCGTTTCACCATCGTGGACGATCGTGGGGGCCAAGATATGGGACCATCTTGCTCAATCCATCTACCTGTAACGCCTTTGCTTTGCATTTCCGACCCGGTAAACTATGGCGAAAAATACTTGGTTTGATGTGTACTACCACCTCGTACACTCATGTCCAAAAGTTGAGCATAGTTGCTGTTTGTCATGATAAATTCTTATCAAACATGAATTTTGTGAGAAAGACTGCATCGAACCTAGCCGACGAGAAAGATAGTACGATTCACTCAGTGAGAACTTTCTACGAAAAGCCTAGAACGTTCGAGAAGCAGCTTATTCAGATGGTAACAGCACTAGCCAATCACAGGCAACCTCTGACCTCGGCGCCGGAGAGCATGACAGCTATTTCTCTCTCTTCGACCCTCACACGACTTAGAGTTAAGACGTACTTTTGTATCGGCCCGAAAAGGGGGTGGCCGGTGTGCCACTACCGATTTCGAATATTAATTTGATTTTATTTCTTCAAAGTAAAAGTATTAATAAATACGTATTGACTGCAACTCGGACAATGTGGAATAATCGAACTACAAGTGAAATTTCTGATGATGGTTAAAAAAGAGATGTTTGCAGATCCACGCTATGAGGAATGCGATAATGGCAATCGACCGATCGCCATGTTGAGCACGAAGGAGTTCTACAAATAAACCAAAATTTACAAGTTCGCCGGCCCTATGTAAAGATGGGAACAACCTATCCCTCTTTAGCGGGTGCACGAGGCATTGCAATTTTGGAAAAAGAATCTAAAATCTTCGTATGAGGAATCCGATCAAGAAGGATGGAGGGCTGTACGACAGCGGAATTAAAATAGTAGTGCATCGCAAAGTAGAGAGCAATTATCTGCATAAGTGTCAACGTATAAATGCCTTTATGACAATTCAGTGTTCAAGAAAATTATCCGTCAATCTAGTGCAACAAGATTAACAAAATTCTGTGTAGTGTGATGTTCTCGAATTTACAAGTGATTGCTACGAGGGTAAGAATTAACCCTAAATCGACATGGGCAAATAGCACAAATGAAATTACACATCTCTAAGTTGATAATGTCCATTGAAATGCTACTCACAAAAGAGTGAGGCAAGTCATAGAGATATAATGATAAGAAATGAATTCCCCATAGCAAAGGGGAATTTTTAGTAAAAGTTGATAATGAAATTTTGAGTTTAAAAATATGTATATATACATATTTAAAATCAGTATTCAAGAATTATTCTGTGAAATGCTTCGTATAAAAAAAAAGTGTGATATTAGTGTTTTTGCTTTATGTACATGTATAAGTTCACAGCTAAATTATAATTGGTAACTGTAAACTAACCTTTTGCTTCTATTAAGATAAGAATTTTCAAAATTAAGAAATAATCACTATGTTGAGAAAAGTATAAATATTATGATAATTCAATGAAAGCTAACGATTGCTACTTGTATCTATAATTTAAGGTTTGGAATATTTTTACATATTGTAGAGAAAATGATTTTAAAATTTTGATAAACACACACCTGATATCTGGTGGCTTTGAGAATAGGAAATAATTAGAGAGTGAGATATATATATTTTTTAATTGAATTTTGATTAAGGGGTAAAATAAAGGAGATGTTTTAAAAAGGGATATTTATGTCTTATAATTTTGGTAGGGTGTTAGTGAAGCCAATTAGTTCCACGATTTGCCATTGCAAATTTTTCATATAGGGGAAGGCCTGACAGAATTTTATAATTGCAGCTAAACTACAATTTGGAGTATTAGGTGACACACACTTACTTCAATCTTGTAGGAATTGATTGCATAACCTAAAATTAATTTATTGAGCTACTTCTAGCATAACATTTTTATTTATCCACAGAAGAAACAGGTGATCGCCTTGGATTAGGACACTCTAAAGTACTCTGAAATTCGGTATAAATGGAATTACATTGTTGAGTTAATTTTAATAGATAAATATAAGTTAGAAATCCCTAAAGGAATTATATGGTGAACGTAATGTAAAATAAGAAAAACATGATTATTACGAGGATATTGATAAGCAAGTATAATGATTTTAGAAAATGGGAAAAATAATAAGGTATTTTATTTATAATTATGTTTCTAAGGCAAATAACTTAAGGGTATTTAATCGAGCAGTTTCTAACATAACATTTTATTTATCGTGCAGGTAAAACAGGTGCTCGCCTTGGATTAGGCCATTCCAAAGTAACCCGCATCTAGGAATGAATTTAATTACCTTGTGGAAATTTGATCGATAATTTACAAATAAGATAATAGCTGCTTGAGACATTAGATAAAATGAGATCTATCGAAATAATATGATACAATGAGTTAATATAAAATGGAAATACAAACATATAAATTGATTTGATGAATTTGAATAAGGTGTGCACTTGGAGGATATTGAATGAAGTTGAATGATAAGAGATTACATTTTTTAAGAAATTGTGGTTTTTGATAATGATAAAATGTAGAGAGATTAGGGTGTGTGTGTAAAATAACTATAGATAATGCTATCTGATAAATTTATGATGTTTTTCACAAAAGATAACAATGTGTTGATAATATGAATAGGTATGAAAATAATTGATTATGACAACAAAGGAGGTGATTAATGCTTTGATAAAATGATAATTTAATTGATATGCTTTAAAATAAATAAATTATTGGTACCCCCTGCAATAAGGAAGTTTTTAATTGTTTATCTTATTTAGAATAAATTGTGTATAAATTCAGGTAAGCTTTATATGTAACAGGAGCAGTTTGGAGTTCAGACGGCTTTTCTACGATACACGTTGACTGATCCTCGATCAATTATCCATTTTGGATTTTACCCTTTTTTACCTTAGCTGACTGCGTCGCAGTTGGTTAAGGAATATGTAGGAACGGAAGATTGGAGGTTAACATTCACATTACGAATTTATTTATAATCTATTTTTTTTCTTCTTACATTAAATGGTGCCGTGGCCAGGATTATCCCTTCTACACCGAGAACAAATATAAAAAAAGCAAAGAACGTATTTCCATTCTGAATCACGCGATGTTCATCATGGAATTTTAGTCAGTGTACACATCTTTCAAAAGTTTTGTCAATCACAATGTCTGGTACTATTTTGTACCATAACACTGTTTATGTGAAAATTTCTGAAAATATACATTGGAATGGAAGAAAACGCGGTAGTTGGGTGTAATAAAGTTATAGAAGTAGAAAATAATGCAAAACAAGGATAATAACGATTTTTATTATCCAAAGAAAACGGTTGAAAGAAAAAGGGTCACAATATGAGTGTCAACCTCATAGAAACAGAATGATTAAAACAATGTGCATTAACATAGTTCATCCCTTCAAAAACATGTCCAGTTGGCATCTTTGTGACATCGTTCGTCCATTTTTATTGTTAACAACGTTCCGTACCACAGCAATTGCGAAATTCTGCCTCAACTGGCCATGCCGCCGGAGGCCATTTTATACTTGTTCCGACGTGCGCCGGTGCTTTGCGCATGTCGACGTCGACTGAACTGTTTTGCATATGCACAATGATTTAACTTCGTCGCACGATTCTCAACTGATTGTGAACCATTGTATCCATATTAACTCCGATTTTTTCTCATTTTACGAATTATGCTTAACTTTTAGAAATGAGTGTACATTTTGGCCCATTATTTTTACTCACCCTGTATTAATTTATCTCACATAATAGATAAAAATAGTACTTATTTGATATTATAAATAATGTGCAGCTATAAAATAATGTCCTATTTCTTCTTGGAGACGTAGTGCATTTTAAAATGGCGTAAAGGAGTAAACATTTCCAAAAAGCTGAAATATCTCAATAAGGGTTTATTCTAGAATAATGGGTTTTAATTTATTTACTATCTCTGAAATAATTGAGAAAAGTAACTAGTGGAGTATTTTTTAGACAAAAAACAAATATTATCTACTTTATTTTAATGGAAGGATTTCAGTACCGGGTCAGCTCAGTGATTCCGTTCAAAGCAATTCTGCAAAGCAATGGTGCAATTTACTTAAGTTTTAAGTTGGGTGCTCATCTTGACCACCGATATAAACTGATGCCTCATTCTATAATGTAAATGTTCTATAAGTAAATGTTTTAAGTCACAAAACTCACCCCGTTGGACAATGCTTCTAATCACTATATTCATCCCAATGCTACAGAAACCCAAAGTTCCTACGCACAAGTTTGGGCCATTAGATTACTAGCCAATCAGGTCACGCAAAGACTTTAGATGGATCTGGATGACGTAGCATATATTGCGGGTTCTAGTTGATACTCCCATGCTTATGTATTAGTTCGAAATACATTCAAACTACTGCTAATGGCTAAAACGTTTGTAATACTTAATGTAAAATAACACAAAAAAGTGTATCAACCTGTTTCGATGGTAAAAATCAGCTTTCTTCTGAACTACTAAAAGATCGGCCTACACTAACTAGAGCAAGATAAGCAGCTGCCGGTAGAATAGCAAACTTGGCTGATGTGGTAAATGATTGCCAAACTGTGCGAAAGGAAAATAAAGAAAGAAGGAAGAATATCAAGAAGGAATGTGAACGACCAGAGGAAAGCTTTAAAGCACTAGTTTCGTGAGTAAGACTACGGACGTAAGTACAAACGTCAAGAACATTCCGTAGAATTCAACAGAAAATGAACGCTTACAATTGGTTACTATATGAACTGTGTTCAACTGCAAATAAAAATCAAACATGCGCTCAAAACGAAACTGTAAAATTATCAGTAATATAGAAAAGACTGATAATAAAATGAAAATACGATAACAAAACGAAGGAACGAAGTAGTTTCGGATGCTATATAAGTTAACTTCAGCTAATAAAAACAATAAAATGAAGTTAATTGTAATTACAAAAATAAAAAACGTCACCGACGCCACAGAGCTATATTTCATTTTTTCAATCTCTACTTGACGTTCATTTGCCAGTAAGACAGTCCATAGAGTTGCTGTTGGTAGTCTACTTAGATTTGAACCAATGTGTTTGCTAGTTACATCACCACTTTCTCCCTTCTTGCAGTTTCCATCTGTCCATATTGAACAAACACGCACCTACATTGAACAAACATGGATTAGAAAATAATGCGATACATGTTCAAATTGTCTTCGACAACACAGTTCGATCAAAAGAAGAAATTTCTTATATGCTAGGTAAAATATTATTTTTTAATTGACATTCATGGTAGGAAAAATACTATACAATTACGGTATAATTTCCACAGAACGGCATTTTACGATCTCTAAATGCTTTTAAAATTAAATTGTATTTTCATAACAGATGACCATTATCCATAACGTGTTCTTTGAAACAAAGTTAGATTGAAATAAAGTGTGGTGTATATCATAAAGCATATCCTTTCGAGAGACTTTTTTTAATAAATCGGGAATCATGCTTTTAAATTAAGTGCTTCAAATTGAAAATATTACTAGAAAAACTTTAAATTCAATCAGGTAGTAATAATATGGTTATAGTTGGAACTCAAAAACATATTTTATTTTAAAACTTCGACTCGCGAAATGTTTAAGCGTTTTCTTTATTTTGTATAGAAAAAAAAAACAGATAAATATTGGTATTAAATAGCTGCATAAAAGGAACGATAGCTATCAATTTGCTTCAAAACCTTTTATCTTGGACTATACTCGCTAGTTTTGCTTTTATTTCAATCGTGATAAAATTTTGTTCCCGACAGTGATGCGACACAGAAAACGAAGAATCTTTTGTAAATCCTGAGAGGAATTTTTGCGAATAAAAATCGTCTGTTTGCGGTTTAGAACTAATTTAGACGTGAAAACTTTTATGTAAATTTCATTGAAATCTATTTCACGTGGGTAATTTGAAAACTCTCGAGGGAAATACAGCGTGAAAAATTCACAAAATGTTTCCAATTCATAAAAATTATAAAGAAGTCTTTTCAAAAAAATAAAATTATTTTCTTTTTGCAAACTTCAATTTAAAACTTCGTTTCGCACATTACTTTTTATGTTTCTTTGAATACGTTCAGAGATTTTAAAAAGTTGTGTGGGAATTTATGATTTATCGTAAGTTTTCAAACAAGTTCAATATTTTACACTAAGAAATGTATTACGTATTCCAGACTGCATGCAATATGGATAAAAAATAATGTTACTCTAATCCTTTTCTTTTAGATAGTTCTTTTCGTCTTTAAACGTGGCATACAGAGAGATAATCATTTGCATCCTGGATAGTATGTTAAAATTAAAAATCTTACAAATGTAGTATACAGCACTGATTTGTAGAATAATAATTGTGTAATTGTGCCCCACAAAGCATCTCTGTGGGGCGGGGCCTGTGACTTGCGATCAAGTGGTTATTTTCGTCTTTAAACGTGGCATACAGAGAATCATTTGTATCCTGGATAGTCCGTTAAAATTAAAAATTTTACAAGTTTAGTAGACAGCGCTGTTTTGTAAAATAATAATTATGAAATTCTACCCAAAGAACATCTCTGTGGGGCGTGGCCTGTGACTTGGGAAAAAGTGATTATTTTCGTCTTTAAACGTGGCATACAGAGAATCATTTGTATCCTGGATAGTCCGTTAAAATTAAAAATTTTACAAGTTTAGTAGACAGCGCTGTTTTGTAAAATAATAATTATGAAATTCTACCCAAAGAACATCTCTGTGGGGCGTGGCCTGTGACTTGGGAAAAAGTGATTATTTTCGTCTTTAAACGTGGCATACAGAGAATCATTTGTATCCTGGATAGTCTGCTAAAATTAAAAATCTTACAAGTTTAGTAGACAGCGCTGATTTGTAGAATAATAATTATGAAATTCTGCCCCAAAGAACAACTCTGTGGGGCGTGGTCTGTGACTTGGGATAAAGTGGTTATTTTCGCCTTTAAACGTGGCATACAGAGAATCATTTGTATCCTGGATAGTCTGTTAAAATTAAAATCTTATAAATTTAGTAGACAGCGCTGATATGTAGAATACTGATTATGAAATTCTGTCCCACAGAACAACTCTGTGGGGCGTGGCCTGTGACTTGAGATCAAGTGGTTATTTTCGTCTTTAAACGTAGCATACAGAGAATCATTTGTATCCTGCATAGTCCGTTAAAATTAAAAATTTTACAAATTTAGTAGACAGCGCTGATTTGTAGTATAGTACTTGTGAAATTCTACTGTACAGAACGTCTCTGTGGGGCGTGGCTTGTGACTTGCGATCAAGTGGTTATTTTCGTCTTTAAACGTGGCATACAGAGAATCATTTGTATTCTAGATAGTCTGTTAAAATTAAAAATCTTACAAATTTAGTAGACAACGTTGATTTGTAGAATAAGAAATGTGAAATTCTGCCCCACAAAACGTCTCTGTGGGGCGTGGCCTGTGACTTGCTATCAATCGGATTAGGGGGGGGGGGAATCGCAGTGCCTTCTCCATTGGTAAAAAAAAAATTACATTATTTCTCCATAAGGTCCACATTAGAAGACAAGATCCGGCACTGTAGACGCCCATATTCAATCATAACTCGTTGCTTTTAAAGATACTGTCTACACCTATACTATGATTGCTGTATATTCATAACGAATGGGATCGAAAACTAGAATTTATGTTTCTCAATAATAGCACTGGTTAGCCTATTGATTATTGTAGGATAATTGAACACGTGTTCGAACCTCGACACTGCTCAAACTGTCTACCCGGAGTATGGGCAAAATAAATCTGTAAGACATTAATCCTTTGACTCCCAAAGCGACCTAAACAAAGGGTTAACTTTTGGGTCCCCTCCGAAAGGTGAGGTGTCAGAGAAAGGATGGTACGGCACCTATGGTTACCACACCCATTGTAAGCGACACAAGGGCATAATGCAATTCTGCCTTCTGTTCTGCGTCGAGACAAAGTGTTCTGCGAAAAAATGTTCAATCTTCGCCAACTAAATAGGCGAATGATTGAATAATCAATTACCCTGTTTGGAGAAGAAGTAGTTCTCAAAACATTTTTCACTTCGGACGTCCAACAACAAGAATCGATTGTTTTGAGCGTTGTGTCTGCATGTGCATTTATCTTATCTAACCAACTCACCCATTTTTCTGTGTAAATTTTACTCATTTTATCAATTTTTAGTTAAGTCATAAATTCCCTAGGTGATTAAACTTTGGTACGGATAGATAAAAATATATCCGGCACAGATATTGTAAACCTAAATAAAAGAAGCAATTTATGAAGGAGCCTGCACAAGGCAAATGGTGTGCACACTTCTTTCTGGCGGAACTGTTAAGCATTTGTGTCTAGTTACAGTCATATGAATTTTTGGAAAAGCCAAAAGTGGCATCTCTGGAATAGGAAGTGAAAATCGTTAGTGAACATGTCCACTAGTTCTGAAATTCATAGCTGTCATCATCTAATCTTCATCTATTGCCGATTTTAAAAAAATGATATTTCAATTAAAATTTTTTACACCAAAGCTGAAAAAAAAGTCGAAGCTGAAATCCTTAATGAATCCATCAACTCTTTAAGGAACTTCATGTTGAATCCATATAAGTGATGTTGAATCCATATCATCTAAGTTCTCTCTATTGCCGATTATGAGAAATGGATATTTTAATGGAAAACATTTTTCTTAACCGGAATGAAAAAGAAACGGAAGTGGAAATCCTGAGTGAAACCCCTATCTTCTACCTCTAATACTGAAAGCATATCAGTCATTATCTATGCTTTATAGTAAATCCCGAGAAATTAAAACTTCCAAAAAAAAATTGTAAAAATAATGGTATCATACAAATTTGGCCACCAACAAAAATTATTCTTGTTGGCTAATGGTAATTAATGTACGAGATACATATTCAAATGTATTTCTTCGCATATTTTGATGAAAAAACAAATGAAATCGCCCATGCTGTGCTAGAAATGAAATTTTCCAGATCTAATTTAGCTTATCGTAGTTTTGAAGAGGTCATTTCAACATATTAGGTTTTCTATTTCCAACTTAGACGACTTTTGCAGGCCTTTTCGCAGAAAAGTATATTCCGAATATTACTAAAACCTAATCAGCACCAGGGTATCCCCAATTTTATTTTATTTAATTTCGTCGAAAAATTTTGAGTTAGAGGAAATACAAGCATTGCACACACACGCAGACATCACGCTAAAAGGGTGAATTCCTGTTCTAGAATAAGGTACTAGAACTTGCAGATCTGTCGAAAATTCCAATTCCGACTTTCGACACGATTTCTATATTTTCTCTATGCATTACCAGGTATTGCAGGGAAAGTCATAATTCGAGTCCGTAGGTAAAACGATGTGCTGCCCACACTTTTTTCATGCTTGACAAAGTTGACTGAATTCTTCAGAAAAATATTGGCGTCCTTTTAAGCTTTGGCCAGATTTCTAAAAGCTTTTCAGTGACCCAATCTAAGAAACCCTTTTCCTTCAGTAAACGTCACAGGAAAAATATTTAAACGTACTAGATTCAAAGCGAAGTTCTATCATCCTCGCCAATGTAATCTGAAATAGCCTTTAAAGATTTTTCGTAAGGATTTATATCCGTGTGAAAAGAATTCCATCCATTATAATCTGCTTTTTAGCGCGCTAAGAGCTTCGGCAAACCGTGTCAAAACCTTCGAAATGTTTACTTTGCTAAGTGACTGGGAGGAAATTTTCATCCGAGATTCTTTAGAATCGAGGATTTGCCAATCCCAGATGGAGAAGTTGCGTTCAAGCACGTATAAAAATTTATTCTCGAGAAACCTATTTAAATCTTGTTAAGTGCTTTATAGAACTACAATTTTGTATAACTGCTCTCA
The DNA here is from genome assembly GCA_951213105.1 of Amaurobius ferox. Taxonomy (NCBI): domain Eukaryota; kingdom Metazoa; phylum Arthropoda; class Arachnida; order Araneae; family Amaurobiidae; genus Amaurobius; species Amaurobius ferox. Next base: position 136,377,164 of record OX578146.1, on the reverse strand, counting down.
TATAACTTACAGAGACCAACCACTTCGACTATAAGAGCTTGCACTTTCGTCCCAGCAGCTCAATGGTAGAAAGCGTTAGCTGGCCAGTTCGGAGAACCAGGGTTCGATTTTCGGTTTGGGTAGGAAGGCACTTTACAAACTACATATTCAGAAAGCATTGTATGTAATGGCGAGCTGCCAAATATAAATATTGGTCTCGCCACATAACACAGAGAATAAATTTTTGTAAAATATTCCCCCTCCCGCATTCACCCAGCTGTAGGACTTGCGTTTCTAATATCCTTGGACACTTGCTGACCATGCATCTTTATCAATAAATGCTATTATTTACTTTACGGCCCATTTTCGACTCACAAACGAAATGCAAATGATTAATCACCGTAACAAAATATGTGCCACAACTTATTAGACACTCACTGTGTTTTAGATCAAGAACATCAAATTAACAAATAACATAAATTGGTAATATTTATCAAAGGAGTTAAACTAGAATATAAAAATGATTGCTTTAACTGCATTCAGGAAAAATAAAGTCTGAATATAAAAATAAAAAATAAAAGTGAATTATTAGAACACAGCATAAAAGATCTCAAAAAGGTATCAACCGATTTCAATTGCAAAAAGTTGCTTTCATTGTCAAGATAAATGACACAGAGCACCAATACTGTCGAAGACAGAACCAACTATAAACGAAAGGTAAAACCAACCATAGACGCCGTTGTCTTGACTCGCCTTGTGCTCTTTTTCGTTTATCATGAGGTAAAAGACCTTTTCTTTTTTTAAATCTGATGATACATTTTTAACCTTTATTATAGTATTTTCTAAAGACGCTTTTATTTTCCAATTAAACTTAATATGAAACATAATTATGACATTAAGCTTTTTCAATTCAATATATATAAAAAAAATTATTTCCGATATATTGAACTATCGCCAGTATGGCGCTATTTTCTAAAAATTGACAAATTGACGATATTCTTGCAAATTTGTCCCCAGAGTTAATAAAATGTCTGCTAATTTACGGCCAATTAAGGCACATCGACAGATAAAGGGATTGTCTGTTATAGAATACATATCCAAGAAGGCTTGCATATGTGAGCTTCCAGCTTCTCAGAGTAATTTTGATCTTCTCAAAATGAAACCAATTAGGAACTAAAACAAGTTACAGAACATTGCATTCAGCATTATAAGTCGCATCTTCTGTATTTTCGAGTGTAGTTTCAAGACACAAAAACGATTTCAGCGTTATTGAAAACTAAATTGTTTTATTGAAAACTAATATCAGCTTTATTGAAAGCAGTAATAAACATTAGAAGGAAATAATTTTTGTGCTTCCAATGGTCCGGCACATAAAAACGCATATATAGTGGCCGAAGATTGAACCATTTTACCGTTATATATAATGGCAAAATGGGGATCTGGCGAACCAGAGGGGCGAATCGCATTGCGTCCTTTAAACACCCAATTCAGACCTCAACCTAGTGATGGTAACATCCACAGAGATTGTGTTATCCTTCGCTACCATCAATCTCTCCAAAGGACTTTCGGACTCTAAGGGACCGTACTCCGTGTAGACACTGGATAATTTGGGTATTTCCGGAATTGAACTTGGGATATCCGAGTGCAATCTCCATGCTTTAACCAGTGGACTATCCCAACCTTGGAGCTAAATTTAGATATCACGCTTCTAAATATCTGCAAAAAATCTTAACAATTTGTCAGTAAAATGAAACAGCAGTTTTATACCCAACGAGTTTGCTAACAAGAATATCAGCAACGGCCACACATAAGCAATATATCAAAACCTATCACGTCAAGAATCCTTAAACATTGCCATAAAAGTTGTTAAATGGCTTTAATGGAGAGATTCAGAAAAAGTCTTGAAAATTGTCACTTCCATCCTCTATTCTCGAATATTTCAAAATTTGATAAAAATTGTGGATCTGGGTATATTTTGATTTTAGTCGAAGAGCTGTTTTGAATGTTGACTGGAGGCGCATTTTAAACTTATAAACATTTATTTACATTTTTGTACAGTTAAGTGCGGAACTTAACTGTAACGTAAAGTGCAGAACTTCTGCAGTTAAGTGCAGAACTTAACATTAACGTAACGCTAAAACGTGAAACATCAACATTTTCTCTCTTTTCTTATGTTGCCAGATCCATATCGTCATTATTACAGATCAAAATACTTAAACGATAAAGATACAATTATCGATTCACAACAAGCGGCGTAAAAGAAATCGGATAATTAAGGCATACAAAATTCCAAAGCAAAAGAACGTCACGGAACTTAAAGAAATATCTATAATAAAGAAATATTGTATCTTTGTATGTGTAAGTTTTATTTATAAAATTACGCATTTTCCTTTGAAATACGTACAATGCACTTGATTTGGCGATTGTGAATCGTATATCTTTCAATCGTTTAATTTAATCAGCTACTTTATAGATTCAAAAACACCGCATATTGATACATATAATTCAAATAGATGAGAGGTAGGGTTGAAGCAAAATTGCACAAATATGTCTTGTCACGTTAACTCCGAATTTCGCATTGATCTTTAGATTTATTTATTTTTACTTATATTGAGGTTGCATGCAAACGAAAATATACTTATAATATCACTTTTCTTTTCAGGTATGTCTGATTAAGATCCTGTTTTAAGTTTGAGAATGATTTTCATGTGAGTATGGGTTTCTCTCTTCGAATAAAATGCAGTTTTCTGGTATCAGCCTTAACAACACGAATGTGTGTTTAAATAGATATTTCCATGTCCTATCTAAATTATTAAAACTTCTGCGGAAGACGACGGTACTACATTTCATTCTTCTGAGATTTGATACACTCCCTGTGAAGAGATTTTATAGAAATATCTTCATTCTTGCTAGCTTGACACGCTCCCATGCTTGACACCCTTCAAGCATGACACGCTCTCATGTGAATGATTCGCACTCTGTGTGTGATACGCTCCCTATTAAACATCTGTATTTAAACGAGGAAGATCAAACATGCATAAACCATTGATTATGAAACACTTTCTAACTGAAATGAAAAAAGCGATACATATAGCGGTGATATTTTTTTACTTATCACAGAACTATGGTAATTTATTTTACTTGAAAACTTAAAACTTCATCGAAAAAAATTAACTTTATTCAAATGACGTCATCGAAATATAAATCGTCTGGCTCTCTATGTGAAAGCTGTGAATATTTCATTCATACATTTTTATTCCAGACTCCAGTGTTAATAATTTTGCTTGAAATAAATTCAGCAACTCTTGTACAACTCATCTTACAATCACTTGTTTACATTCTGTATCCATTAAAATTAGACTTCGTTGTAGATAGATCGTTTAAACTCAAAAATATTGTAATTGCGTTGGCGCGAATGTAGATGCACAGAAAATACGAAAAAATAAAGCGGTTTTAGGACAGATGCAACACTCAATATAAATTTAAAAGAACTTTAAAAATTACGATTTTGACACTGGGAAAAAAGGTGGATGCCATATTTTGTTTTGAAGTACTTCACGTGATCTCTTCGTATAATATGGGTGTGATGATTATTTTAATTTTTATTTAAAAAAGTAACGAATATATCTTGCTAAAGCTTTTTTATATATTTTATAGAATAACTTGAATATTTCTTAAAATTTTCGAAGCAATTTGTAAATTTTAACTTCGCTTAAAACATGTTTTATTAGAATATTGGGCCCCGTAGGGTTCAGTGTATTTCACTTTTTCAACCCGGGTTCAATCCAAAACTAATTGGGTGATATTATTCATTTACATTTCCATATGTCCCGCAGATCGTCTGAGAAACATACTGAAATTTCATTTTGATAAAGTCATTTTACGGTAGTTATCCTGCCAACGGACAGACAGACAGAATGGCCAAAGTCATAAGCAATTTTTAACTATGTTGGAAAGTGTTAATAAAACGCTCTAATAGCTCGAAAAAGTCTTGTGATATAACTTTTAAAAAATATCCTCTTTTCAATTGAGGCAAATCATTTTTACAAATCATTAAATTATAACGAACATACTTATTTGTTTATGATTTTTTCATTTCTGAGATAAAAAAAAACAGCGCATCTTAGCTTCTTTGCAAATGAATTTATCTTTTTATTGTTTCGATAATTAATCAATTGCAATTTGAAAGCCAATTTTTAAATATTTTAATGCAATTATTTTATAATGGTATTTTAGATGAAAAGAGGAAATTTCGAAAAATTGAAAGTCTTCACTTACAACAATTTTCCTGAACATTTGTAAAAATATAGAGAAAGGGCTAAGATTCTGTTTCATATAATAATCTGTTGCCTAATAATATCCTTTAGAATGCATTTTACATATTATTTTTTTTTATCAAAATCGTTTAAAAAATTGCAGATTTCCTTTAGAGTTATTTCCTTGCTTATTGGTGCAAGTATTAGTACCAGTGTTTTTTTTCCGACTGTTCAATTTGTTTAAGAGTTATAGTACTACCCAGAGGCAGGTATGCAGATATTGAACCGGTTTCGCGCTCATGAACCTTGAATAGCCGATATTTGCAATGCCAACAAGAAAACAATATCTGCCATAATTTTGCAAACTTTTTGTAGACAAGCAATTTCAGTTTTGCCATCATATCGACTTCAAATATCTGAAAGATTGAGCTCAGACAGTAGCGTTGCCAAGGATGTGGTTTTAGGGCCATAAACCTACCCAAAAGGCTAATTCTGTCCGAGTAATAAATTGTATGCAGTAAACAGTGCAATATTCATTTGAAAAGCGTTTTCTGTAAAACATCCTTAACGGACACTTCAGAACGTCTCCAATTTATGGACCTTATTTTTAATTCCTAGTCCTAAAAGTATATCCGGTTCTGTGTATGTATCTAAAAAAAAAAAAAAAAAGGTCCTCTAAAAGTGAAAAACGGTTTTGGTTGTTAATAACGTTTTCACTAAATCACTTTTAGGTGTAAATATGCATTATAATTATGCATTTCAAAGAAATATTTTTCTATCACAACTTTTCAATCACAATTCAATCGCTAATGAAACAAAAGGTAAAACACAAATACCCATTTAATAATAATTTTGATAACTACGTAAGTATAATCAATTATTGTAAAATTAGCCCCCTTCGGCGACCAGCCTGTTCGCAACCCTTGAAAATTCTGACCGTGGCAAACTCGCTGACGCGACCTACCAGATAGGTATAAGGTAACTATTTGGATGGCCACACAATTTAGACCGGAATCCAGTAGGGGAGGCATCCACAGGGACCGTACCTAACTTCCCCTACCACCAACCTCTCGGAAGGACTTACGGACCCACATGTTTGACGTGATCGTACTCCCCGTGAACACGGCGGCTGTTTTAGCAGTGTCTGGAATCGAACCCGGGCCTACCGAGTGCAATTAATGACCATATGCTAAGCTCTTAATTCCATTATCCTAATTCCATCGGTCCATCATTTTAAATATCCAGTTAAAATATTCATAAATTAATATATCCATTTAAAATATCCATAAATTAAAATATCCATTTTAAAATCCATATCGTTCCGCCATTTAAAATATCGCATAAAACATTAAGTAACAATAATAATTTCACTCTCACAATATATCCATGGAAACAGCGTGACGTCCCCGGCTGCGTGCGCATGTGGAAGAAAAATCGAATTTTCGCCGTGAAGTCGTCGAGAAATTTAAAATCAGGATCGAGCTGCTATTTATAATTATTTACTGACAAGATTGGACTTGTAAGAAAACCTGATGTTTGAGCTTTCTGAAAATGTAAATTATTAGTCAAAATTCTCGATACTTTTTCGGATGCGAGGATTTAAAAACGAAAGTTCGTTTTCTGAGCCGAAAATGACTATTGTTTTAAAATCTATAAAATATATTAGAAATTGAAATTGAGATTTGAAATTCATATATTTTTACTTGCAATTGGCTGCTCTTTCCGGTCGTGCGATTTGTTTTTCCTACGACGTCTGGATGGTAGAGAAAAAAGGGGGAAAAAAGGTCGAAATCGGATAAAACTTTGAAAAAAAATAATTCAAAATTTTAAAAATCGGTTTTTACGTGTCACCTCCCCCCCCCCTCCCTATTCGGGTCTCCGATTGCCAAATTTCGTAGCTCTGCGATACGCGTTCGCTGAACCTATAGAGTATAAGGCACACACAAACAGACATTGCCTCTTATTATATAGACTGGCCGGCTTCGCCGACCAGCCTGTTCGCTACCCTTGCAAATTTTGACAGTGGCAAACTCGCTGACACGACCTACCAGAAAGGTTTAAGGTAACTTTTTGGACAGCCATCCAATTTATACCGGAACCCAGTGGAGGAGGCATCCACAGGGACCGTACCCTCCTTCTCCTACCACCAACCTCTCGGAAGGACTTACGGACCCACATGTTTAACGTGATCGTACTCCGCGTCAACACGGCGGCAGTTTTGGCATTGGCGGGAATATAACCCGGGCCTACCGAGTGCAATTCCGGCAAGCTAACCACTGGGCTTCCGCCCCCTCCGCGACAATCTCCATAAATTTCTTTTTATTCAGCCAATTTAGACTGGAACCCAGAGGGGGGGAGACATCCACAGGGACAGTACCCTCCTTCTCCTACCACCAACGTCTCGGAAGGACTTACGGACCCACATGTTTAACGTGATCGTACTCCGCGTGAACACTGCGTCAGGTTTGGCAGTGGCGGGAATCGAACCCGGCCCTACCGAGTGCAATTAATGACCATATGCTAAGCTCTTAATTCCATCATTTGAAATATCTATAAATTAAAATATCTATTTAAAGTATCCATAAATTAAAATATCCATTTAAAAATCCATATCGTTCCACCATTTAAAATATCGCATAAAACATTATATAACAATAATAATTTCACCCTCACAATATGTCCGGCCGTCCAAATAGTTGCTCAAGTCCATTGGATAAGTCGGACGGTCCGGGTTTTCAACCCTCACAATATCTCCATGACGTCTCCGTGACGTCTCCGGCTGCGTGCGAATGTTGTAGAAAGTTCGGAACTTCGCCGTGAAGTCGTCGAGAAATTTAAAATCATTTCTTCTTTAAAATCAGGATCGGGCTGCTGTTTATAATTATTTCTTGACCAGATTGGACTTGTAAGAAAGCCTGTGATCTCTGAGCTTTCTAAAAATGTAAGTTATTAGTCGAATTTCTCGATACTTTTTTGGATGCGAGGATTTAAAAACGAAAGTTTGTTTTCTTGAGCCTAAAGTGACTTTTGTTTTAAAATTTTTAAAATATATTAGAAATTGAAATTGAGATTTGAAATTGATATATTTTAAATTGACTGCGTGTGATTTGTTTTTTTCTACGATGTCTAGATGGTGGAGAAAAAAGGGGAAAAAACGGTCTAAATGGCATAAAATATTAAATAACAAAAAAAAAAATAATTCCAATTTTAAAAATCGGTTTTCACGAGTCCCCTTCCCCCCCTCCCCGGGTCTCCGATTGCAAAATTTCGTAGCTCTGCGACGCGCTGTTGCTGAAGCTATAGCGTATGAGACACACACACAGATATTGCATTTTATTATATAACTAGAAAGAAGATTGACCGATGATAGAGAGATTATGAAAAACCAAAAATTGAAATAATTTTATGTACTTTCACTTTACCGGTAATATTTTAGCAGTAATTTTTATATAATAAATGATTTCGTTTAATCAAGCCGGTGAGGCACTTCTCATTTCAATCCAGAAAGCTGCAATGCACACCGCTGCAGCAAATTGAAATTAATTAAAAAACTATCCAGAACCGCACAAACTGGTATGAGGACTTGTGCTGCGCGGTACAATAATCCACTCAGTAAAGTTGTTTAAAATTGAGGGCAATGTTAATTTAAAGCAATTGGCTGCTATCTCGCTATTTTGTAAATACCTCTTTGGGCCGTATCCGGACCGTGAAATAATTTCGAAATCTGCTCGCTCTGGATACATTTTGAAGAAAATGTAATATTCGTATATTTGTAATGGAGTTTGTGAAATAACAAATTACAGATTAAATTTTAAACAAGAGTTTCTTTGACAAAACATTATATCAATTTAAGCAATTTTTGATCTATGATCAAAATTGCCTCGATAACACAGCATCAACTCGAAGGGTGTCGAAAATCCAGACCGTCCGGCTCGTCCAAGGACTTAGAGCAGCAGTTTGAACGGTCGAACTCGAAGGGTGAGGAATTAATCTTTTTCTTCAATTACTAAAATTGCAGAACAATACTATAACTTGTACATTCCCCTTTTTCAGGAGTCGAAGATTAAATCCATATTCATTCAGTGTTTCTTTCAGGCATACATCCGTGAGGCGAATCCATCTGGAGACATCTTATGTTAACTTAGTTTCTGTTTATGTAATATAATTTAGATATATTTATATAGGGCAAATAAAAAACTTGCCCCCCTGTAAAGTTTCATCCGTGCCCCCCCCCCCCCCCCTTCGGCCAAAAGGTTCTGAAAGGAACACTAAATCCATTATTTCTGAGCCGAGAACGCATCCATCCTTTTTCTTAAAAGCATCTCCAGTCCAGCAGTGCTAATCAGTCCAACATGCGTGTTCTAAGGCGACCTCTAATCAGTAAACCCTATTATATAGGGTAAGTCAACTGCTGTACACATCAGATTTCTTAAAATTATGAACATTTGTCCATACATAATAAAGATAAGGTAATGGAAGCGCTAGAAACTTTTTGAACTTTCAATCCCCAACTAATTAAACAGTAAGGCAGAAAATAAATTAAATTTTACTTATATAAAACAATATATATTTCGCCCTATACTACAACGAAATCAGCCCTACTCAATACAAAGGATCTGATGCAATATGTTATTTTTTTATTGTAAAAATTTAGAGTATTTTAGAGTAAAAATTATAAAAAAAAAAATTAAAGAGATGAATTGACATGTTATACAGGCAACAGTAAATTGTAATACAACAAAAAATAACTACCAGAATATTTTTAAATATTATTTTGAGTGACCTCGAACGTCATTTTACTGTTCACACCAAATTTCAGAGCAATATCTTGTGAACCTCTGGTGTTTACGTTGAGCTAGCCTATAATAAAGTAACTATGTCCGATTAATTAAAGCGCCCTAGTAAATAATTTAGAAAGTTACGAATTCGACAAGACAGCGAGATAGATGTGAAAAACTAATTTAAAGGCCGTAGAGCAGGGTTTTTCAACCATTTTGTACAAAAGAAAAAAACCGAAATTCAAAAATTTCAGTAGCACCAGTAAGCCTGTGTGTATACAAATAGGAAGTCAAAACCATACACTTAAAAATACGCGACAATAACTTACTTATTTCGTTTCTAATAAACAATATTCAATTAACATATTAATATACGTGGTAAAAACGATTAACAGCATGATAAATAAACACTAGGATTATATGATTAGTGATTAATATAATAAATTAGCAAAATCATTTAAGTGCAAAATCATTTCATCTCATTAGCAAAATCGTTTATTTAATTTGAAAAGTAAATTTATCTACAAGTTGATTTTCGTTCTATATTGGTTTTTCAAGTACAGCATTGGCGAAAATTCTGCTTCACATAAGTACGTCGAACAAAATGGCATTAAAAATACAATTACTCTTTTTTAAATGTCTTTAAAATGTTTCTTTTGTTTAATCAAGAAGTAATATAATATACTTTCACCATTCTAAGCAAGTTACTTCGAATTAAGGCATGCTAATATAGAAAATAAAGCAGTATATATAAACATAAATAATAAAGCAGAAAATATTAGTAGTATTTGGCAATAAAACTGTTGCATTGATTTCGTACGATATGCTTACGGGCGAGTAGTTGTCCTTGTCAGCAATGCTAAAAATAAGCAGCACATATACATAGTAATCTAATGAACAGTCTTCCGTCGTGTTAAAATGTCTTCCATCATCAACAATACACATACGATGAAGAATACGACATCGCTTTGTTAGCATCATAAGTATAATCTGTCTTACCCTTTTTCTACAATTTTTTTTGGCTTCCATACATATATGTTTCGTATGTTCCTGACGTCGATTCTTACCGATGAGATAATCTGCCACAAATTTAACTGTATTTCCTCTTCTATCTCGCCTTGTTGCCAAGCCCATTATCCTAACTTTTAAAATTCTCCACAGGAAAAGCTACAATCCTCTTCATTCGATCGGGCATGGTCACTTCACTAAAGGCAGACCTAACTCGTATACCCAGCCATGGGACTTTCGTTACAACGTTATTGGGATGCTAAAGGTCTATCCGAGAACTGTCATGCACTGTGTTGTAGAAGAATTAAAATATTAAGATTGTTCCCAATTATAGCCATGTTAATGAATGCAATATTTACCTTTCTGGGTAAACATAACTTTGCTTCTGATTATCTCACTCGTGCTTTTCCCTCGAAATAATCAATGGGAATGGCGTGATATTTC